>JARFJB010001970.1:515000-1015000 GCA_036346205.1 Vesta saturnalis
TGTATTAAAATATACCATAATTTAACGTCTTTCATTCATTCAGTTGTAAAAATAAGAAAAAAATTTAATTAATTATTACATTATAGCTACGAGGTAGGCAACTTAATTTGCATTTTGGTGTAACTTAAGTGCGTATCTTCTTAAGGGTATATATTTCTTAAAGGTTTATACTCCCACTTCAAATTTCCTTCTGATCATTTTATACGCGCAACGCGTCATCGTTGACTTATTGCTGCGCAAATCCTTTCGCGCACGACTAGCTCGTCTAATTTCAAAGCATCCATTTTTTTCACTTCCTGATGAAGGTTGTGAGAAGCAGAAATCTTTTTTTGGGTTTTTCGCCTAAATTTTGTGCAAGTGCCATTAATTTGATGGTAAGATATATTTTAACGCATTATACTAAAAATTAAAACATTTGCTCTTTTCAGACACTTTCACTTTTATTTCACTTTTACTTTTAGTTTGATTACATTTTAAATACGCATTTAATTTTACTGTTGCGTACGCTTTCATTTTGTGATTGCAATTTTTATTGGAAAATTTCAAGATAATGCATTAAACGAATTATTCCATTTAATGAAGAAAAATTTATAAGAAATACAATTCCAGTTTGGGTGTGGCTTACCACGTAAAGCATTATTTCAAGATATTGCGCAATATTGATGCAAAGATGACATCACCTCAGTTGAAATTTCCGTAATCGTTTAGATACCAGAGGTTATTAAAAAATTTGGGTACAAGAATTTTACAAACAGGTATTTATGTAATGATTTTTAGTAAGTTATGGCTAGTTTTAAGATATATTTTATTTAACCCTATTATTAAGATTTACGAACAGGTATTTGGTGTTTAATGATTTTTTTAGTAATTTAAGGCTATTTGTAAGATATATTTTATTTAACCCTATCATTTTAACTATTAATAAACATAGTTGTATATTTTTTATTGTTTTACATTTCGATAACATTTTTAGTGTAGACCTCGGTTTAGTTATTCCGAGCATTATAAAAAATAACTTGGCATCCGAGATCATTTTATTAGTGTTACATTTCATGTTAAGTGAAAATAACAGCAGAAATCGTGGTAATCAAGCAAATCAAAAGACTGACCCTATATTAATCTACCGATTTGACTCAAAGGCATTATTTGTGGTGAATGGTTAGTATCTCCAGTTAGCTTAACGATTTATTTTTGGAGAACTTTTTACTTTTATTACTCTTATTTCATTAATGTATTATTTGAAACATTTTTATATTTTATATGATTGTCAGTTCGCCCACTTTATTATACGCGAACCTATACTTTATGGAGAGGAACTTCCTGATCCTGACCCTTCTCTTTTGAATCCTAGTAATGATAAACCTCCAACACGCTCGGACCAACTCTATAACTCGCTTAGACATACTGAAACGAATGAAACGTTCTACCCATCGAATTCAAAAGCGCTATAATTTACGCCGTCGACATGTTAGGCTTAAGGTGTGTACAACTCTGTATTGAAAGGAAATTTCATTCTCTCAGATACGCCTCGGCATCAATGCCAAGCTCGCATCAAAGTTCGTGGGTCTAAGACGCATTACGCGTTACGAGTTAAATAAACGTGGCAACTCCGCACCAAATATATGACGGTACGCCACATTTAAAAGTTCCTATAAAGGACAATTTTAATCAGGTGATCTTCGGGTCGTTTTTGAAGAACACCATTCTGTCAAATGAGTGCTTTGGAAAATTGCGCGTTTGGTAAATTTTACTGTAACGTTTTACTAATTTACAGGGTACAGTTACACACAGCTTAAGGCTGATTTCGCTTCTCATATGCTAAAAGTGATACTTGATTTAATAGTTTGGTACTAAGTTTTTGCGGATATAAAGCTTCCAAAGGGAATATTGTACACTCTATCGTCTCTCTACAGGAGACAGGTTCTGTCCTTAACATTTATTATACTCTTCAGGTTATTACTTAGATACATAAAGATTTTACAATTATTACTCGACTCGGAACAAGGACTTTGATTTCTATAGGTTTTGGTTCTGATTCTTTTCCTTATCTCCGATTCTACTGGGTGCTGTGCTGAAACTGATCCTTCGTATGTACGTGGAATATTTCTTGAAACGGGGAGTTGCGAATAGCCCTAGCTCGAAGACAACTGAAGGGGTTAACTCTACGATCGACTTCGACTTCTCCCTAAATACACTAAGGTTAAAACAAGCAAGACACTTGGGTATTCTTGACACAAACAGCTAACCGGTGAGCCTTTATCTTGTTTAATTCGTGACGAGAAATACACAATCGCTTGTAACCATCCTAATTAAAGTGTGGCTCGCTTTTACTTCAACGAATTACAATGAAAGTGTAGCAATGTTACCGTGTCTTGTAGGTGTTCAATGTAAACTTAGATGTTAGACATGATCTGTCGACACACTTAACCTGGTTATGCACCTAAAAAATTTAATGATTACCTTGAAATTAGTAATAATTAACAAATATTAAACTCGTGCAGGTGCTCCCTTTTGATACCGAGTTAGTAGAGTAGTGGTAACACGACCTGTTTTGTATAAACAATTGCAAGAAGAGACATCGCGCCATAAGTAGGTAGAGTTGGAGACTTCTAGAACACCACCACAAAAACCGGTTTTCCACATTTCCAAGGTTGCCACAAAACCAAGGTCCCACCGTACCAAGGTCAAAAAAGCGCAATGTGTGACCTACTTACATATCATTACCACAAACCCACGGTCACAAACCCCGATTTCCTGTTCCACAACTACAAGGCTATCTGTGCGACATATCATTACCACAAAACCAGGGTCACAAGCTCCGCTTTTCTGTTCCACTATTACAAGGCTATCCGACCACGCTTTCCTGTTCCACAACTACAAGGCTATCTGTGCGACATATCATTACCACAAAACCAGGGTCACAAGCTCCGCTTTTCTGTTCCACTATTACAAGGCTATCCGACCACGCTTTCCTGTTTCACAATTACAAGGCCATCCGTGTGACCTACTTTATGCTTAGCCACCTGCTTGCTACTCTATACCCCACTTGTATGTTTTTTACTCACTTGTATGGTTTTGTCCACTTGTATGTTTTTGCTCAACCTCACTTTTTACCAAAATAAAAGAAAAACAATATGTTAATATATTTAATTGATGTAGACAGACATGTACTAATTTATTACTCAGATATATGATTTTCTTTAGGAATAAAACATTTTGATTTAGTACAAGTGCAGAAGGTCCTCTCCACTTCCGTTTCAGTACATCTGCGCGGACGTGGTGCGAGGAGCTGAGCATAAGTGCAATGTGGTGCCCATCGTAGATGTTCCTGTAACGGATTGACATCTGGCTGCCATCGGTTTATTCTAACCCCACATGAAACATTCAACCGTATCGTCTGAAGATGTGGAAATGAATCCTGCTGCAGCAAGCGATGAGGGTGAGTGAACTCCAGACCATGTTCGATACGTTAGTAAGCGTTTATCGAAACAGTTGTAATACTGAGGATAATAAAAGTTTGGGTCACACATGTTAACATCAGCGAAATCAGTAAGATACTGACAGGAAATAATGTATTCTATACAATATATACAATATATACAACAGATGTACAATATGTACAATATGTACAATATATACAATAGATAAAACTAGATACAGTAAAACAGATTACTCGTCTACGTAGCACACCTCATCACACAGTATACATGAGTCATCATCGTACACATCGTATAACTGTGTGAGAGGCGCCTACGACGAGCACCAATAATATTCGTGCGACAGGTAGTATCGCGCAGTCCACCGCTCCATATGCATATGATGGTCCAGTACGCGGTAATGTCCTGGTTTCAATCGGGCGAAACAGCAATGACACAAATTCATGAAGTCCACCAGATGGTATCGAACATGTATTGATATAATGTGGGCATATGCTGTTACACGACTTGCCGCAAAGTGCTCGCGTATTACCTTGCTCATTTCGGTATACCACGCTGAATTCCACTGAACCAGTTCATAATTATTTCGTAGCACTTTGTTTATGGAAGCCGGTAGTATTCCTTCCTTTTCAAAATTTACCCAGTTCGGAATTAATTGACATGTCCGTCGCGTACTAAGTTGAAATAGGGTTTGTGGTTGGTACATTGTCTTCCAATCGTCTTGCACTGGAGTAACTGACATAGTGAAGATCGGTAACTATGGTATATGTAAAACCCTCCCTTTAAGTATATGAAGAAAACTGAGTGGGAGTATGTAACCTTGTGTAGTAAACTTGTTGTGGCAAAGTGAAACAACCTTGGAAATGTGGGACCTTGGAAATGTGGTGAATATAAGGTTGGAAAAAAAAAACGAAATATGGCAAAGTGGAACAACCTTGGAAATGTGAGACCTTGGAAATGTGGTGAATAAGTATGGCTGTGAATCCTTGAAGTAGTGGAACGAAAAAAAACCTTGAAAAGGTGTAACCGACAAGACCGCTAAAGCAATGTGTGGTACAATCGTGAAGGTCACGTAAGTATCGTTGAGGAGGGTACATAGTGGGGAGAGTGTCATATATAAAAGAGAGGGAATGTATGTAAAGTCAGTATCGTATATAATGGATAACATCGTACGTCAAGCCATAGAAAAGGCGAAGATTCTCGGTGCTATAAGTTCAAGTAAATATTGCGATATTTTGCTTAATAATGTGCATTATTTCTTAAATAAAAGTAAAACAAAGTTTGTTAGTGTCGGTCTATCACCCAAATTTGGATTTGAGCCAGTCGTAAAACTAGGTGGAACGAAGAGTGGTGGAGTGGTGTTTGACAAGCAGGAATGGCGTATACTTATGGATAATCAAGGGGTGATTACTAATTATTTCTACAGTCCTGAAGGAACATGGCTACCTACCAAACTGGGATCGAAGACTGTCTCGTACGAAAATATTAACAAGAAAAAATTATACGCCTCTGTGATAGTGACGAAATTGATGTCTATTTAGGATGGGAGTCTATAGAACAGTTATGGAAGCTTTTGAAGATAATATATTACCGATTGGAGTTGGCAGATACTGTGAACTTTCCAGAGTTTTATAAAAACCTAATACAGTCGACAGCGACAATTCCTGAATGTAACATTCACCAAGTTATAGGTCCATTGCGTGATGTATTTGAGGTCAACATAGCCTGCCTTCTGGAAATGGAAGTATTTGCCAAGGAGAAACTATATATGGATATGGATCTTACCAATCCTATAACTCAAAGGGGGGTAAGCGCTTGTAGTCAATAGTGGATAGTATTAGATGTTAGTCAATATGTGGATGTGTTATAGTGCGGAGTCGTGGCCTAAAGCTGTAGATTGTGTTAGTGCAGTCCAAAGACTAATATGCCAGTTACAAGCATTAGAATTCGATGCTGATCATGAAAAAGTGTATGGAATGGGTAGATTTAGTGATGACTATTTAAATAATCTAGTTAATAAGTATGGGGAGGAATACGCCTTTGTGAAAATACTTAACATCGCATGTAGGCGATATAGAGTGTATTTGTTGTATAAAGCGATTAATAGAAGACCTTAAAGAAATATCATTGGAGCAATTTATACACGAAATAGAAAGATATTTACCGAATTTTGAGTCATCAGATGACGACTCACCCAGTGAAGAAGGTGCGCATTAATGAGTCCAAAACGTAGTTCACTACATAGTAGTATGGGAGTTGGCTTACAGGCATGCGCGAAAAGGAGAATGGGAACAATTAGCTAGAGATTCTGCACGATTTAAAAAAGAATAGGCGACTGTGTAATATAATTTCACCAATTCTCGAAAAACAGCATCGTGAGTGTGTGTTTGTCAGACGCTTTAGTAGTATGTAGTGATGTATATGTATAGGATAGTAGTAATAAAAAGTAAAAAAAGATCTGTTTATTGCATATTAATATTACAGTATATATAATTAAGGTTAATTAGCGTATTACACAATGTCTTTGGTAGAAATCCAGGAGTTGTGAGAAGTATCAAAACCCAACCACTTAACGAGAGCTTTATTCCCTTGACGTCGGATGACACGTTCAACTAGATGAATGTCTGGATGTTTAACACTTTGTAGTTCGGGCTCATAGAACCGACCTTGAATCTCTTCATCTCGACTATCACGTAATGTGTAGGTGAGTGGGCTTGAACGTTTAACTGTTGATATTCGAAAGACTTCGTAACTCCAATTAGGTGTGTACCCCTTAGAGAATATGCTTCTATGTTTGCTAATGCGTACATGTTCCCCCACTCTAAATTTAGGTGTTTTACGGTCAAGAACTTTCTGACATTTTAAATGTTGCAAAATATCTGCAGCATTCTTTTCCGTTACATCTACCGGTTTATATCCGGTTGTTCTATGCTTTCTTGAATTATAATCGGTAACAATTTGAGGCAAGATTGATAGCCACTTATATGATCCTTGCATGCTGAATGTTTTCCACATTATTGCTTTAAGGGTACGATTGACACGTTCGACTATGCTACTTTTCAAGGTGGAATAACTACTGTAATGATTGATATTGAATTTTTTCATTACTTTTTTAAATTCTGCAATCCAGATAGCAGTTTATCCATTACCTCCGCGACTAGTTTACCATTCTTGCGTTTGATGGGGAAAGCCCAGACATATTTAGAGAAGGCATTAATTATTACTAAAATATACCGAAATCCTTTATTCACATGAGCATAAGGTATCATTTCCACTAAATCAGCTTGAAAGAGATCATTTAAACCTTTTAGTACTACACAACGTCGCGGAAAATTTCTCCTTGCTGGTTTGTGCAGTTCTTCAACAACATCGGATTTACTCATTTTTTACTTTGGATTGTAGTACAATCTCTAGGATGAATAATTGTTCTTTGTCGAAAGTGATATCTTTTGGAATTATAGGTTGAATCACACCTTCCTTACGAATAGTTTTATTATTTAGAAACAGCGGTGTCGTATATATTACAGTATCCACTCGAAGATGAATATCTCGAGGTAACCACTACAATGCAATATTTTTCCCTCTGTAGGAAAGAAATATCTACCATTGATACCCAATGGAATATCTACTGTTGTCTGTTGCAAGACACCTTGCAAGGTAAAATAAGTTTCGTAATATATATCACTTTGCTTCGTAGCATCACTGCGATGCTGAGTAATATGTTTTCCAAATTTATCCACTGTCATTTGTTGATGAAGATGTCTGCCAAATTTATCTATTGGCATAACTGATGGACATGTAGTACTGCCTTTAGTGGTAGTCGGTGTAACAATGAAATGAAAAGGATATAGTAATAGGTTTATAACAAGAGCTGTTACTGTATTACTTTTGCTTCACGTAGTTCATCAATTATATATACTACTTCGTTGTGATTGCTAGTATTTCCTGTCGACATTGATCCTAATAATTTCCGTAGCCAATCTACTAACTTATTCGGGTTATTCCACGGTACAAATTCAATAGCTTTGTTATTGTATCGCAATAGTTGCATGCCACCACCTCTTTTGGAGATAGAAGTTGTTCGAGATCTTGTGGTTGGAGGGACAATAGATGATGTAGCTGACCGTTTTCTAGGTTGAAGTAATGGTTTAATGATTTCCACATATTTTTACTATTAGTTCCTCGGATTTGGTCTGTCGAGTTATAATTACGTCGGGCAGCATTAGTACGACGCAATATGTCATTGTATTGCTGTAGGTCACTCTTTTGTACCCCGTAGGCATTTTTTAAAAAGTAGTTCATATAATCCCGGTGTTCCTTCATAGTCTAGGGAGGATCCATCAGGAAGAGTGATATGAAGGTTTTCACCAATAAAGTCTAATTCAGCATCACCAATAAAAATTTCTCTTCTTCCGGAATGAAATGTACGCCATATGTTAAGTCATACTCGTCTTCTGTATCTCTAAATATACCTTCAACGTAGTACTTAGCTAATCCTTGGTATTGATTTAGATAATCTTCAAAGGCGGGTTGAGATCCAGCAGCTAACAGTTCTGATTTCAATTGTTGTAAAGTAGGAATTTCCACATCATCATCGTTAGTGGTATCAGCAATTACAGTTTCCTGCGAAGGTTGCGCAATGGTTGCGGGAACAAGAGTGCGTGGAGCCTTCCGTAATCCAGCTGTTTTAGGTGTGTGATGTAAAAACTTCAGTTTCTTGTGCAATGACTTCATTTTGACAGCTTCTGGCGTAAGGGGTTCAGCTTTGATGAGAGAACCATCATTTTTAGTAATTAATTGTTTTAATGGTTGTGTAATAGGTTTAAAGTGTGCTTCTATTGCACGTTCTGTAAGAGCGTATCTTCTTTCAAACTCGCATATTTTTGTTGCACGCTCTTGCGAGCACGCAAAATGTCTTGTACTAAGCGCTCCTTCATTACGACTGCATATGTTCCATACTGCTACCATATTTATAATGCTATAAAACAGTCAAATCTCTTACGGTACCGACCTGTATTAACATCGCTTTCTTTATCAATAACAATAAAACCGAATTTGTCTTGCCAGCAACAAAAACATAAATCTTTAAACCTATCAAAGGACATATCGACATTAACGTGATCATCATACACATGCTTAAGATTAGTGTGATCTTGTTGAAAAGAATAAGTAAATTAGCATTATCACGTATAAGCTGTTTTGGAATTGAAGAATATGTTTGACACAGATAGAAACAATCATTATTTCGATGTCTGCCAAAACAGAAATGATCTCTTATTTCAATTTGCTTATGACACGCTACATCATCGAAAATCATTATTGAATTTTTACGGGAATCACTAGGGATATAACATCACTATTATCACTGTATTCGAAATACCCGACTTCTGTTATGGGTGTCAGTAAATTTCGTAGGTACTGGTATTTAGGTTGATATAATGATTTGCAATAAATATATACATTTTCAAAACGTAAACCATTTGGATGTTCTAACAAGGTAATCATAACATTTGTTTTTCCGCACCCAGATGGACCAACGATTATACCTCGTTTACATCCTCCTTTCAGTAGACCGCTATGTTTAGAGTAAAGTTCCTTGTTATCAGCTGTGTCATAATTTTTAATAGGTAATTCTGTGTCTTGCGGAATGAAGCGTATGGTGCCGTCATAGTACTAAACCACAAATTGTATGGTACTAATATATATACGTGTCATACAATAAAAGTAGTTTAGTAGTGGAGTGACAGCCAGTCTGGTATGAAGTATACTTCTCGGTGTAATAAGAAGAAAAGGGGTTCAGGATTAATTAATACCTTAATAAATAAATTACCCGTGGAGTTGCATATACCTGGGTATAGATACTGCGGACCGGGTACCCGTTTACAAAAACGACTAGCTCGCGGCGACAAAGGTATTAATGAATTGGACGAAGCCTGTAAAGAGCACGATATTGCATACTCCCAGTCAAACGATTTAAGTCAACGACACATTGCCGATAAAACTTTGCAACAAAAAGCTTGGAATAGATTTCGTTCCTCAAACGCTACATTTGGAGAAAGGGCAGCTGCATTAACTATAACTGGAATAATGAAAGGAAAACGGAAAATGGGGATGGGTGGAAGATCACGGACAGGCAATAGAATGGGAAGCAAATCACGAAGAACAAAGCGTACTCCCAAACCAATTTCATTTAACAAAGCGGTACTTCTAGCGCGACGTCGTGTTGGTGGTAAACTTCGATCATCTTTACGATCTACAATACACCAAGCCTTAAGCGTTCTAAAACACAAAAAAATCATGTCACCCAAGAGCAGAATATTACCTATACCAAAACGAGGGGGGTTCATACCTCTTATTCCCCTATTTGCAGCATTAGGAGCCTTAGGTTCGTTAGGTGGCGGTGCAGCTGCAGTTGCAAAAGCGGTTACCGACGCAAAAGCTGCGACAAAAACGTTAGAAGAAACCAAACGACACAATCAAGCAATGGAAGCAGCAACCGTTGGAAAAGGTTTATATCTAAAACCATATAAACGAGGTTTGGGCATATATTTACAACCGTATTCAAAAAACTCCCACTGAAGCTACCACGCCACGCCTTAAGTAATGTTGAGCTATCAAAATTTGTGGAGCAATTAAAGATTCCCTACTTTAGAGGGATATATATGCGAGATAAGCTACCTACACGAATCCATAGGAATGAATGTGGTATCGTGAATCTGGATAATCAAGCTAATCAGGGAACACACTGGACAGCATATATTAAGCGTAATAGACATATAACATATTTTGATAGTATAGGACATGTTAAACCACCCTTCGAATTAGTCCACTATTTTAAAAGTGATGGTAGCAGAAACACAATTGATTATAACTTTACTAAGGTTCAAGAGTTCAATACATACAACTGTGGTCATCTAGTCTTACGATTTTTATACGACTACTCGTTCTGATTGTCAGTAGTTGTTACGTGATCGTGATGTCGTACACATTTACCTTCACCGGTAAAAGCAGTATCCTGCAAGCCACATTTAATCCACCGATTTTTCTTGATAATGAGTCGAAATATGTAATGGGGTTAACTAGTTTTGAATCGTTCAATACTATACAAAACGTTACTTCAAAGAACAACATGCTCATATTTGGAAGAGATAAAATTACAATACCGCCAGGAACATACGAAATCGCAGATGTGAATAAATATATTAATGACTCAGTGAAAGACGATAAGGGGTATATTGATTTACGAGCAAATAATAATACTATGAAAGCAACCATGAAAGCAACCCATAACATTAGTTTCAATGTGGTCCATTCTATAGGGCCTATGCTGGCTTTAATAAAACTGCTGTTTACCAAGCTAAAAAAGTGTACACCTCTGAGAACCCTATTAACATCATCAAAATTAACTCATTAATTATCGAGTGCAACATAACAAGTGGTAGTTTTAAAAATGGTGAGTCATCACACATAATTCATCAATTCTTTCCCAGTGTACCAGCGGGATATAAAATAATCGAATCACCTCAACATGTTATCTACTTACCTATAAATACATCTACCATTTCAACAATAACACTTAAAAATAGAATAGGATCCCATTAGGAAGACGATGGATCTACATCAGAAATATGTTAGGAGAAGATATTGCGACAGGATACATTCTCCAATAGAATAGGTTCGTATAATAATGTATCGCATTTTTCAGTGAAATTAGATGAGATTAATGGAATAGTGGTAGATTCGTAAAAGGTTAACGTTACATGAAAGCGTTGTATCATTGACGACCAATATCTTGACAGCGCATCAAAATTGGAGTTCGGTTTACTACATCAAACAGCACTAAACTAATGAGAAGATTTTAATGTCTGTTATATGCGAATGCGCTTAATTCCGAATGATTATAATAAGTGATTTTGAACATTAGACAAGAACTTGATTAATTCGTAATGATGATACCGATGCAGTAATTTCAACTGTGGACGAAGCATTAAAAGTTGACATAGATAAGATTTGATTCGAAAGTTCCACACATCGTTCCAGCTATTAGCGGAGGAATTAGCGTTAACGAAAAAGATTTGACATTGAATAAAAATGTGAATACTCCACTAGCATTTAGAAGTTGGGAAACCCACATATATACGCATGTATACCAACGACACAGATAAGCATACATGGGCAATCAAAACATCGACTAGTATTGAAACACCGAGATACATTATTATAGGGTTTCAAACTGGACGAGAAAATAATGTTATGCACGATGCGAGTAAATTCGATAAATGTGCACTAAAGAATATTCGGGTATTCCTCAACACCGACCGTTACCCGTATGATAATTTAAATGTTAATTATGATAACAATTGCTTTGCCACGCTGTATGAAATGTTTGCTAAATTCCAAATGTCATATTATCAAAGAGATGGACAACCATTACTCACACCTATTCAATTTACGACGGCTGCACCACTGATGGTGGTCGACTGCTCAAATCAAAAGAAGTATTGCACTCGAAAGCAGTAGTTCTTCGTGTAGAGTTTGAAACATCGGCCAACATACCCGCTAATACGACCGCATACTGTGTTATACTCCATGATCGTTTAGTTACATACAACGCGTTAACCAAAGCAGTACGACAGTTGTAATACAATGTCCGTCATAATCGATGTACAAGGGTTCAAAATATCAAAAGCGTTTATACCAAAAGAACTCGCCATTTATAATGGGAAACAAATTGCCCATTTTGTTTTTAAATCACCGTATCCCTGGCATACGTTGGATGCAGAGAGTCGTCGTCAAGCTACTTGGTTAATGCAAAACCAGCACTGTATTAAATGGGAAGAAGGGTATACACCACCACACCACTTTCGAAGAATACTCGAGAGATTGATTCAGCCAACAGATACTGTCTATGTCAAGGGCAGAGAAAGCAGATTACATCAGAAAATTTGTGACCCAGCCTGTTATTGAACTTGAGGAAAGTCCACCTCTTCCTGCTATGCAACCCGTTTGTTACTTTCATTGTAAATCATTATGCCACTGTGCTTTGGCTACTGTATATCATTATATATATATATATATATATATATATATATATATATATATATATATATATATATATATATATATATAAATAAGTCTTTTACATATTTTTTAATAAAAAAATAGTAAATAGTCATTTTCGTTTTTTTTTATTTATATCACACAGTATTTGTATAGTATATATTCTCTTACTAACGAATTAATACATAATATTAATATATTTAAAACAACTAAAGGAATAATACAACTTATTATTAATATAAGTTTCATTAGGGAGAGAATATAGGAAAAAACTAGCAAGTGTCAGTACCCAAACTATTCTTCTTCCGGTTAATATAAATTCATTTGCTTAGCAACCTGTAATAGTTCGCTCAACGGATCAGCATTCTCCAATTCCGGTATTCGCCAATGCCCCACGCCAATGTGGAACACGTATCACGTAGTCGATATCGTTTGTCATCCTGGGACCTAAAGGCAATTTTGTTTAACATTTCGGTATATATATCATGTAAGGTTGATCGAAACACAAGCATTTTACACATTACTGTTTTATCAGACCCTCCGCGACCGCTTTGTAGTCTACTTCCGTCAACACTTTCTGAATAATAACTTTCTTAACACCTTTCGCTTTCTTAACAACTTCCTTATCAGCAAGCTTCAGACAGTATGACTTCGATCCAGCACCATAAAAATAATGAATCGCTTTCCTGCATACTCATCTTTCATTCGTCCAACGACGGAAGCAGTCGTAGGAATACCATGCAACTCATTATGATAGTTGGAAGTATCATATTCGTCTAAATTATTTCGCATGTGTGCATACATATCATCAGTTACTATCTCAACAATCAAAGAATCCGTGTCAGTATAGAGCAACGTGACATTCTTGCCATAATGATCTCGTAAGATATCATAAAAAAACCGATACATTATAATTTTGGAAAGATCTAAAATACTGAATCCGACATAGACGGGTTTGTCGTACGTAACTACCTGTTTCGACAATTCCGCCGCAAACAATTTATCAGTGAATTGAATAAAATTTTTAAATTGCGGTTTTGCAACGTACCGCGCTAGACCTACCGACGACCGTTATTTTCCCAATGTGTTAACAGTTTAATAACTCTTCGTTTATCGACATTTTCCATTGTTTTACCAAACACGCCATTATTCATGATTTTATAGAAATCCTTTTCAAACTTGTTTTGTGCTGTGTTGCGGAGAGCTGTATTAAGGTCTACGTATGGTATTACCACGGACTCTGACGAAATCGTAAAACCCTATGAATACGAGTAACAATTAAGCCATGCTCTATACATTGTTTTAAATAGCGGTAATGTATAACATAGTTGGTCTTATCACACAGGTTCGGGATTAACTTCTCCTCCTGGGAATGTGGTGCGCAGATCATTTCAGGACAAAACGGATAATCGTTGTGTTCGTCATGCAGATGGTGGGGATAATGTATATCAACCTCCAGTACAAATCCAACATCGGCGTCATCATCAATCTTTACTACGTCAAAGTGTTCTATTTCCTCTTGAGGTAACCACATAAACCCATCGTGAGGCAGGTATTGCTTCATACTCCAGCCGTATAAATTCGTGGCATCTAAATATTGTAAAAACACTTTCGGTTGTTTAGGATCATAGTTTGGAACAAACTCGTTATTAGCGATGCTTCTCCGCTTGATACAAGTACTTACTCCACCTCGAATACCTTGTTTAAAAAGTGATACATATCCATATCCGTCAGTAATTCTAGCTCTACTTTCGTACATTTCAACATGGCATCCCACGCCAATCCAGGTAAAGTGACATACTGTGCAGGTTCTAACCCATACACACCCATACATAATCTCCTAAAGTTTTCAAACACGTCAGCCAATAACAACACATCTGATTTTAAATAAATATCAGCATAATCACCTAGTGTATTACACTTAAAGTGATCCCATACCAGTAGAACGCGACAGTATTCGTCATCGGAAATATTTGCATCGCGCATTTTATCGTAGAATTTGTCATATGATGGCACCGTGATGTCGTTCAACTTACTAAAGCTGTCTACGTACGCATAAGGAAACTACCTTATTTCTCACTAAGTTGAAGTCGCTATCATTACTAAAATATTTCCGTACCTCCATACATTGATCATCTGATAAATTCTGGGATAGAGTATCTAAGGATGCAGCCATGAATCTGCAACTATCGACGAACCGTAAATTAATGTATTTCTTTTCCCTGATACCATGACTGTTTACATATTCATCAACAAAATATGCTTACCAAACGTTATATATTTTTCACTGTTAATCGGAAGTACGGTAATTTCTTCCGTTTCACTCGCTAACTGTTTAATGAACAGGTGAACATCATAACCACTGAGATTATGTAGAAAAACGGGAAGAAATGTAGGTACCTGATAGTTTAAGTTACACGTCGAATGTGCTGCACCACGATACTTACCAGTAACGTGACAGTGATCTCGTACTTTCGGATTTGTCGGATCGTCCGTAAAGTGCTTACCGCATATGTAACAACATACACTGCATTCATACGTAACCTGCTGTTCATCCGTTAATGGTGTCATTGGGACAATAGCTTTGAAATGTTCATTATATAACCGTTTTACATCACTTTCCAGTCGTCTTATAAATATCTCCCCCTGCATTGCTCCCTCTATACAGCTCTAACTTAGACCACGCATCGTTTACACTACACTTAATGTAATAACTAAACGAGTATGGTTCGTGTTTACACGTTTTTATCGTGAACGGTTTTTCGGGATCTGGTTCAGCCGTATCTACCGGTACTAAGAGCGCTTCAAAATCAGCATATATTACGAATGGTAGAACCATTTGTTTCTGATAGTTCCGAAAAGCGAGTATATTTTCCGCGTAGAATTCCCCGGTTATGTCTTTTTTTTGTTTCACGCCCGGTAATTTTGTATATACGAAGTTACAGTCGTGTGACACGTGTCGGGTTAATTGCTCCTCGGATCTAAAGTAATACAAGCATGCATCACAAAAATACATTGCTCCGTTCCGCCGAGTTATTTGGTTGCTAAGTAAACGAGAAAAATTTTTTTATCCATACATAATGCTGATTATCTGTTTGGTTACTGACTAATAATAATAAATTAACATGGACTGCCTGTTTGGCTTTGGTGTAGTATAGAGGTCCCACTACCTCCGTGACACGGTGACCATCACGATAGGTATCGTCTAACCCATAAACATTAATGGAAATGTTGTTATTGCTCTCAAACGTTGAAATATTCGTCAGCTTAACAGGGAACTGTACACCAGTCCAGTTGAATAACGTCTGGAAATCAGGGTAAGAAGATGTGCGTTGTGGTACTCCCGTTGGTGTCACTAGTGCCGATACAACAGCCCATGCAAAGCAGCAATTATCATTATTTTTACATTGACTATGGCGTGTTTATGTGCGATTTCGGCGGGGACAGCCATATAGGAAGAACCCGTGGTGGGAGCAAATTTAAGCAGGTTTACCTCTATATACACGAATTGCACCAGGGACCACCCTAAAACAGTTGTTAATACTCGAGTACACCACGACTCACACTTACCAGAATCTTTATGTTGAAATTCTGATTGTTTTGCATCCAATATTTCACTTATTTTTTGGAAATACTCTTCTAACACCGTCCCTACACTGAGAATATCATACTTAGTCTGAAACGATTTCAGTTCTGTGCTTTCCCTACTGTTCAAAAAGTATAAACCAAACAGCTCAACATTACATTTTAATGAATAGTGTTTCTGCAACTGATTTTGTACTACCTTCAATACATTCCCTTTCACGTCTGCCATAAAGGTGAACACATCAGTATGCATATTGCATGGAGACAATCGGTACGACACAATGCATTGTTTAAACGCATTTCGGATCACTTCGACCCCAGTATCGACAAGGAAACATACATTTGCTTTATGCCTATTGCTTCTGAGGTGTCCTTGGAATGCATACCTAGGTACATCCATTGAACAATCTGCGCAGTGCACACTCTCACCATTGTTTTTTGGTTCTACCGGTTCATCGTGTTGGTCAGCCTTCCGCTTCCTTGAGTTGCTAAACCCTGATGGTCCGGGTTTTGTATTATCCTTCACAGAGTTTACCCCAGATGGTCCTGCTTGCGCAAAGGAATCAGTAACATGTCTATGTACTGCTTTGTTATCGTCGGAAGTGCTTCCTTGTACCACATTGCTCCCTGTGGTTTGGTTTTGCAACGAACCCTCCTGCATGCCAGATGGTGGAGTAGATACTGACATCCAGCACGCTGTTTTTTGATGTCTCAGTAAAGAATTCTTCCGCCAAAATTTCTTGAGGCATTCACATTGAAACATTTTTGCTGCAACAAAGAATGAATAATAACTGCATGCTGAAGTGTAGGTTGATGTGAATAAGAGTGTTGGATATGACGGGTAGCCGGGAGAGAAGTAATACGAAACTAACACTTACTATTCTTTGAAGACATGATGTAACACCGCTTGAAAACTTTACTTGGTGGTTCATGAAGACGGACTAACACTGTAGTGGAACCGCTCTGTCTTAAATACAAAAGTGTTCGGGTTGGGTGGGGGAAAGTGGAATGAGGGACAGAAGTGTTGAAACCGGACAGTTGCGTGCGCAACTGCCGGAACCCAAATCCTACCATGTGGGAGTTACATATTAGCAAGGGGGGTTAAACAGGAATCTGTACAGATAAAAAAAACAGCTCAAACCAGCTCAAAACCAGCTCAAATATAGCTCAAACCAGCTCAAACCAGCTCAAAACCAGCTTAAATACAGCTCAACTACAGTTCAACCCTGTTTTTTCCAGAAACTTCGCTCTGGCCATTTTCGAGCTACGAGCTATCTCGTTAGGGGAGGTCCTATAAGGGGGGGACCAGGTGCAAACGACGCACGCAGTCGGGGGATGATGTTTGAGTACCGACATGCCATACTTCGCTCCGACCATTTTCGAGCTACGAGCTATCTCCGTTAGTGAGGGTCCTAGAAGAGGGGGACCAGGTGCAAACGACGCACGCCGTCGAGGGGAACCGGGTTAAAAGATGCGCGCCGTCGGGGGACGATGTTTGAGTACCGACATGCCATACTTCGCTCCGGCCTTTTTGGAGCTACGATGAGGGTGGTTTCGAAAAATTCGTATTTCCGAGACGTCTCCGACGCACCCACCCCCGTCCGAATCGGTCAAACGGCTCCCGAGATACGACGCTTTTAAGGAAAAACGATCGCATGTTGGATTTTTATCAAAAAATTCTTTACTGAAAAAAATAAGTAAATAATGAGAGAACGTAGAAAGAAATCTTTATAGCTGCTTTACGACTCGTCTTATAATGTGAAAGTTATAATTACAACAACTACATATAAAACTTAAAAGTTTATTTATATAGGACTCAAATTAACTTTTTTTCAACATTTTAAACATTACGAAAATAAAAACATGATGTCCCTCTTTAGTGCTTCTTCATTAATTACCATTAATTATACTCGTTCCATAAGATCTAACTAGTATATAATACACATTCCAATTTTATAAGAGGACAACATCTACTTTTCAAACAAATAATATATAACCTGATTTATTCATTCATAAAAAAAATACTGGGTTGACCTTTGCACGTTAAATTTATACAAATATAAAAACAATACAAGTACAGGTTTTAGAACTCGCATCGTGCTACATTCTTTCTGTAAGAATTAAACTGCAATTTAAAAAAACATTATTTGCATTTTACATATAATTTAGTATGTATTTATAGATTTATAAACGAAATGATGTTACTAGTAATTTACATACGCTCTTGTTTAATATGTATAATTTACTATTTAGTAATTATACTTGCAATATAATTACCTAAATAATATGATATTGTTTTGCAATTACTAATAAATCAACTAATAAGTATTGTTTCCCAATTCTACTGCAATAATTGTATACTACAATGTATCTAAAGGTCAACTTTTCTCGCAATACGGCTCATATTCGCTAAAAAAGTTGTATGTTACTTTGTATCTAAAGGTCAACTTTTCCCGCAATACGGCTCATATTCGCTAAAAAAAAGTGGTTTGTTACTTTGTATGATGCATAATTATACATGCATTGAATTTAGGTCACTTTATAACCAATAGGAGCACAGATTCACGCTTTCAAGGTATCTTCAGGATATATAAGCGTTGCTTAAACCGCATTTTTCATTATGATCTCGAGTTTTCCAAGTATTCTCGTCGTCTAGTACGGCTCCCTGAGACTGGGGAGTTGGCTTGAGATCCAACACTTGGGGTTGCAAATCTAACTTTGCAACCCTAAGGCCTTCTGAGCAGCCCCATTTACATTATGATCTCGAGTTTTCCAAGTATTCTCATCGTTTAGTACGGCTCCCTGAGACTGGGGAGTTGGCTTGAGATCCAACACTTGGGGTTGCAAATCTAACTTTGCAACCCTAAGGCCTTCTCAGCAGCATCCACTTCGAGGACCGGGAACTTCTCCGTCGTCGGTAAGCATAATGGTGAATGTGTGAGTGTTAGTGTAAGTGTGTGTTTGAGTATGTATTGCAGTATGTGTGTTTTAGGGTTGGTTGTTATAGTGTGTGTTTTCGTTTGTGAGAGCGATGAACGGCTTGGTACCACATGTCACACGGTGAATACTGCCTCATGTATATGAGGCATATGATCATATATCTGAGTAATACATATTTATAATATAATTTATGTCATGCTTTCTACATGCATTACACATATATTTTAACCATGTCTTTATTTATATGAACAATTTGTACATGTCTGTCTACGTGAATGAAATATATCCATATCGTTTTCTTTTATTTTTGGTAAATGACGTGAGGGTGAGCAAAAAGCATTTATAATATAATTTGTCTTGTTTTCTACATGCATTACACATATATTTTGTACATGTCTTTATTTCTATGAACAATTTGTACATGTCTGTCTTTCTATAGGAATTAAATATATCCATATCGTTTTCTTTTATTTTTGGTAAATGACGTGAGGGTGAGCAAAAAGCATTTATAATATAATTTGTCTTGTTTTCTACATGCATTACACATATAACATGTCTTTATTTCTATGAACAATTTGTACATGTCTGTCTTTCTATAGGAATTAAATATATACATATCGTTGTCTTTTATTTTTGGTAAATAACGTGAGGGTGAGCAAAAAAGCATACAAGTGGACAAAAAACATACAAGTGGGCAATAAACATACAAGTGTACAAATACCATACAAGTGGGTAAAAAGCATACAAGTGAACAAAAAACATACAAGTGGACAAAAAAACATACAAGTGGACAATAAACATACAAGTGGACAATAAACATACAAGTGGACAAAAACCATACAAGTGGGTAAAAAGCATACAAGTGGACAAAAAACATACAAGTGGACAAAAAACATACAAGTGGGCAATAACCATACAAGTGGACGAAAACATACAAGTGGACAATAAACATACAAGTGGACAAAAAACATACAAGTGGACAAAAAACATACAAGTGAGTAAAAAACATACAAGTGGGGTATAGAGTAGCAAGCAGGTGGCTAAGCATAAAGTAGGTCACACGGATGGCCTTGTAATTGTGAAACAGGAAAGCGTGGTCGGATAGCCTTGTAATAGTGGAACAGAAAAGCGGAGCTTGTGACCCTGGTTTTGTGGTAATGATATGTCGCACAGATAGCCTTGTAGTTGTGGAACAGGAAAGCGTGGTCGGATAGCCTTGTAATAGTGGAACAGAAAAGCGGAGCTTGTGACCCTGGTTTTGTGGTAATGATATGTCGCACAGATAGCCTTGTAGTTGTGGAACAGGAAATCGGGGTTTGTGACCGTGGGTTTGTGGTAATGATATGTAAGTAGGTCACACATTGCGCTTTTTTGACCTTGGTACGGTGGGACCTTGGTTTTGTGGCAACCTTGGAAATGTGGAAAACCGGTTTTTGTGGTGGTGTCCCAAAAGTCTCCAATCTTACCTACTGCCATAATCGCACGATAGAATCGATCGTTATAGGCTCCGTGAATAAGGCGGTGCACTGTATCTAAAACCAAACAAATCTGGTGGTGGTGCCTTATACTAAACCGTTTCCAAAAACTGAATAGATTGCCCGAAAGACCGTTTACGGATATTGATTTAAAGAAATACACCAAAAAATGTACCCTACTTTAGGGATATTTTTATGAGAGATAGCATGCCTAAATTACCGCGGAAAAATGAATCTGGAATTATTAACTTAGATAACCAAAGAGGACCAGGTACACATTGGGTTTGCTACAAAAAGCGTGGTAGGGTATTACGATAGTTTCGGTAATTTTCGACCACCAATCGAAGTGATTAACTACTTTCGGGGGTTCAAAATATATTATAATTACAACCAAGGTCAACAGTTTGATACAATTATTTGCGGACCCCTATGCCTACAATTTTTATATAAATAATCAGTACAACGTCAAATTTTCTCAGTTATGACAATAACATTCAGTTTAGAAGGTGTTGGTAACACAGCCAGCTCCAACTACTATCGACCGATAGAGTTAGATTTGGGGAAGAAATACGTTCTTGGGTTGGTTGGATTTTACGGCTGCAACAGCATTAGAAACATTTATACAGGCAACGATAGATTTTATTTTAGAACAAATCCATCTCATTTGCAAGTGATTAATATTCCAGACGGTGTATATGAATTATATGAAATTAGCGATTATCCAAAATCTGAAATACCCACACGAAGGTCTATCATTAGAGCAAAACACCTGTACACCTAATGTGAGATAAACAGATCATTTGAAATTTATTTTACTAAAGAAGATAGCATTGGTCGCATGTTAGGGTTTTAGTCTAAAATAATAAAACCAAATGTTTTGCGTACATCCGCGTTAGACATCCAAATACTTAAACTCATTAATCTACACGAAGAGTGTAACATTATAAAGGGATCTTATCGAAACGGGAAACCTGCTAAATTATTATATGAGATTGATGTTTCAGTTCCACCGGGTTATCGTCTAGATAAAACTCCAAGCAATACTCAATATTTAGAAGTAAACACTAACATAATTAGTAACATAAAAGTTAATTTGACTAATCAAAAGGGTGAATTAATAGACTTTGGTGAAAGTGAACCATTCACATTACGCTTAGATCCAAAAGAACATGGGTCTGAGAATTAATCCAGGACGAATTCCATCTTTCAAAAATTCATATAAAAGACATCACCCCTACAGTAAGTCATTAATTAGTCATCAACCCTCATTGCAGAGAAACACTTTTTAACGTCAATTGGTTTAAAAGTTCTCACCCACAATGACAGAGTCGTTAAACGTCTTTCAAAACGTACATTTTGATGATACTATAATTAAATCAGATATGCACACTCATCTTCCATATGGATCTTCTAAATATGGACCTTCCGAAGAAATACGCATCTTAATTCAAAGTCAAGATCTAATTACGGCTACTTATGATAGTTTTCTGTACATAGAAGGTAAACCTGATTTCAAAATAGAAGATGAAAGAAAAGCATGCAGCTTAACCAACTATTACTCGAACTTTCTTTTCGAAGAAATTCGTTATGAGTTAGGTGGTCAAATAGTAGATGTTTGCAGAGATCCACGTATAACATCTACGATTAAGGGATATATTTCTTATACGGCAATCCAAAGCAAAGTACTAAGCCATTTGGGATGGTTGCCAAAGAATGAAAAACCATTACAAGCAGCATTCGATGGGCAAAATGGAGAAAAATCTTTTACAGTATCCATACCATAGAATCACATATTTGGAGTAATGGAGGATTATCGTCAGGTAACCGAGAATATTCGCCAAGAGTTGGTTTTAATTCGATCTAGAAGCGATACAAACTGTTACTATGGTTAAGTTGATCCTGCATATACCTTAAATAGAATTCAATGGAAAGTACCACACTTAACACTTAGTGATGCCGCGAAACTTAACTTGTTTCAAGGTATCAATAAAAATTCTATTATTACTGTTTCATTTCGTCAATGGGAGTTATATGAATTACCTTCTTTAAAACCGGCAACCTCAGACATATGATCAGTAAAAACATCAGCACAACTGGAAAAACCACGTTGGATAATTTTTGCTTTCCAACAAGGTAAAAGGTACACAAAGTCAGCAAGGGCCGCAAATTTTGATCACATTAACATCAGAAATCTTAAGGTACATCTGAATTCTGAGTATTATCCATATGAAGCAATGCATTTGAACTTCAGTGCTAACCAATACATACCTGCCTATCGCAATTTTTTTAAACTTCTATGTGATTACTATGGTGAAGATGATGAAGATGCATTATTCAACTATTCCGAATTCAAATCATGTCCAGTATTTGTAATGGACTGCTCTAAACAAAATGAATCCTTAAAAAACTCAACAGTAGGCATCAAATTGGAAATGGAATCTCTAACACCCTTCGATAATGGAATTGTTGTCTATGGCCTTATTCTCCAGGGCGCTATTGTGCAGTACAGCCCACTCACTGTGGAAGTGAAAAAGTGATAGTTATTGTAATATAGCCTAGTATATAAATAAAAAATGTTGTTACTCAAAAACAAAATCCCTCAATACAAAATCATGGCTTTGATGAAAAGTCTATTACTTCGAAACATGGTGATTTCCTTCCTAATAGTATACGTGGTATTATATGTGGCCTCATCAATTGTGGTAAAACAAACGCAATGATCAGTCTGATTACCGAGAAAAATGGCTTGAAATTTAAACATATATACGTATATTCTAAGTAATTGAATCAAAACAAGTACTATATTTTACTGGAAATCTTACTTCCAATGAGGGATATAGGTTACTTTGCCCTCAGTGATATTGAAGATGTGATTGAGCCTAATTCTGCAAAATCAAGCTCTATGTTTATCTTCGATGATATCGCTTGTGAAAAGCAAAATAACATATGGGCGTATTTTTCTACAGGTAGATTTTTCTATTTGGGTCAAACTTTCAGTAAAATTCCAAAGCAATTAACTCGTGACAATGCGAATCTAATTATATTATTTGATCAAGATTAATTAAACCTAAAACATGTGTATGAGGATCATATAAGTCCCACCATAAGCATGATATTATTTCGGGACATGTGTTCAAAGTGCTGGGTAGATCTACTTGGTTTCATGGTCATAAACAAGGATACTGAAGTTAATAATGGTCGCTACAGGAAAATATTTGATGAATATATGATACCTTAAACTGCGTACAGTAGTTTAGTAGGTACTGATTTGTTTGGGTATCCCCAGCTATCTGTTTATGTAAACAGCTATCTGTTCGAGTAAACCGGTACCTGTTCAGTAAACCCCTTTGCTATAATGGATAACAAGGAAATGATATTAAAGAAAAAAATTATTCAGGCTCGTAAAATAATACAGCAGAAGTATAACAGTATTAAAACTGCTCACATTGATATTGAAAGAACATTTGAAAGTACTTATAAACTCCTAATAGTACCTTTAACTGAAATAGTAAATAAAATCAATCTAGATAAAAAAAACACCTAAAGAGGAGCCCATTGGCGTTAAACCAAAAAAACCACCCCTATTCATATTTCCGAGAAAGCACGCTACTACCCCCACTAGCCCGCTAGCTCAAGTTCAACGGACTCTAGGCTTCACTTCATTAGGTGATTCAAGAAACGGTGCTACTAGCCCACCAGCTCAGCTTCCGTTTTCTCAAAAAAATCCTCCTGCAGGTCTTCGTACACCATCTTTCTTAGGCACATCTGTAGTAGGAGAGATTAATACTGAGAAAGAAGAAGAAATTCTTAGTGTCACAGATGATTCTACTACCCGTAATGAACCCATCTCAGAAGAATTTCTCGAGCAGCGTCATGAATTACCTCGTATATACGTTGAACGTATTTTGAGAGATCCTGAAGGTGCCATTGATCACACTTATGGAGTCCACTATGATACCAAAACTGACAAATGGACAATTGGTAATACTTTCGTTACAATTAAAGGAATCGATATGGTTATTAAAGGTGTCACGTATAAAGAGACTCCATGTTTATATGATCTGCTTATTATGAATGAACCCAATTTAAATCTAGTAAATTCAAAAGATATAAAAGATTATAGAAGTCTTTTAGGATCTACTAATGTTGCAAGGCGAGATTACGTAGTAAGTGTGCAAATTCGAAGGAGCCGCAGCAAAAAGTATACACAAATAACCCTTGCTATCATCATCATCATCCACAACCAAGGGAGGTGGAGCTATGTTTTTTAAGGAATTAACAAACAGGCCGAGTCGTGATCTAGAGGTATTGTGGGCAGAAAAATTGGCAGGTAATACATGTGTCGTGAATGACATAAAATCAATTGCAGAAGAACTGTACGAGGATGGGTACATTAAAAAACCAAATAGCCGTTTTATAAACAGTATAAATGAGAATGCATTGATGTCTGTATATCATAACTAAAATGACCCTTGACAAATTTGGACGTTCACATGTCCAGTATCAATGCAAGAAATTAACTCCTCCGTTTAAACTGATTGATGATAATCAATTTGATATCGAGAATAGAAGACTCAGCAATGTGCCAGCCTCATAGATCCTCCAGATGCCATCACTAAGCAGTACTAGTTATCAACAAGGTTTCATTTGGATGGAAACCGTTTGACACAGTTGGCGGACCCGGACGAAGATGGTGATGCTATAAGTAAAGGATGTCTTGAGTTTTGTCTACAAGCAGTTCAGAAAGCTTTTAAAGGAAGCTCTAACGCTTATCTAGTAACAACTATATCGACTTAAACAAATTGGGGATAAATTAGTACCATGTCCAAATTACAACTCGTCAACGAATTGCATTAACCTGCACGAAAAAATTTTAAACGAAGGCGCACAATAATTAGAGGTTTTGATGACCTCTGGCAAGCAGATTTGGCTGAATTTAACACATATGCCAAACAAAATAAGGGCTACAAGTGTACATTAGTGGTTATCGACTGTTTTTCGAAATACTTATAGACTAAAGGATTAAAAACGAAAACGGGTCAAGAAGTTACCAAGGCCATACAAACAATCTTAAAAAAGGACGGAAACCTACCAATTTGCAGACAGATGCAGGAAAAGAATTCTACAATGAGCAATTTACTAACTAATGCAGCGTTATGGAGTCAATCATTACTCCACCTATAGCACAAAGAAGGCTGCAATTGCGGAACGTGTTATCAGAACCATTAAGTATGCTCTATATGTCATTCAGCCTAAAAGGTAAATAGAAATGGATTGATACAATTGATACCAAAACCACGTATTATAACAATCGTAAGCATAGAACTATCGGAATGGAGCCCAAAGATGTCGGTAATCATACAAAGGTAGAGACTTACACTCACATAAAAACATTCGATAGGAATCGATATTCTGTGGGTGACAGTACGAATCAGTAAATTTAAAAATATTTTCGCCGAAGGATACACACCCAATTGGTCTAGTGAACTATTTAAGATTGTGAAAGTTCGCACTACTAACCCCACTACGTACATGCTGGAAGACAAGTATCCTGATGTGTACCTAGTAGAAAAGTGCTTCGCTCCAAGAATAATAAGATATTCGTAACGTGGTGGGGATCGGATGATAGATCTTGGATCAATAACGATGATATCGTTTTATGACATTTAACCTGTAATTTGTGAAACAAATTACTTATATTAGTTATATAGTTTGTATAAAAGGATGTAGCTCTTAGATGAAATAAAACGCACCAAAAAAATAATAGTATTTTATTTGTTAAATATAAATATTACATTTATTTTTAAAATTTCATTATCTTACAAAGTGAACCTAAAGTACCTCTATAGTCACTTAAATAACTGGATGGTCATATCCCCGAATCTGGGGTTACACCTCCATCCCGAGCAGGAATTTGAATTTGTTTCACCTTTATTGATGTTGTCTAGTATCCAGTAATACATTTTGTGGTGCTCATCGTTTTCCCACGTTTGAAACTTATAGTTGATATTTTGTTCTAATAATATTTCAATCACAATGTCGAGGCACTTTTAGTTAGCATGATATGCCGCTTCTTCAATACATTCAGTTATAATAAATAAATAGTCTTTGTAAGCAATATTTTGTAAGGTAGATTTAACAGTTGTTGAATCATGAACCCATAATAAATTGTGTAGATACATTTTAAGCGGTATGTCACCAAGTACATTCAAATTGCGGAACGTATTATCAGAACCATTAAGGGTGCTCTATATAAGTCATTCAGCCTACAAAGTAGATACAAATGGA
Organism: Vesta saturnalis; assembly: GCA_036346205.1. NCBI lineage: Eukaryota > Metazoa > Arthropoda > Insecta > Coleoptera > Lampyridae > Vesta > Vesta saturnalis. The sequence goes on from JARFJB010001970.1 coordinate 541,786, forward strand.
TTGATACAATTGATACATAACCATGGATTATAACAATGGTAAGCATAGAATTATCGGAATGAAGCCCAAAGATGTCGGTAATCATCACAAAGCTATAGGCTTACCCTCACATAAAAATATTCGATAGTAATCGATATTCTGTGGGTGACATAGTACTAATCAGTAAATTTAAATGTATTTCACCAAAGGATACACACCTAATTGGTCTAGTGAACTATTTAAGATTGTGAAAGTTCGCATTACTAACCCCACTACGCACATGCTGGAAGACATGAAGGGAGAACCTGTACTGGGAGGGTTTTATGAACACAAATTACAGAAATCAAAGTAACCTGATGTGTATTTAGTAGAAAAAGTGATTCGCTTCAAGAATAATAAGTTGTTCGTAAAGTGGTGGGGATTGGATGAAAGATCATGGATCAATAAGGATGATATTGTTTTATAACATTTACATAACTTGTAATTTGTAAAATAAATTACTCATATTAGTTATACAGTTTGTATAAAAGCATGTAGCTCTAATATGAAATAAAACGCACAAAAAAATAATAGTATTTTATTTTTTAAATATAAATATTTAAAATTTCATTATCTTACAAAGTGAACCTAAAGTACTTCTATAATCACTTAAATTACTGGATGGCCATATTCCCGAATCTGGCCCACACCACCATCCTAAGCAGGAATGTGAATTTGTTTCACCTTTATTGATGTTGTCAAGTATCCAGTAATAAATTTGGTGGTGCTCCTCGTTTTCCCACGGTTGAAACTTATATTTGATATTTTGTTCTAATAATATTTCAATCAAAATATCGAAACACTTGTAAATAAATTAAAAATAATAAATTGTATACGTACATTTTAAGCGGTATGTTACCACGTACATTCATATCGTCTAAGATCCCATCTACTTCATCAAAGGTTAATGAATTGTAGCCTTTATCGGTACACAATTTCATGAAACTTTTAATGGTATTGTCTAATTTAATTTTGTTTATCAAATAATGTCTTAATAATAACTTCATTTGCACACTTTGAGTCTATAGCACACCAGTAGAAACACTCATCAGGAATAACAATGTATTGTAATATAATCAGTACACTTGAATAGCTTTCGGGGAGGACTTCCCCATCAAAGAACGCTTCAGGTATTTTCTGTAGATTTTATCACTACTGTACCATAGTTCTTCCTGCAATTTGTTTTCAAGACTGTTCATAATGATAAAATTGTTTTTTGAAACAGAAGACGAATAAAATGCTACGTAAAGTTAAATCTCCAAGGTCCATTATCAATGAAATTGAAATTTGCTAATCGTTTATCATTACAAGGATTAAGTACTACTTCATTCTGTTTGATAGTAAACACATCGTGTTTCTTTGATCTTATCAGTTCATTGACAAGATATTGAGAAGGTATCATAATACAGTTCTTATGTTAGGCTCTTCAAGGTTCTTAGAAATAGCAAAATAAACAATGTTAACCAATGACTAATGTAACGGGCTTTGTGTATGCATAGGTCAAGGTGAGTATTGTCGGACTTTGTGCATGCTCGGTATTGCTCGGGTATCCTCGTGGAGTCTACCCTTCTACATAATTTGAAATTTTGTAATCACATATCATTCGCTTCGACATCACGTTTTCCTAAAAAGTATATATCTAGAAGCACTGATTTTTCACAGTAAAATCGCTTACGTATTTACTATTGTAATAGTGTGTGTAAACCTAATCAGAAAATCAGTTCTATTTGTTTAAATGTAGCATGTAGAAATACTGCACGATTGCATTAGCGCATATATAACGCGCTAACCAAGATAACCAGACCAATATAGAAAAGTAATGATTGTTATAATTGATGTGCAAGGATTTAAAACAGCAAGAAATATATTTACACCTAAGGAACTAGCGATATATAATGGAGACAAAATTACTCATTATGTATTCAAGCCTCCATTTCCATGGCACACCTTGGATAGTGAATTTCAAAGACAAGATAACTGATTAATTCATAACCACCACTTTATCAAGTGGGAATATGGATATACTTCTCCACATCTATTTCCTCGTATACTTAGTGATTTCATATCAACAATAAATGAGGTGTACGTTAAAGGACGAGAGAAAGCTAATTATTATTATTATATTCAATGTTTAAAACAACGTATTACGGTGTTTTAAGAACAACCTACTTTACCCAAACTTAATACATGCTGCTTTTTTCATACACAAAACACTTGTCACTGCGCTTTGGCTCATGTATATCATTTATATGAAAAAATTGTAATGAAATTCTAATAAATAAATATTTATTAACTAACATCTATCTACATATCTTATTCACATGTATTACCTCAACGCTTTTATGAGTATTTCAAGGAAAAGCTGAATCATTTTTCCTAAACACGGATAGCTGTAATTCTTAGAAACAAGAAAATTTGGTTGGGGTTGTTCAGAGAGAGAGAGAGAGTTATGAAACCTATAATCACTTTGTGTTCGTGTGGATGTACTTTCATATCTATTCGTTATTTCAAAAACTTAAACATACCGTTAGCAGGCGTGTATGCAACTCAATTTACACAAATGCTTATTCTTACATAATATTTATTTGATTGTACACTCATAATACATCAATATATATCTTTGGCCTCCTGAAACGTAAACTTGACATTACAATCTTGTGAAGGTCAAGTGTAACTTAATTTTTACGCACACTATTTTAAAAACACCGCTACAATGCCGTAAAATGGTCAGTCAATTGTAAGCTTTCAGAAACATAGAAGTATTAAATGATAAAATATGTTTAAGGAAAAACTTTACTGTACACCTTTTCTGACGAAATACATGTCCAAAACTACGCTATTATTACATTTTTGGTGAAAATTGTAAGGTACAGACATCTCTCGATAACTTAAACAGTGATGACGATAATTGACAGGCTTGACAGGAGGTAGTAAATTTTGACATTTTAGCAATTTATTAATGTTGGTTATGTTTACCGATATCACCAGTTGTGGAATTTACAAGAAAATAATTCGATATTGTTTTATTCAATACTATTATACGGAACACTATTAAGAACAGTTCATTTTTTGTGACATAATTATGAGTGGTTTTTTTTGTATGTTTTATAAACAGTACCTATAGTAATAAAAAGTTTCAATGTATGTGATTTAATAGAAATACCCTTATTTTATTAATTAATTAAGACAAATTCAATTTTAGTATAGTGAAAATTTGGAACGTTTATGCAGTGAGTTGGCTGAAACCAATAACGATTTGTAAATTGTTCGGCAGAACATTGAAAACACCGAAAATGTGAATAGTATAAACTTTGATAGTCAGCTCAAAAACAGATACCTGTTCTTCCAGCAACAGGCAGAAACAGCTCAAGACTGGTACCCGTTTTCCGAAAACAGCTCAAAAATAAACATAAAACCGGTACCCGCTTCTCAAAAACAGGTAGCCGTTTCCCAAAAGCCGTAACTGTTCCACAGAAAAGCTCAAAGGAGCAGACTGAAAGCAGTTTAAGTTCTCATTATCCAAAGGAAATTTTACTACAGCCAAAAAAAATGTGAGTGGCGGTTCAATTTGTGCTAGAAAAGTGAAATGATCTACGTTAAGGAAAATATTGAAACATCTGGAAGCCTGACTTACTCATGTACTCATGTATAAATTTCTACATCAAAGTAAAGCAGTTATTTTTTGCAAATTTTAAGTGCATGTTGCGTTACAAATTGATTTATTGTAAAATATCATGCATATAAAGAAAGTGTGAAAATACAGTACAGTTAAAAGTGAAAAAAGATTGCGTTAAATATAAGTCAAAACAGTTCCAAAAAGCATGTAAATATGAAAACTTTACGCCATGTATTTATGCAATACAAATGACACAATTGCATTCATTTATTTGCAAATCCCGTTTCAAAATTATAATGTGAATTGGTGACTAAGATAAATATAGAATGTTCGCATTCACACCTGCATACAATGCTTTCAAAGCAATATAGCTGCGATCATTATTCTACAATTCTTCAAGCAGTAATATCCACGCTATATCGAAAATTGTAAATTTGGAGTTCTAATCAAACTAAATTAAACGGGTCATGTTTTAAGTGCTGTTTGTTGTTTCAAAATTGAATTGGTTAATTTAAGGACCATTTTGATACATTTATACATGAAAGAGATATATTGCAAGCATGTGTTTCTTCTGAGCTTACGTAAGTACGAAAAGTTGTGTTTTAAGTGCTCTTTGTTGCTTCAAAATGGAATTGGTTAATTTAAGAGTCATTTTTTCATATCTTGATAAATTTATACATGAAACTGATAAATTGCCACTTATAAAACACAACTGCGTTGAAAAATTTTTTTCTGAGAATTAAGTGCAAATTTTAAATTTTCAGGACTAAGACCCTGAGAAAACGTACGTCCACATCGAGTCGTCTTTTATCTCTTTCCATAGATATGCACATATATCTTTACTTACATCACACACCTTCAAACATACATCACTTTTATAGTTCAAGTACACGTCTATCGTTTACATAACTATAATTTTAATTATACATTCCACTCTAGAACAATACTTGTATTTCAAGTTAAGTATAATATTACAAATCATACTAATAATACTATATGGGGAATGCGTTTTATAATTGCAAGATTTTTACTCATTACGAGTACAATCGCATATATAAATGTAAAATGTCCAAAGATACATTATGAGAGTTAGTATTACCTTATTTCATAAAAAAATCGTTAGAATTTTTTTGGAAAAAAAAACAACTTACAAATACTTTACAAATATATTAAACGTTTATTACATTACATCATATTTCCTATTGATACTCAATTAATTTGGAAAATATTAAAAATGTAAAAATACGTTCTATATCGAATTGTGATCCATAATATTTCACAGTTAAGGAAGGCTTTCTTTAATAAAAAAATGTTAGAATTTTTTAAATGAACAAAATACTACAAATATTTCCGAAATAAACAAAGGATTTTATTTTTCACCAATACTTATCTTAAAAATTTATTGATTTTGTACAGTTTTAAAGTGTGAATATAAATTTATGCAAAATATCACGAGAGTATTATTAGTTGCATAACATTAAAACTCTTTCATTATGCTCTTCTTATCTGCTTAAAAAATATTTCTATCACCTACTAGGGGTAGCTTTTACATTAGGGGTAGGTGCCCTAATTTGATATATGTGTAAACTTATTTTTGGCAAATTCTGGCCCGTTTTCGAGAAAAACCGATTATGTATTGTTGAAGTTTTTTTTCCATAAACAATAATAAAAATTCAGGTATGATTCCTAATACACATTTGCCCTTTATTGTTTATATTTTTTGTTCCTCACGTCATTGAAACATAAGTACGGCGATGAAAAGTAACACAAGTTATCTATCATGTGTAATTTATAAATATCTTATTAAAAATTATTATTACTTTTATTAGATACATAAATAAAAAGTTTAAATCGAGTAGGAATTGAACCTACGACCTGTACTTTGCTAGAGTACCGCGCTAGCCAACTGCGCTATCGAGATTCAAGCCCCAATCGATGTAAAATTTGTCTCAGGTATGTAGAACTGATGTAAATTCTAAATATAATGAAATTACAATCAAATTACTTATATTAATGGAATGTGAGTCTGCAATATAGCAAGGATTCACACATACCAAAGCAACTTTACTAATATTAATTTATTATAAGTTTTGTTATGAACGAATAAGTTCAAACGAAGATATGTAATTAAAAATTATTATTAATTTTATTAAATACATAAATAAAAAGTTTACCTCGAGTAGGATTTGAACCTACGGCCTGTACTTTGCTAGAGTACCGCGCTTTTTATTTATGTATTTAATAAAATTAGTAATAATTTTTAATTACATATTTACCTTTGAACTTATTCGTTCATAACAAAAACATAATAATTCTAAATATATTATTTGCCCTTTACTATTATTTATTAAAAAGCGTTACAGTTCCTCCATTATATTATAAAATAAATGTAACTAATAATAAATAAAAAATAAATTATTAAACAGATATGTAGTACAAACATTTGTTTGATAACCGCTGAGAAAGAGATATTTACGGACAGGTACTTATAGAGGATTATCGCTGTTAACTGCTGTGGAATACAAAAGAAGGATTTATTTGTGTCTAACAGGTTGAGTTTTCGCGCGAAAAGAAGGATGCTGAAATCTGGAAAAGCCGCCTACCATTTAAAGCTACACTGAATTTAATGTTTGAAACGGACTATAGTTGATTAGCCAGTACACCTCCAAATTTTATCATTGATATATTTTGTTAGTCAATTGGTGTTTGATAAGCCATGAATTGACAACGCTTGTTCCAAAAGTTAATCCGAACCTAACTTTTCTGTACCACTTAATCCCTCTACGTAATATAGAACAGTCGGAGAATATTTGGTCGCTGTAGTCTACTCATTTCTTTGCGTTGTTGAACAATTGAGCACCCCTCAGTTTCATAATGGTATCGCCATCCCGATCTCTTTTGAATGTAGGCTCTGATATATCATTCCCTTCAGGATATGTTGAGACCATTAGAACTGATCTCTTGTCCATCCATCTGATGATTTCACACAGTCATTCTGTTGACTATAAATTTCTCCTGTTCATTTTGGCGGAAAATGATTGTGGTACACCCTTGAGATTTGTTCGCTACGTACCACTACACAATATTTTTTTCTCGAATAGAGATTTCACCAATGTTAAACTCGAGTAATTGTCAGCAAGTAAAGAACATATTTCAAATGCTGGTGAACTATTGTCTCCGAATGCCCTTGATCTGGTACTTTATTGTTAGTTCCGGTATATGTAATAATATTATTAGTATATCCATTCACCGAGCACAGTTTTTAAATTTTTATCCTATAGTTAAGATATTTATTTGGTATATATTGGTGAAATTTTATGTGCCCTCAACACAGAGTCATGCTGTCATCAGTTACTAAGATTTTCTCAATATTCACCGAATTTTTTTAATTCTCGTTTAGAATATTGAAAGCAGTTTTTATTTTATACAGCTTGTCAGTCGTATCAAGAAAGGAGTCCTGGTTATTGCAAAAATAGAAACTGCTCAGCAGCAACAGGAATCAGTCACGCGACATTTTAGCAGCAATAAATTTATTTCTTAACATTTTATCTTTGGTCCACTATGAATTCAGTGTTGACCATTAATTTTAATATTTTGTATTTATCCGAATCAAGCCAGCTGTTCATCCTAGATTTGGCGAAGAGCCTGGCTTCTATCAATTCCCTCGCATACCTGTTGGTTTCACCAAATATCAGTTGGAGTAGATCATCAGTTATAAACATCCTGAACGCATCTATAGGCGTTGCAACATCATCCGCATTAAAATTATACGTGGCTACATCTCGCTTCATGGGAAATGTTGGAGTAGATTGAAGAACGTCACTCCAAACATCACTGTGTGAATTAGAATGAGCATCGCTAGTGACATCGTCTCCACCTGAATCTGATTCGTCATTAGTTGCTACAGTCATTGCGTAGCGTTCGGTTGCGTATGAGTGAAATGTCTCTTTATAACATGTGGCAGGTCGATGAACACCGCTATAGTATACTTCATACGGTTAAGTTGACTGTTAATATAATTCGTTACTCGTACCAATGCTTGTTCTGTATTTTTATTTTGTTGAAAACCATACTGATTTGAATTAATTATTTTATTATTTTGTAGATATCCATTCAAATGTTTAACAACATACTTTTCCATAACTTTCTCAATTACCGGTAAGATACTTATTGGTCTATAATTTGAAAATTCAGCAGGATCACATTTTTTATATATCGGTCTGATGATGGAGGTTTTTAATTTTTCCGGAAAGATTCCTTGTTTTATAGACATATTGATAATTCTGGAGATGATGGTTTTAAAGATTTTAACGTTGTTTTTTATATCTATAGCTCTAACGTTGTCAATTCCAGGAGATTTATGTATGTCTAGCTTTTGTATAATTCGTTCAACTTCCTTTTCGTTGGCTAACGGTATATGTAGGTTACACATAATATCATTGTCGTCAGAGTAATTTACAGATTTTCTTTTGGTCATTTTTTAATAAATCCTCAATTTGTTTCTTAAAAGTTTCAACACATTTTTTCGCAATCTCTTTTGGGTGGTACTTAGGCGTCTGTATCTTATTATTTTTTCATCTACATTTTTAGTTTTGGATTTGGTGAGAATGTGATTAATCACATGTCATGTAGATTTTGAGTTGTGAGTATTATCTCTTAATCGTTTCTGAAAGTATCGGTTTTTTGCATTCCTTATCTCATTATTAAGTTTGTTACGAAATTGTTTGTAATTATTACGATAATTTATATTGTTAGGGCAAGATTTACATTTCTTAAATAACCTGTCCCGTTCTTTTATTTTATAATATAGTATATCAGTCATCCATGTTTTACCGATATCTCTTTTGCGTTGTTTCGTGGGATGATAAGTTTTGTTTTTGTTGTAAATGTTGTTAATGGTATTAATGACGTTGTTCGTGAATGTATTTACATCTGTGTCTTCGATCTGTTCCCAATCATTATGCATAATTTGAGTTTTAATCCTACGTTCATTATATTTCTTTCTAATTACATTTGTTGTACAACTAGCCATGTCAAATATGTCCTGTTCTATACTCACGCAGATCGGATAGTGATCAGATGTTTTGTGGAGTATAACTGCAGATTTGATATAGCGAAACCTTGATCTTATAAATGCATGGTCTATTAATGATCTCTTTAATTGATCTTCTTTAAATTCTTCCCTAGTAGTGTAGTGAATGACGTTAATAAATCCTTTTCCATACAAAGTATTCTCATATTGTGAAGTACCAGTTTGTTGATTGAGTAAATTTATATTTGTATCCCCAATAATCATAATATCATTACGACGATTACTTATGCAATTGTCAAGTTCTGCGGTAAATTGTAATACACTTTTTTCCGGTGGTCTGTAAACAAATAAAATCTCGATTAATTTATTCGTGTTTTTTAGTGCTATTTGACAATGCATATTTTCAAATTCTTTTGTAATCAAGTCGAATACGTTATATGTTAATGTCTTTTTTATATACATAGCCAGCCCACCTCCGCGTTTTGATTTCCGATGTTTCATTTCACAGATAATTTTCAATTTGGTAGACTTCTTCCTTATCTGCAGAGATGTTTATTTCCGACAGCAGAATTACGTCATAATTACCTTCTTTAAATAACATTAGAAGTTCGTCAAAATATTTTTTTAATGATCTCACATTTAAATGAAACATGTTTAAAAACGGTTTTTTGTTCGGTGTTTCCGTTTTGGCAAAATTTGTCCATTCGATTACATCAGAACACGTTTTAAAACTAAAGAAATTGTTCTTAATTTTTTTGTTTTCTCCAGCCATTATGACAATATTAAAAATAAACAGAAATTCTAGTATAAAATAAAGTTAATTCAAATAAAATAAAAAAGTAAAGTAAAATATTTCTGATAGTAAATATTAAAAATTTAAACTACAATTCAGTTTATACAAGGTGAATGGAATAGATAAACCACCTGATTATGTAACACATTTTTCCAAGTCATTTATACAGTTAACGTTTATCGGTCTCGCATTATCGTCTTTTAATTAAAATCCTACCGTTTTTAATCCACACATATTTATACTGTAAAGCGTACGCCTTCTTCCTAGTTTCGCGGTACAATTGTCTTTGCTCTGGAGATAGGTTGTGGTTAAAAAATAAGTGAGAGCTATTTTTTTTTGGCATCTTCTGATAAATTACGCCACCACGAGCGACCTACTTTTATTAATTTATATTTATTTTCCTCGCACTTTAATTTCACCAGTAAAATGTTGGAATGTTTTAACGCAATTTGTTTAACGTATTTGAACTCCATATCTGGACATCCTATTCTTTCAGCGATTGCAGTAAATTTTTCTTCAGGAGTTATTTCTTTCTCTTCTGATATTCCATGTATTTCGACAATTTTGCGACGTTTATGCTGCTCAAGCATATTCACGCGCAATGATAAATTTTCAATTTGCCTATCTTTTTGTTCTAATAACTGTTTTAATGACTTAATTTCATCCTTCAATTCATTATTTTGTCGTTTACTAGATTCTTTCATTTCGTCCATTTTATCGGACATAAATTGGACGGATTGAAATATATCGTCTAGCAATTGCTTTAATTTAGGATTTATTTCCGTATTAAACTTGCTTACTTCAGTCTCTAGATCAATGTCTAATTTAGAGGTTTTAATTACCTGAGATGGGGTAGCTTTATTCTCCCTGCACCATTGACACCTCCAACTTAATTTTCCTTTTGTTGATTTGCTTCTGAGTGTTGTCTCCGATATTGAACAATCGTAATGATAATTTTCTTCACATCCATGGCATTTAACCTCTTCATTGATTAGAGTTTTATTACAAGCGTTGCACTTCATTTTTACGTAAAATTCTTAATATAATTTATTACACATAAATTATTAACCACTACTGATTAATATTATAGTCCTAAGATTAATTAAAATGGCACTTTTAAATATATTTAGCGTAGAGCAACAATAACACGTCTGAACTCAACGGTGTCAGACAAATATCATACAATAGCAATGCAATAGCATAATAGCAATAGATAGAATGCAATAGCAATAGCAATAGCAATAGTAATAGCAATACATAATACAATAGCAATAGCAATAAGCAATAGCAATAATGCAATAGCAATAGCAATATGCAATAGCAATACATGCAATAGCATAATATAATAGCAATATGCAATAATAGTCATAAGATATAATAGCAATAGTCATAATATATAGCATATAGCAATAGCATTATATAAATATGCAATAGAATAGATGGCATAGCATATATTGTCAATGTAAATAGCATATGCATATGCAATAGCATATGAGCAATAGCAATGTATGCAACAGTGATGGCAAATGGATGCAATAGCAATTGCAGTGATGCATGATAGCAGTGTATAGCAATGCGTGCAATAGCAATGCAATGTGCATATGCATGTATCATGATGGCAATGGCAATGGCAATACGGATAGCAATGGCATGCAGTGATGCTGAAATGCAATGGCGGAATGGCAATGGCAATGCAATGGCAGGATAGCGATGGCAAATGGATGTGTGATGCATGATGGCAATGAGATGGCAATGGCAAATGGCGTATGCTAATGGAATGTGCATGGCAATGCATATGCGATGATAGCAGTGGCTTGCTAATGGCAATGGCAAGATGTCAATGCTAGATGGCAGATGTGTATGGCAATGGCATAATGGCAGATGGCATGGCATGGCAATGGCATATTGCAGTGTGCGAGTGGCATATGATGGCAAGTGGCATGGCATGGCAATGGTGCAGATGAGCAATGTGGCAATGGCAGAATGGCGATGAGCAATGGCATATGGCAAGTGGCAGGATGGCAAGTGGCATATGGCAATGTATGCAGATGGCATGGCGATGAATGGCAAGTGCATGGCAATGGCATATGGCTGGATGCGATGCATGCGATGGTGGCGATGAGCGATGGCAATGCATTGCTGATGGAATGGCAAGTGGCAGTGGCATGGCGAATGGCGAATGGCAAGGATGGCAATGGCATGCGATGATGGCATGGAATGGCAATGGCAATGCAAGTGGCAATGGCAATGGCATGCAAGTGGCAATGGCGAATCCAATGGAATGCAATGGCGATGGATGGCAGATGCGATATGCATATGGCAGATGGCAATGCGATGGCAGATGGCAATGATGCATGTATGGCATGGCAATGGCGATGGCAATGCGATGAGCGATGCGGTGATGGCAATGGCGGTAGATGGCAGTGGCAGATGGCGATGGCGGTGGCAGATGAGCTGAATTGGCATGTGCATGTATGGCAATGGCGACGATTGGACGTAGCATGGCGATGGCGAATGGCAATGTGCGATGGACGAATGGCTAATGCATGCTTAATGGTCAATGGCATGACTGCAATGTGCAACTGGCAATGGCAATGCACTGCTTTATGGCAATGGCATGATTGATGGCATGGCGCATGATAGCAATGGCAAGGGATGGCAATGGTCGATGGCAATGGCAATGGCAATGGCAATGGCAATGGCAATGGCAATGGCAATGGCAATGGCAATAGCAATGGGAATGGCAATGGCAATGCAATGGCAATGAGAATGGCAATGGCAATGGAAATAGCAATGGCAATGGCAATGGCAATGGCAATGGCATAGCGATAGCGATAGCGATATCGATAGCGATAGCGGTATCGATAGCGATAGCTGTAGTAATAGCAGTAGCGATAGAGATAGCGATAGCGGTAGCGGTAGCGGAATCGTCCATCACCCACTTTGACTTTTATACTTTGATGTGGGTATAACTTTTTTTCCAGTCTACGCCATTTTTTTTAGAATTGGAATTAATCTGTTTTATCCAACCCTGTAAAAAATTTTTCTAGATTTATACATACCGCATATTATTCTCTATACATCCCTCTTCACGGTTCTAAACAATCCAATGACTTCTAAAGTGCCAACCCCCTTCTAAATCCATACTGTTACTCTTTTATAGAATTATTAAGCTTTGTTGAGCACTCTGGGCAGTGTTTTAGCTACATGAGAGATTAAGCTGATATTCGATGTTCTTCTCTTGTTTTGGTTTTTTTCGTCTTCTTTATTAGTATTATTACAGTAGTATTGTGCAAAAATCGATCTTAAATTTGACATAAGTGGATCCACAAATTCTCTGAATTTACTGCATTAAAAGAAATTATACTTAAATGTTGAAATTGACATTGTAGTGCCACCTATGGGACTTTTACGCATTTCTCTCATAACTCTCTAGTTTGATTGATTACAGCTAGAGAGCGTTACCGTAGATAAATACATTTTATTACACAGGAATTTTATTTCCAATAATCAAAGGGTACTTATTAGTAACATTGATTTTTTATCTAATTTCTGGTAAAACGTGCTATAACGTTGTTGTTGAGTCGCCATGAGTAAAAAGTAAAGGCGTTGTCTTGAAAATGTTCCATTCTAGCTCACTCATGCCAATTGGCAGTCTCTAAAATAGGAGATTTAATTAAAATAACCATTCCCGTATGGCTATACTTACTTTGTGATAATTATTGCTCGCTGAAAGTGGCGAATATATAATTGAGAGTCCCCCTTCATTCACGTATATGATACCGATATTCACTTAATTTTGATGATGTTTAAATTTAATTTAGTGGAAGAGCTCTTCGAACCAAACAAATACTTGATAGTTTAAAAGTAATTACAATTTTACTGACAGACATAAGCAATTGATAGAGTATATATATATATATATATATATATATATATATATATATATATATATATATATATATATATCACACACAAGATGTATGTAAATTAAAATTTAAAAATACATAAAAAAGAATTCCCCGAGTAGGATTCGAACGCACGATCTGTACTTTTGCTAGAGAACTGCGTTACCAACTACGCTGTGGAGGGAGCGAATCTCAGTCGATTTGAACTTAATTTGTATGCATTTTTTTATATTAGTACTGATGTACACTAAATTTATTTATTAATGATCACAGTCAACTTTTTGTACTTACTGTCATGACAGCCCACAATTCGCTAGGTTTCACACACGACATGTACATGTGGATCAAGTCACTAGTTAAAAATAAAGTTTATTCACTACTAAATTTTATATAATAGCAAAATTTTGTTTATAGATCACTAACATAGTTCGGAAACACTGGTCAAATACAGCTGGGTTGCATTAGACACTCCCAGCGTACCATTCAAGAATAGCACAATCAGCTGTAGGCGGATAAACTACAATAGATGTTGCGAGCGTAAGCAACCAATTAAATCCAAAAGATTCTGATAGAAACCTTTGTTCATAAGATTCCCAATTTTCATTTAGGTAGAAGTGAACCCCATATAAATAAAATAGCAGTACTCACGGCCACAGGTAGATGCGATTACAGTTTCTATATACATACAATTGATTCACAATCCCTGTTGGTGTTGTGTAATTCCCATTAGTGAATTGGTGTCCAATACGTAAGCTGTTTGTCTCGCCCTTAAAGGATATTATTCCGAAATCTTCCTAATGGTCATTCGAAGGGTCATTCCACAATCAAGTTACAATTATAACTTACCAATGGGCCCTTATTTTGAACCACCATTTATACCTAACGTTCACACGTAACATTTACACCTAAGAAATAAGTAAAATGAGTAGAAGTATGTACGACAAAGTCTTCATCTGGACCAATCACATGTGTAGAAGATTCAGCTGAGCTGCAGAATGGCCTTAAACCAAATTATTAAGGAACATAGGGCCCTTCATAGAAATGAGTGGGAAATATAAAATCCAGTTTTCACCGTTTTATAATTAAAAATTGTAGAAATGCATCTTACACTTTAACACATGTTGCGATGAGAAAGATTTTGAAAAACGGAAGAAAACAAAAAGGAGAGGCGGAAAATGTTATTCAATTTCAGGACACCAACTGTCAAAGTGTTTTTGAAGATTTTTGCGGTTGCCAAGCAGTCCTTCTGAAGCTGTACTAAACTAACACTTAAATTGTTTGAGAAATTCTTGTAATGTAAAAATTGTTGCAGGTTAAGTCTACTGGAGTACAACGTTACTCACGATATAGAACAAGTTGTAGAGGAAGAAGATGCCGGCCGCTCGGAAGCTGATGAGAGCACTTGGGTGTGGGGAAGACTTACCCTCGGCTTATATAGTTTATAAAAAAAGAAAACACAGTGCTCATTATTTCTTTTTAATTTCTTTTATTTCCAATAAAGGCCGAAAAACTTAAAATTGGAGTTTTACGGAAGTTTGCACAAACAAAAGAGCACACATAAATACATATTTAAAAAAACGAATTACATTTATACCGCACTAATAAATGAATTTTAGCACCTAAAAATAATATTATATACACCAACGTAAATTAAAATTAAGCTTCAGTAGTGAAAACCGTAATAGCTGTAAGATAATAAAAAAAAGAATTACAAACAAAAAAAAAAGGTTAAGTAAATGTCAATATAGCTATAAATGATGTAAATATGTATCAGATTTAGTGCACAAGTGTACTCGTGTAACTTAACATAACCTAAAAAAACATGCTACAAGTGGTCATCAGAGCTGCTAAAAATACTAAAATTAAATGCGCAGTGATACAATAATGATGTTAGATGTTTATAAACGCTCAATATATTATCGTCAAAATTAAAAGTTGGATCAACATCACCAAAATCAATAATAAAAAATACGTAACGTTTGGCAACTGTAGCTCTTTGCAGTCGCAGATGGTTACGATTTTGTCGTTTCAGGAAAGTGTGTGGTCGAATAACCTCTTAGAATAGTTTCAGTTGTCACCGGGTTGCAGGTATAGTTGTGAGCTTTCCTGTTCTAATAATACACGGTATGTGCTCATAGGTGGAACATTAGCGAGGCCCTCTAACGTTTGCCCTAATCGGGACGATATGTGGCCAATTACACGTAAGAGGAATTGAATTCAGTTTCCGTGAAGAGAGGTAAAGAAAACAGGTCTAGAAGGTAAATTACTACATAAGTAGGGAGCTTGAGAGTAAAGTTTAACTCACCGTAGGTGGCAGGCGACCTAAAGGTGTATGCGCCGTTAAAATCCAAAATTTTTCCGATGAATAATGGAATATTGCTAACACAATTTCCATAAAGACCCAATATTCAATTAATAAAAAGAGGATGTGCTAATCCAGTAATTCACGGACATTAAAGTTATGCACATAACAACCTTTCGACACCATTAAAGGAAGTGATTTTTTAGGGGGAAAATTCCTCTACCGTGTAGTGATAACAGCTAAGAAAAATGTGGGAAGAAATTGAAAGGAATATTTTGAAAATTGTACAGCCGTCTATGAATAGAAAAAGAAGATATGAAAGTAACATTAATTGTACCAACACATAATTATTTTTATAAACAAACATTTTAATAAATGTGCAGATTTAAAACGTTACAAGAGCTACAATTAAAATAAATGAGCAGATGCGGAGTTTATAAATGTAAAGTAAATTCACGAAGATGTCCACAAAGTAGAAAAGAAGGTTAAAAAGTCAGCAATTACTCAATTTAACACGTTACATCTCAACAATTGGCGTATTAAATTTACGTAAAATTTTTGTAACTATACTTTGTTTTTGTTGTATGACAAATCAGAAGAAATTACCGTTACTTAATAGTTATTTATGTAACAACTGTGAGTGTTTATTGCGCACGACGTTCGTTTGGCATTTAGTATACACAAAGTATTTTCCTACTTATGGTATAGTTTGGAAGTACCCTTTTATAAGAAAAAAAAAATTAAAAAGAGTATTAGTGATGTCATTTGGTCATTTGGTTTAGTTAGTACCTAACATTCCTTGTAAAAGTGCTGCTTTAAAAAACAAAATTAAAGGATAAGCATTATGAGTTAAATAATAAATGTCAGTTTAATGTAAGTATAAATGCCATAAGCAAGATTTAAAATAATGACACCACAAATCCTAGTAACATCGCACGGCTAACTTGGGTCGTAGTATTCAATGCAAAAGGCGATTTTAATTTCATAAATTCATATATTTCCTTAAAAGAATAACTGATAGTTATAATCCAAAGGTAGGACGGTTATTCCATAGCGATTAATTCCTGCTATTAACTTTAATTTAAATTACTTTCTACAATTAATATTGCAGCAAGTAACTATTTAATAAAGCTAACTAGGCAAGTGGAAAGTTAGTATACCTGGTATTACGCAACATAATACGCCGTGAAATAGGTGCAAAATAAAATAAATTATTAGAATACTATCCGCCTCACATTTTTAACCGCGGTGTACAAGTAGTAGTATAATCCATTTTACCAAAACCATTGTCAAATTTTTACTATAAAATTCAATCGTATTAATTTACGAATGGCAATCATTGCAAACTTATTTCATTGTAATTGACAAGTTGATCATACACGATTATGAGAATACGATATAATTAAATGCAATATGTTAAGGGAGTCGCAACCGTATTTATGTAGTTAAATCTACATTACACAAAATGCAACTTTTAACCCCAACAGATCAATTTATGCGGAGGGCATAGGTGTCTACTGCTTTGCTAATTAGTTTTAAATATTTAAATAGTTATTCATTTGCCTTTATATAAATTAAGTTTAATACAATATGTGGATTGTAAAACAGAGTAAATCGTTTTTTCACTAATACTCAACCTATTTTTATTAATTAATAACATAAATTTGTTGCGAATTTAATGGATATCTGGAATCACTTTATGCACTTTAACGCAATTTAGTACATTAGTTCATTACAGATTGTTCGTATGTTTTTAAAAGTGATTATTACAAAGTTTAATAGATTTATTTTCTTACGTGCTAATTACGGGAAATTGTTTTAAATTACTTTCGTTAATAATTTTATTCCCTTGATTTCACCTAATAATTTTTTATCTACAAGTTAATTATGCTACTGGTGGTTGATTACGGGCGAAATGCATCTCGGGTTTGGAATGTGAAATTCAAGTGTGCTCAATGAATTCTAAGTAACGGTTATTTTGGTAGAGAGAGAAGAGAAAAAAGAAACATCGCTACAAACAAAACCACCAATTTTTGAAAGACGCTCAAGATAATCACGTTTTAATTATGAAACTGGGCAATTTTAAGGTTTTAATATATTAAATAGTGTGTTTTAGGTTACACTTGTATTGGAAATACCTGGCCCATGAGATGGTAACAAATTAATGCAGCGAATAATGATGTTTAAGAAATAACTTCAATTTTTGATCTATTGCAATTATTTATTGCTAAACACGTAGAAAGAAGCCATATTGATTATCTTAAGTTATTTGGAGGTATGTTAACCTATGATAAGTGGACACAAGGCATTTCTAGCTTTTTGGCGGTAATAGAAAAAACACAGCGAGAAGATTGCCACAAGTCATTGCTAGATGTGTACTTTTATGGTTGACTGTGAAAAGTGCTATAAACACACGATGGATGAAAGCTACCGCAGTTGCTGATAGTTATGTTAAAGAGCCCTTTAGTAAAGGAATATTTTACCACATAGTGAAAAAGCAAATGCTTTTAAACCGTCATCATCCTTTCCAAACACTTTTTATTCAGTGATCAGATGAGTACCCGTTTATGTAGTTTCGTTAAGTCTGCTATCTACCGATTAATAAATAAGCTAATTTTAATATCCTGCCAAATTGTGTTTAGTCATTTTTAATCCCGCTGAGTATGAATAGAACATTGTGATTGTTACGGTAAAAATGTTCACTAGGACAAGGTACAAGATAAACCTGGTTTTTGCACGGCTAGCTCGGCGTGCGGGTGCGGGTCTATTGGGACAAAGCAGTCTCGTCTCCGTAGTTTACGCTATCTACCAAAGTCGAAATCGGGAAAATGTCACAATAGGTTCCGGTAGGCGCCAGGATATTCTAAAAGAACACACCAGAGTGTTTTAAAATGCGAATTAAACGACGGTACGTAGTGGTCCGAATACCCAACTTACCACACTTACCAAGTCGTAACGCTCGTAGATCCAGGTTCCGCAATACTGCTTCACCTGAAACGGCTTCAAAATCTGCACCTTAATCTGATCAACTTACCACCGTGCAGCAATATTCAAATTCAATACAAATCTCTAATGTTCCCCTTACGTTAAATTACTAATCTCCCTTAAACTAATCAAAATAACACATACCAACTAACTTCAATTCGGTTACAACTCTTTTCTAAACTTGTAAATTACGCTACGTTAACTTAATCTGGCAACAAAACAAAACAAAAAGAAACCAAACTTCTCTCAATAGAACTCGGCGACGCTTTTCTATTTGAGCAACACATCATCACCCTTTGTCAAGGCTTAATATTAAAATAATTACTCCAAAATAGTAACTAAGACAAACATCTATTAATTCAAAACAATTAAAATTTAAACATGTCAATTTGGATATAATGGTAATCGTATCTTCTTAACTTTTACCTCATTGAATTCTGGCCAGTAGCAAAACTATCTTATGCTAAATTGCATTCAAAGAAATTCTATAAACTTGAATTACGTCAGCACGTAAATCTTATATAAACTGAATAATGAAGGTAAGATTTTATTTACCTCCCTGCATAAAATATTAATGGTATCAAGAACACCTTAAATAGCTACTAAATAGACAAAGGAAACTGTCCGAGAACGTTAACAAAATGAAACACTAAATTAAAAAAAGAATTGCTTCAACCAGGTTCCTTCGTTAACACACATTACATAAAATATCCCATATAAAACACAACCAAATTTTATTCTCACAAGTAGCAAGATCAACAAACAGAACATAAATTACATTACCTAGGTCACACAGGCAAATAGGAGATGATCCTTGCTCGGCGAAAGCGTCGTGTACGACTCGTGCAGCCCACGGTCCACGATGTTACTGCTTGTCGACAAAACGAAGCTGCCTTACCCCAGGTCTCTACTACGTTATCAATTTGTGTTTTAAATTAATTTAGAATAATGCCTCGTAACTTATTGAAGCTTAAATCACTTTAATAATTTCTTTTAACTCGAGGTTGTTAAGGTTCGACAAACAAAAGAAAACACTGAACAAATCGTTTTGCTCAGCTTACATTAATAGGTTTAATTACGAACAGAACAATCCTAAACAGTATGTGTGTAGTTGGGCGATCGTTCACTATGTTCACTTAAATCTTAAGAAAGGGGTTCTCTAATTATATCTCGTTACTAACGAAAATTCAATAGTCCTCAGGTTCGCACTACAAAAAAAACACGAACCAAATTTCTATCATAAACGCACTCAAAGATGCCGTTCTTCTCAAATAAACTGACTGGATGAGCGAGCTCGGTTGAAATGTTACTTCACAAAAAATATCCCAAACTTGGTTATAATCGACTAATCTTTCAAGTGTTCAACGCTCCTTAACTAAATTTCACTAGGAGCTCGCACAATGATGAAACCCCAATTCCGCTAATTCGAACGACTTCACCTACACGCACGACTTCACGCGTCAAAAGCTTAGGACCGTGTCACTTTCATTCAAAATTACTTTCTCGATATATTAAAAAAAACGTTCTCCTCCATACAAATTCATTCAAACAAACCAATCAACCATTTTAATTTTAAAATTTCTACCCCCCTAAATTTACGATGATCTCTCGACTTAAGGCGAAGAACCTGCCACGTTAGCATTTTCCTTCGACCCGATACAGAAATGTTATTGCAAAGGTATCGCCCACCCATATTACTTACATGGATGAAAACCAACATTCCGACTCTCCAATTGTTCCTCTACACGAATGCGACAGTACGGCACCAATGCGATAACAACGCTTCTTTGTAGTGAAACTAGGTAACAAAATTAAACGAATTTATCTCAATAAAACTCCACATATGATTCGGGAAACAAACTGAAGATTGTACTTAAAATTCCAAAAAACTACACTGACTTTTCTTAATGAAATTACGTAACTACACCAAAAAAAATATGAAATTCCGTAATGCACATTACACATTCCTAAAATTCCTTTAGATACAGCGTGACCCATTCAAGCAAAACATTCGTTATCTACAGTAAGCTCTAACACAAAAAAAATATATACGGAATCTAACTTAAGTGAATAAAATTACAAACAAAATTACCCAATACGTATACAGGGTGTTCAAAATACCCTGACACGATATAAACGCGTTGATTTCTTTAGACACGACACCGTTATTAGAGTTCTGATGAGAGCAGCAAGAAAGTGGGGGGTGTCTAAGATGACAGCGCACTAGTGTCTTAAACTATTTTTATTGTTTCTTGAAAAAATTATTTTACAAAAATTTTATTAAGCAATAAAGGTCATTTTGTCAAATATGCCAGAACAGTTTTTTTTCCATTTTTGAACTGAATTATGATTTTCTGTTTTTATCGCTACTTGTATGTCATTTTAAATGTGTTGTGCAAACATTTATTGTTGCACAGTTATTGCTCTTTTTTTTAAACTGTTTGTTTCATTAGATTTTAACTAAGTGTTATGACTCATTTATACTCGTGTTGTTTTTTTTCTCACTTACTTTACCTTCATCTGTACTATACCCAACAAAAAAAAATTAATTGAACTTCAAGGAAATGTAATGAGTTCCAGTCAGTGCATAAGCTTAAAATTGCAGATTTTGTGGCTTTTATAGTTGTTTAATTATAAGTAACAAGAATTAAAAATTTTAGATATGCAAATTTAATAAAGTATGTAATACATCCATTCACCATATTTACCTATTACTTGCTAGATGATGATTGTGTTTATGTATATTATTCAGTTTCTCAGTAATTTACACATGTTTTATTATCTAAGGTGGGAAACTTTTTCGAGTCTGCTAACACAAATTTTTATAATGAAGAATAAGATTATTATGTTTTGTACATAATAAATGTTAGTGATACTTTATTCGTTTTTTCATGGAAACAATAATCATAAAATTACTGGAATCGTTTCTTTTTTTTATTTTTAATGCATCCCACATGATTTAGGACATCGGACTGCTATACTATCAAAATAAAAAAAAACTGGCTGCGGAAAGTCACCTGCAGGTTGAGGATCACTTTGGTCCACGATGGATTTCCTACGCTATTCCCTCCATAACTGTGGATTGGACTAAGTAACCCGTCTATTCTCTTCGCAGAAAAGCAAATTAATCAGTAAAAAGATTTAATTTACTTCAGGTTATTTCCGTGTATATTCACCGTCTTTGAGCATCGTTCGAACCCACCCCCTTCGACCATCATCTGAGAACATATCAAATCTCCCTGGGAAAAAGAGTAGATCAACTGTGGTCACAACATTACCACCAATGGTTGCAAATTCTTCTGCATCTGATATCCATCCATATAATCTAAACTTCACTTCAAAAAAGAAGTGTCTTAGAGCTCATAGCGATGCTTTTTTTACTGGACACTCTGTTCTTTGTCATTTTTTTGCTTCTGTAGTGTTGAAAAACCAACTGTGATACCGTTTTGAATTCTCGTTGATTTGTTCTGTCCTGTCCTGTTGTTATTTCTAAGTCAAAAACCAACATACTCACCACCATCTCTTGGATCTATTGGGTGTTAGCTATAATCTTCATTGCTTGTTTTTAGTTCTTCATCATCTTTTCAGCTTCCTTCTTCTCATTAACTCTCTTTAACTTTTGTTGGTTTTTGTTTCTAGCGCCATCATTTTTCGAATATATTTTTCTATTGGCGATTTTCGAAGCAGCTGCTACAGCTGTTTGCACTTACAGATCTTCAGCAGTTTTACTTTTTCCTGCAATCACGTCAATTTTCTTCCTGCGCTTAACGCTTAGTTTTTTGGTTTTCAACTCACTTTTTTCTTCTAGAAAATTGAAAACAGCATTACTCACTCTTGTGAGTACTGCTTTTTAATTAGGGGTCTTTTTAGAACTCGTTCTCTGTTTATTGGAAGAATGCCTCATTTTCCGAAGCCACTTTGTGAATTATTTCCTCCTTTATCCTCAATTGAGCCAATATTTATATTTTGTGTCTTGGAATCTGATGAGATATTCCTCCAGTCTATCTTCATTGGGCGAAAATAGACAACATCTACTGGTTGTGTTGTGTTGCATTAGCAGGTAAATATAATGTTTCCTAATTCACATTGCTCCATAACTTTGAGTGAAGTGTGGGACGGTAGGTTATCACCAATTCTTTTTAGAGTGGGAACCAGTCTTTAAACCATACTGTGTTGAACTGTCCACTTAAACGGTTCCGGTGAGCATCCACAGGACTACTTTCGACCTATGTAGACCACAATTTGTCAGTCTTATAAACGACGTATGGCATAAAGACGTCTTCAAAAGCATTTCCACAAAACATTAGGCATGTAGAAGATTTGCCAAAGTTCATAACCCTTTTCGGATATTTTGATCCTCGCTAAGTCAAAGCCCTTTCTTGTCCCTGGTTACCGCTCAAATTAGTTCCAGATATAGTTAGATAGAGTAATCGCATACTCATTTTTTAGATTTTCAAGCTTTTTTCTTTTACTTATCCTCTTGAGCGTTTGATGTTGTTAGTAAAGCGTTGTGTCAAAGTAGGATTCCTTCTAAGACAAGATTGCAACCAATCTTTTTCTGGCAAGTTGTCTTTAACCCTTCTATTGTGTTAACATTTTGGTTTCACTTATTGTGTTCGGGTCATTATGATCCGGGTGCCTAAGTTGGCGTTTTATTGTCGCTTGATTGATATAACAGTAAATAACAATAAACAATAAGATATAGTATTATTATAAGTTTTTTAAGAACGAATAAGTTCAAAAGTAAATATGTAATTAAAAATTATTATGAATTTTATTAAATACATAACTAAAAAGTTTACGTCGAGTAGCATTTGAACCTACAAACTGTGCTTTGCTATTATTTATTACATTTTACTACGTTATTTTATTTTTATTACATAGTAGTTAGGCATATACATTTATTTGTTACAGTATTGACAGTAGTAATATGCATGAGCTTTACATAGGTATTTTGAGCAATTACAACATACCATATTAGATTTATTGTCATTTGAAGAGGGACAAAAATTATATCTTTTATGCATGGTTGTGGTTGATTGTTCCCTTAGTTCGGTATTACTGGTTGAAGAACGTGACTCTATTCCCATTTCAGCTGAAGCAATACTTCTAGGGAGACGTTTCCTTTCATTTAATAATCGATTGATCAAGGAATTACCCAGTTCTTCAAGAAATAGTCGCCGTTTTGTAAGTTCTCCAGCATTACAGAATGGAGTTACTTCGCACCACAGAACATAAGCGAAGTAACCTGAAACGTCCATGATATTGTAAAAGATAGTCATTGGCCATTTTTTAGTTTGCCGTCTGCATGTGTATGTTATTATTGACTTGACTAACGTGTCTACTGCAACTTGGTTTTATTGTAATCTAAAATCATAAACGGCTCTTTCTGATCTTGGTTACACATTCCGTTATCGTGGTTGTGCATGGTGCTCATGAGCGTAACATTTTTATTCCGTTTCGAAATATAAGAAACTATCTACGTGTTCTTGGTAAAATAAGATTTTGAAGAAAGAACTTCTTTCCTATTGCAGACCAACGCGGCTGCCAAGCATGGCTATTTTTCTTTTCAATAGCATCTGCTCCAGATCGTACGAGGTCACACGTTACGCTGTGACCTTTTAGACCATAAGTAATATCTAGTACAACACTTGTACATTGACCTCTCTCTGGCGGTTCGTCTTCTTTTTTCCCGAGGTAAACTTGCATGTTATATGCATGAGCAGTTACGGAATCGCATAAAGTCCAAATCTTGACACCGTATTTAGCAGGTTTAATGGCGATGTACTGTCTAAAAAGACAACGGCCTCTAAAAGGTTGCTCATCTACTTTTACATTTTCGTGAGTATTATAAAGCTCAGGTTGAATTTCAACCCATTCATCCCACAAGTCCCATATGGGAGCTAATTGTTCAGTTTGGCATTGTTGTGTTTTTTTAATAGTCAATTATTCGTGCAATTACATGAAATCGTTGAAGGGGCATCGTTGTTCTGAATATTGAACGACCTACATTTCCATCCCATAGACTGACTGTTGCCTCTGCATGAGATTTATACACTCCTGCTAGAAATAGTAGGCCAAAATATGCTTCTAGTTCAACTAATGTCAGTTCTTGAAACGTGTCGCACAAAGTCTTTTGCCTCCTGAACTTGACATTTTCAAAATTAGGTTTACAATTTTGGGTGTGAAAAATAATAAGTACACGGATTTTATATAAATTATTCGCGACGTAGCATACCTTGTTGGCCCAGGAATCAACGAAATTATATTTGCTGCTAATAATCTTCCCAATTGATGGGTCTTCTCATTCCATACTATATTGCCATTTTTTGAAGTTACATGATTATCCGTACCAGTTTCATTTGAAATCGTAGCTTCCACTTCATGATCCGATTCGCTATTATATATCTCGGTTTCGGACAAATGGTCTTCTTCTTTAGAAGCATTAAAATCACTATCAGAAACACACAGAGGTTTCTCAAGTACACTGTACGTAAGCACTCCCTCACTACACATTTCCAATAATAAATTTCAATTGTTAGGTATTTCTTATTAGAGTATAGCATCAAGTTTGTTATTTACTACGAAACTAACACACAGATGCTCACTGGCTGCATTTATACTTTTTCCCGGTACGCAAATAACGCATGCAATATGCGCAATATTGTAGCAATGTTATGTAAGTTATATATATATATATATATATATATATATATATATATATATATATAAACTCTTCTAATTTGAATCACACAAATCACCGGGTCATATAGACCCAAACACAGCGAGTGTAACAAATGCATAAAAAAAAACTAATTATAATTTTCAATATCAATCTACGTACACCGTTATTAGAGTAATGAAATAAAAGTCATGCAGTGGCAACGAAATATTTCAATAATTTAACGAATTATGCGCATTAGAAGAACACGATTGGGTCATATAGGCCCGAGCACAATAGGACGGTTAAATTGTTTCAAAATACTTACAAGCTAAATACTCACTAGAGCATCCAGCCCGTAAAGGAAATTTGTGCCACGGCATGGTTCAGTGGTGTGGGAGGGATTCTTACAAAAACACATTTATAGCGGGAAGAACGTCATGAACAGAGCTTAGATTGGCCTAACAGGAAACCAAAACGTTCACTATAAGTAAACCATCCCATTTAACTACTAAAAATTTTAGTCCAAAAATCTCTACGCTAAGTTCGCCAAAACTCCAATGAAATCCCAAGCTTTACATAACAGCCGCAAAATTGCCAAAATAAAATTCAAAACTTATTAAACATCTCGATAAATTCAGTGCTAAAATCATTATGTCAAATGCAACGGCGACTGTCTGTCTGCTTACAATGTAACACACAAAAGGTATACTACATACCGTAATAATTTTATACTTAATACAATTTGATAAAAACGTAATGATGCAACTTCAAGCCTATCTAACAAAATTCATCTAATTCAAAATGACGAGGTTCTTTATTTACACAAAATTTAAACTAAAAATACTTTAAGTATCACCTGTGCGAAGTAGAACGTAATTTTACAATTAAAAACTCTATGTCTCCAAACCAAAAAAAAACGAAAAATATGTGATCAAATAAAAACTCGCAAAAATTTACACTCTTTTAAACTCGAAATTAAAAAACATTTACTGGGTGATCCTAACAATTTACCGACAGGGTGACAACACGTCCTTCACGATCTAAATAAGTTTTTACCAAAATTCGCAAATCTGCTCGATCCTAGGGAAGGTCATACAGAGACAAGTTGCACATGTATATCATGAAGGCATCTTTCCCTGTATTCTTGAAAACAGGTTGACCACAATATGTTTTATATATTGGGTTTTTAATTTGTTCTTTATTGTGCTCACGGGTATTCCATATTACTTGGCAGCTTTTCATGACGATAAATTGCCAGTATTAACAGCTATAATGCCTTCGGTTGTATCGAAAAAGTTAGGTTACGTTAGTACAATGCACAAAAAGTGGTCACACTAAGCTTATATATTATATTTTTATATGTTTACACTTAAAAAGCCAATGAAAACCTTAAAACCTTAATTGCGGTTAAAAATGATACAGAAAACTACATCGATGAGCCAAAGTCACCCACCATTAAGTACATATTGTAGGACAACAACTAATGACTGTTTATTGTGAAAATAAAGCGGAAATAGCCAGTGCTTGTGAGAAGCTGTTAGGAATGCATCAAAGAATCAGTTGCATCGTGATGCAGTTTGCCGCACACGTATGAATATTTTCGGTTGCAGGGAAATTTCATCACTGTTTATTTTGTGTCATGTGGCATCTAAAATTAACATTGCATAATTGAATGAACTACTTCAGATATTACCATCTAATATGGCCTTTCTAATAAAGAGAAGGCTCCAAAAATTATTCATGACTAAATTTTTACGCAAAATCATATTAGTTATTTTTTACAAAAAAGGCAAGCTTTTTCCTGAAATGTGCGTGCGTGTGGTTGTGTGTGTACGTGCGTGCGTGCTTGCGTACCTGTGTGTTTTCGTACGTGTGTGTTTGTGTGGATGCATGTTAATACCAACGATAACGAAAGTACGTCTGTGTGTGTGTGTGTGTGCGCTTGTGTGCGTGTGTGCGTGTGTGCGTGTGTGCGTGTGTGCGTGTGTGCATGTGTGGTGTGTGCGTGTGTGCGTGTGTGCGTGTGTGCGTGTGTGCGTGTGTGCGTGTGTGCGTGTGTGGGTGTGTGGTGTGTGCGTGTGTGCGTGTGTGCGTGTGTGCTTGTGTGCTTGTGTGCGTGTATGCGTATGTGCGTGTATGCTTGTGTGCATGCATATGTGCGTGTGAGTGTATGTGTGTGTGTATGTTGTGTGTGCGTACGTACGCACATGCGTGCGTGAGTTTTTTTCCAAAGATTGTTATGACAGAACTTTCAAACCAAATAAAATCAGAAAAAAATTCCGAAACCAGTCGATTTTTATTTTTAAGTGTGCGGTTGGTCAGATTCTTATTTTATTTTAGAGGTCATCTATGTAACGCTTAAAGACGGGTATAGGGAAATATTAACCAAAGTTGCTTAAAATTTTATGCAGAATCCGAAAATGCGATAACATACAGCGTATTCAATTTGACTTTTCAAAGTTGCCTTGGGTTTCTGGTAGAAGTGGCCACGTTGCACTTTTGAAAATAGTTTTAAAAGATAGATCATGACCTATTATGTCTACATACCAAATTTGGAATAGTTGTCTTTTTTAGTTCGCTTGTATTTTTATAGAACAATAATCTTAAATCACCCTGTATACGTAACGCAAATACTCAAAACTATTGCTACGACTGATTAGATAATTAAAAGATCTCTCAAAAGTTCCATTCCAACACCTACCCTTTTATTAAAGAAAATCATCAACGACGTCATCACGCTTACATAGGTAACCTCGTACATAAATTAATAACCTGAACAATCGCGCATCTAAAAATAAAAATCGACGGGTATCGGGATTTTTCTCTGAAGTTGCCGATTTAAGAATTATGAAATTTATTTCCGGTAGCCGCAAATAATAGTATTAAATTCTTGATCTTGGTTGTAATTATAATAAGTTTTACATCCCCGAAAGTAGTTGATCACTTGGATTGGTGGTCGAAGATTACTATCCTTTTTTACCTTGATTATTGTAGCAAACACAATGCGTGCCTTTCAATGGTAATTTGTCACAAAAATATCCCTAAAGTAGGGTACATTTTTGGTGTATTACATTAAATCAATATCTGTTAACGGTCTTTCAGGTAATCTATTCAGTTTTTTGGAAACGATTTTAAGCATAACTCACCACCATCAGATTTATACGGTTTTAGATAAGGTGTCCTCTCTTACTTAATGATTGGCCTATAGAGGTAGATTCTATCCTGCGATTACGTCGCGATGCAATTTTTTTTGGCATTTTTGCCCCATGGCTGCTTTAGCAATTCCCGATGCGATAATCCTGCGAATAACGGAATAAGGAATCTTAAAAACCCACCTTTTGTAGGTAAGGAAGTTACTGGTTAATGTTTTTTTTTCCTCCTATACTTTTTACCACACGTTTTGCGTTGAAAGCGTTGACTTTACTGTGTCGGTGAAATTTCTGTTACATTTAATTTTTGATCTAACACTTTTCGTAAGTTCAATACATTTCCACCATTGCATAACGATTTCTTCTTCTTCAGGTTGAATGTTTGTATGCCATTCTTGATTTTCTCTTTGTTTTCATGGTCGTACTGACTGTTAAAGCTGTAGTTCGTTTACCTAATGTTGAGCCTGATGATTTAAAGCGTCCCCAAAATTTTTATTTTAAAATTTGATCTTCTTTATGTCTACTTTCTAAATCCCGGCAATCTATGTAACTGATATCATGAAGTTTGTACTGAGCATCTAACTGATCAATACCAGGGTCACCACGTGCTAGATGTTTCTCTAAATTTATACAAGGGCCACAATACAGGTAAATTCAGTGCAACAGGAGGTTTATTGATTAGAGTATTCGCCAACCACCTGTATTCTTTCGCTTCTTAGCTCATATTGTTTACCTAGATGGATAAAGCAGGATATTTATACCTAACTCGAGATTACAAAAACGAAGCGTAGTTATCAATATTTCTTTATTTAGTAAGTGCTACTCATTAGATAAGCAGAACTGTAATACAATATTTCCATTAAGCATACAGTGTTATGTGAAATAATATTTTAATTAATATATTCCATGCCTTTATAAATGTCATCATGACTACTATGGAATTCTCTCTAACGAAAACGATGCCAGTTAACAACTTATTGTATGAACTTTTCATAGGAAACACCAGATTGTAAGATACAAGAAATTCCAATCTATAAGCTTATTATATCCTTTAAATTGAATAGTTCTTCTACACTATGAGCATTGAATGTGCAAGAACAGCACTTGTAGTTGTCTGTCACAACAGTTTTCAAAATTCTGCCATATCCTTTAATTCAATTCACTATTGTAATAAATAACCAGATTGCTAGATAATACATTCATAACGTTGATCATAGATTATATCTTCTTCATTGTTTACATTTGACCTGTCAATTTTGTTTTCAATTTCTTGGGATCGGAAAGAATGGAATTCCACGTATGAATGCTACCTTAGAAGTTCAATCCATTCCTTCATGTCTAACACAACATTATTACTTTGATCACAGTTGCCACACCCCATACGTATTACTGCTGCAAGGTTGAGGTATGTACTGTATCCAATTTCTATATTTTGGATGATGAGTATCGTCCGATAGTTTATAGTAAATGATGGAGAGTTAGTGTTAGAAGAATAACCTTCACCTAGTTTCTCTTAATTTTTATTTTTAGTACTATCATCAGTATTTAGACAGCACCAACAGCACAATGTTAGAGTATTATTCATATTGTTGCTGCAACTGTTTAGGTCATCCTTACATAACGGTGAACTTCTCAGTTTTGATCGTTCCAGAAATTATATTATTGCTGCCCGATATATAATTAGATAACGACTTTGCTTGCTCGCAATTGCACTACGACTAAACACTGTTTAAGAAATGATTCTAGTTAAAGCATGCGTAATTTACATATTGTGGGGTTGAAGCACCACTATTAAAAGCAAAATGTTATGTTTGTTGTTTTTCCAACTGCATACTGAGTATTAGTTACAGCAACATTCATCACTTTATACTTTTTCAGTATCTCGAGGTCTCACATTTTTACAGTAGGTAATTTGGTTTAACTCTGCTAATTCCATGTTTAATAATTACAAGTTTACAATTGATGTCAACGCACCTCACTGATATTTACATAAGTAAATTGTGTCCTTAACTTGAGTACCTATTAGAACATGCTTCAACTTGTCAAATACCCAACTTGACCCACTTTTAGTTTAGACAACTGTTTGACCTTGACTCGATCTAGCCAATTCATGAACCATTTAACCTTGACCCATTTAGAAGTCTATAATTCATATATATTATATATATATATATATATATATATATATATATATATATATATATATATATATATATAACGTCCAACAACAGAGCAAAACATGCGACAAAGAATAATCAACGCGTTTTAACGATTACACCTGGAATGCCCCGAGATGTGGAAAGGTCCTTTCAAGCAAGGATAGGCAGATGCCTGGAACAAAATGGAAGACATTTTAAGATAAATAAGCTACTGTCAACGTTACTTGGTAAACAAACGTTGTCGTTTTTCCATGGCTGCCTAAATTTTTCTTAGTACTTTTCTAATGAAGTGGACATATTTGTGGTTTTTGGTAAATATCTTGATAACGGTCTAGAATTTTAATACACTTGTAACACCGAAACTGTTTGTATTTAAATTCTGCATTTGGGAGTAAAATAATATACAGGGTGATTTATTTGAAAACCTAAGAGGAACTGCTTTGAAGGTTGTTATTTTTGGAACAGAGTTTTGGACACCCTGTATAAAATAAGTAGAAACTATTTAATGTAGAAGTATCATTAGGCTTCTTTTAGTAAAGCTCACAGTATGTAGCTCGGACAAAACAGATCTAAGACCGTTTAATAATTGTTTCCAGGCGTGAAAAATAATTTTTATTGTTTTTAATTTATTGTTTGTAAACTATTGAAGCTAATTCCATACAATTTTGGGAAAGAAACAAGAACACGCATGTATAGGTCTGCGTTCGAACAAAATTCCTAACTTAATTGGTATGTGAGGTATGGGTGTCTGACGCACTATTGCATGGCGCTGCATACGTAATAATAAGTTGAAATTTTAAGTTATTTTAAATTCATTACGGCCAGGAAAACACAAAGTCAACAATAATTAAATAATAATGCAAAGACTAAACAAAGTTTTAACCACTATATCGAAAGTAACATTATTTGGGATCATAGATGATAATACCCAATTGAGGTTTCTTCTTAGAACATTGTAAGAGGTATTTACACAGAAAACCATTAAGGGAATGTCCGCTTTTACCGTTTTTCATTTCTGTTGGATATTCCACTACAAGGATGGGAGGGCTTCATGATATACAGTTACATACTTCAAAATAATTTTAATAGCTCCTAAACAGCTGAAGAGGTCACTTGTATAAATTTAGTTTATGTGTCGTTATTATAGAGAATTTAAATGAACAAGGGCGGAAATAATTGGCCATATTGAAGGGCTTCCAGTATCGTGTCAGAAGGAAGAAAAACAGCTTGATAACTTGGTTGTGTACGAACGAGAAGATACAAAATTTTTAGGGACTTTAGCGACTGAAGAAGTCATAGAACACGTGTAAATCCGACGTTGCTGCCGGTGAAGTTAAAAAGTCCGGGAAAACGATGATTTCACGCTAATGTTCAAGATTTACAAGAAAGAAGTAAACGGTTTATTCAATCAAGGCTTTGATCTTTTGATTGAGAACCTTGGAATTACCCTCCGTGAAATCAACTTTAAATAGAATACGGAACAACGCATGAACATAACCCTGCAACTTCTGAGGGTGGTCATTTTCCAGAAGACATAATTATTGAAGATGGGAGATGCGTCAACCTTCATTTTCGCCGATGATACGGAAGAACACAGGGTCTGTTACGTATTTGTATTTAGAACATTTAAAAGCTGCAGTAAACAGTTTTATCAGATTTATACAATTCATGTGGACATTGAGAGAACTGGGGAAGCCAAGACAATTTCAGTTTAAAATTACAATAAAAATTGCTCAAAATGGACGCCATTCCTCTCGAGAAGCATTCTGGCTCTCCTTAAGAGAGATCTAGTTTCCTTACGTAACATATTATTATTCTGGATCAGATCGACTGCCTCAAAAATTTGTCTTCTAAGATCCTCAACAGTTTCAGGTGGAGTTTGGTAAACCGTACTTTTCATATAACTACATAATCTAATCATGTCAGGTCAGGAGGTCTTGGGGACCAGGAGTGTTCTTCTTTACTAATTACACGTCCTGTATACAATTTATTTAAGGAGTGGCTTAGGCATAAGGGAAGGTGCGCATGTGATGCTGATACCACAAGCCTTGTCTCATGATTAGAGGGACATTTACTAACATATTTCCTAGATGATCTACTAGAAAATTTAAATATCTATCTGAGGTTAAATGATTGTCAAAAACGAATGGGCTAATGAAAGTGTTGTCAATAATTCCACACCAAACATTCACTGCTAACCTATGTTGATGATATGACTATGTGGTTTCACGTGAATTCTCTCAGGTCAATAAATAACTATTGTTTCTGTTCATTAATCGATTCCTTGCAAATGTTGATTTATCCGAGAATATAAGCCTATGAACTACTTGTCGATTCTTAATTATCCAGCAGTATAATTGCATGCGTCTGGAGAAATCTGTGGGCAAGGCAGCTTGTACAGGCTGGATATGAAATGGATGAAAACTATGAAGTTTTAATGCCCTCCAAACACGCATTCCACATACATTAACATGTGCAGATGTTCGGTGAACAGAGATGCTGGGATTATTATTAATTTCTCGAAGTATGTTCTCTTCATTTTTCAGTGCTTATTGTATTGCACGTTCAGTTGATGGCTTCGGGAAAGTTCCATATTGGAAAACTCGTCGGTCTGGTATTCGCCGGTTTAGAATTCTTAACGCATACTCTAGCACAGCTGCCGCTGAGTTTCCATCGCAAAAACCGTACATGTAATGAATATCAACGTACTCGTGCGTTGTACAAGTAATCATTTCGAACACTGTCAATCCGTACAACCAGATAATTCAACTTTGGAGTTTGACAACTAGATAAAGTCATTTCTATAGTACATCATGACCTGTTTCTTTTACTGAAATTGTAAATATTTGAATTATAATAATTAATCCTTTGCATTATGGTCTGAAAATTACGTATAGTACATAGCTATATTACATTATGGGACACCCTGTATATGTTTATCTTCCAAAAAAACCAAGGATACATACAAAAGATTACTTTTCATATTAAAAATTGAAGCATCATAGAACCAGATCGTTGTGAAGATGGAACCGGGTTCCACCACTGCTTGTTGAAATTTCTTATTGTAATTTCCATTCCAATCAAATCTTGTGGCTTGTGGTTCAAATGTGGAACTTGCAACAGAATACACAGAAAATGGAGGCATACGGTTGCACATACGTATGTGTGCAGCATTGAGAGAAATGTGGAACTGCCACAGTCACAGACATAGGACTAAGAATGGCCTTGAAGAATGGAACAACAGGTTGAGCCAACTCTTGAAAACAAATCAAAATATTTTTGACTCGGGAAGATTTTGAAGAAGGGATCAGAATATACGGACTATGTTTACGATAGGCAAAAGAAGGAAAAAGAACTATGTAAGATTGGACGAAAGAATAGAGAAGATGCTGCAACGTGCCAATTCTTGGCTATGTTACCTTAATTTAGGTTTCGAGTTTGTGTTATTATTGGTAAATATATTTATATTACGTTCGTATCTTTTTTATTTCAATAATTAAATTTAGTGTACATAATTACGAACATCTGTGTACATAGTGTTATGGTCTATAAGGGCTATTTTAGCCCTCATTGCATCAAGAGGTGAGTTAAATTGTTTCTTTCTTTTTATACGGATCACCTCTGATTAAACCTTTACATTAATAAATTACATGTGTTCTAATTCTACATCAATTAAAATAACAAATTAGTATGCAATGCGACAGCTGAAACAAAATGGTTTCTCTAGGTTTCTTTCTCTGATTGTGATTGTGGTCTTTTCGTCGCTCTTCAGTTCAATCAATGCTATAACAGACTGTCCCACCGGTATATGAACTACTCCTTTACACCTGGATAGAAACATACGATTAACAGTTCTACGTGACGACTGACTATCGAGCAGGTTCTACACCAGCCCGCAGAAAGATAACTTAGTTCTCGCTAAAAGAACATTAAGAATAAGTCACGTAAGAGACACAAACACTCCTTTTACCATCGATTGAATATTTAATTAATCCATATCGGTACTCTGGATCGATAGACAATTGTTTTAAGTGCAACTACTTTATAAGTCGATCGTTATTAAACGAATTACAGGTGTAAATATAACACGATTTCTTATTAGTGTGTTCCCCATACATGGAAATTAGACATTGTTTACTTAAGAAAATTAATTAAGAGGTATTCTCTTTCGTACTTACTGAAGTCTATAAATTAGTGGTGTAATTGATATAATATAAATTATAAAAAGTGTTTTAATAATATTATAAAGAAATAAATGTTAAATAAAGTAAAAAGTTCTCCAAAACACAAATCGTTAAACTAACTGGAGATACTAACCATTCACCACAAATAATGCCTTTGTCCCATTCGGTAGTTTAAGTGGGGAGTTCATTCTTTTGATTTGCTTAATTACACCAAATTCTGCTCGATTATTTTCACTTGACATAAATAATAAAAATGCTGTAATGTAACACTAATAAAATGATCTCGGACGCAAAGTTATTTTTTATAATGTTCGGAATAACTAAACCGAGGTTGTTAACAATAAAAATTTTATCGGAATGTAAAAAATAAAAAATATACAAACATGTTTATTAACAGTTAATGATAGGGTTAAATAAAATATATCTTAAAACTAGCCATAACTTTCTAAAAATCATTATATAATTACCTATTTGTAAAATTCTTGTACCCAAATTTTTTAATAACCTCTGGTATCTAAACGACTACGGAAATTTCAACTGAGGTGATGTCATCCTTGCCACAATATTGCGCAATATCTTGTAATAATGCTTTACGTAGTAAGCCACACCCAAACTGGAATTTTATTTCTTATAAATTTATCTTCATGAAATGGAATAACCCGTTTAATGCATTATCTTGAAATTTTCCAATAAAAATTGCAATCATAAAATGAAAGCGTACGCAACAGCAAAATTCAACGCGTATTTAAAATGTAATCAAAGTAAAAATAAAAGAAAGGAAAGTAAAATAAAATTGAAATAAAAGTTCCATCAAATCAATGGCACTTTCACTAAATTTAGGGGAAAACTCAAAAAATGCTTCCTACTAACACAACAGTCATCAGGAAGTAAAAAAAAATGGATGCTTTGAAATTAGACGAGGTAGTCGTGCACGAAAGGATTTACGTAAAGAATTAAGTCAATGATGACGCGTTGCGCTAACGTATTGAGCAGAAAAATAATTTGAAGTGGGAGTATAAACCTTTAAGAAATATATACCCTTAAGAAGATATGCACTTAAGTTACACCAAAATGCAAATTAAGTTGCCTACCTCATAGCTATAATGTAAAAATAATTAAATTTTTTCTTATATTTACAACAGAACAGAACATGTATATTTTAATACAACTCAAAAAGGGTTGTTACACACCCCCTCCTAAAATTTGGACTCGGAGATCACCAAAGCGGAAATGTTTCATCGTGGAGAACAAAAGAGGCCACTCTACCCTTCACGAGATTCAGGTTTCATGTTGTTCCACAGTCGTCGTCCAAGACTAAACATACCCCTAACTAATACGCACGTTTTGTAAATAAATCGAAATCTAGGTGAAGTAGCAAAGAGAAGGATGATGCACTCTTACGAACACAACAACCACCCCCCCCCCCCCTAAAACTACCAAAACGTCATAATCAGGAAGTCACAGCCGGGAAGTGAACTAATCGAGGTTGACATGAGACGAGCCGAAGTCCTCAAGCACCGTCCTAGAGAGTAGTGCACTAAACACATCAGGAATAGTCAAAAGCTAGAATTTCGAAACAATTTCAGAGAAACCAAAATAACTAAATTAAATAAAAAATAAAAATGTATACAAGCATTACTAGTTTTCTTATCAACGGTTAAGAGTTTGAAAATTTCACGTTAAGTAACGATCAGAGGTAAACTCGAAATGGTTATCTTAAATTTTACTATTGTAACAATAGCAAATTGTAAATCCAATAAAAGAAGATAATCTACCCGAGAACTGATGTTCCAAAAAATCGGCAAAACAATCGCACAATGTGATCTAAATATCAACAACCGTGCTAAACAAATGTAGCAAAATAAAATAAGTGGTTTGTAAAGCCACAAAAATATAAAATATAATAATATGCGAAATAAGCCCAAAAATCAAATTACTTTGAAAAATCATCAAAATAATAAAAATGTAAATAAGAAAACCAGAATGTAAGAGTCTCAAAAATACTAGGAATAGAAAAATAAGTAAAAACTAATGGGGTTTTAAATCTTTAACATGAAAAACACCTAATGGTTTATTATCAATAGGGGTGGCCAATCGGTACCTACGTAGTTGGACCTAACACCTCAATAACTTTTGCTTCAATAAATTTAGGAGCTAACTTTTGACTATAATTCTTAGTCGCGTCAGATAAAGTAAAATTCTTTTTCCAAACTAAATCGCCGACGTTTAATTTTAATGGACGCCGTCGCAAATTGTAAGATTTTGAATTTCTTTCGTAAGCTGCACGTAAATTTTGTTTAACTTGTTTAAAAATGGGTGAAAGTTCATTTAAATCTTGAACTAATTGTTCACGGTTAGTAATAAATAAATCATCCTCTTTAAAATTCTTTAGTCGACCATAAAAATCTCCAGAAATTGGAACTGTCCGACCAAACGCCAAAAAGGAAGGTGAAAATTTCGTAGACTCATGTACAGCGTTACGAATAGCATGGGCAATTTTGTGAATTTCAACATACCATTCCTTGTAATCATCTTCAATATAAGACCTAATCGCAGTATCTACCACTTTATTAACTCTCTCAACAAAATTTACTTGGGGATGATAACTTGCATTGAACCAAACGGATTCAACTTTGTAAGAACTCATTAAATTTTTAAATTGTGAACTTTTAAATTGAGGACCGTTGTCCACCATACAAATTTGAAGAACACCATAAACTAGAAATACATAATTTTTAATATACTGACAAATACTTTTAGCAGTAGCACTGCGCATAGGGTTAATCAAAGTAAATTTAGTAAACCAATCACAAATAACTAATAAAACCGTATTACCACTCTTCGATCTTGGAAAAGGACCCACTAAATCAATAGAAATACATTGAAAAGGATAAGAAACATTTTTCTCTTTACCCATAAAACCATAAACTGTGAAGACTTGTTTCGGTTACAAATATTGCAATTTCTAATGTATTTGGAAATGTCTGACTTCATTTTTGGCCAATAATAAAGTTCTTTAATTTTTGAAAAAGTTTTAAAAACACCAAAATCTGATGATGTAGGTTCATCTTGAAATTTTTGTAAAATATCTTTCCTTAAAGATTTCGGAACAACTAATTTCCATTCCACTAAATTCGATTCGATGTTTAAATCATTTGAAATAAATTTGTAAAGTTTATTATCTTTAACTCTCCAATCAGGAAATAATTCAGGATTTTTAGAAACGTTGGTTAACATTTTCTTGTACCAATCGTCTAAATCTACTGCAGAAAATTCTAGAGAACTAACTTCCAAAGGGGCTCTAGAAAATGCATCAGGTACAAAATTTAATTTACCTCTTCGATGAATAACTTCAAAATCAAATTGTTGAAGTTTAACACTCCATCTGGCTAATCGACCTGAAGAATCTTTTAAATTATTGAGCCAAATAAGTGAATCATGATCAGTAATAACTTTGAAATGGGTACCTTCAATATAAGGTCTAAACTTTTGATTTCCAAAAATAACAGCTAGTAATTCAGGTTCTGTAATTGAATAATTTTGCTCGGCTTTATTTAAAGTACGAGAACCATAAGCAATGACAACTTCATCCTCTCCTTCACCTTGTGTTAAAACACATCCAACACCGCAATTGGAGGCATCACATTGTAAATAAAAAGTTTTAGAAAAATCAGGACTCGCTAAGATAGGAGCATCAACTAATAGAGATTTAATTTTCAAAAATGAATCGTTCGCTTCGGTATTCCATAAAACTTTCTGAGATTTCTTTTTACCTTTCAATAAATTATTAATCGGAGCTAAAATTGTGGAAAAATCATCAATGAAACGTCTATACCAAGAACACGTTCCAATAAAACGTTTAACTTCTGTAAAAGTTCTGTATTATAAGTGTTTTGTAACTGTGGTTTCCTATTAGTGGAGTTGATCGGCCTATTTCCACAGTTTATGCTTTTTGAGCGCGACGTTTCGGAAGCGGACTCTGCTTCCGTCATCAGGCTGTCCTGAGAAGGACTGTTTTCGCACTTGAGTCGAATTCATATTTTATATGTAATTTTTTCCCAAGCACTTGACTACTCTTAGATTCGAACCTGGTACCTTTCACTTACTAGCCTGACACCTTTTCCACTGAGCCACGGAGTAATCCAATATGTATATTTTAGAACTTATATATATATATATATATATATATATATATATATTAAACTTTTTCGTGGTTGCGCAGAAGTTTATTGCGCATGTTGCGCAGGTGTATTGCGCTTGAGCTCTTCGCGCATTATTGGAATCCATATGGGTTTCATTTCTACACTAGCTTGGCTTATTGGATTTTCTGCTAGTGCTATGTATGTGGCTTCTTTGAGTTTTCGACGAGTTGTGTTCTCGTCCTTTGCCACTATCTGTATGTTATCCCATTGGATGTGGTGGTCTTCGTTCCAGACATGTTCGGCGATTCTTGATCTCTCCATTTCGCCCTTGCGGACGTTGTTGTTGTGTTCCTGTGTTCTCTGAGTGGTCTACTGCTCTCTCCTATGTATGCTCTGCCGCATTCGCATGGTAGGTTATATACACAATTCTTGGAATTCTGATCTTCATTGTATGGTTTGGTTTTGGTGAGTATTGCCCTGAGCGTTCTGGTCGATTTGAAGGCAGTGCGTATCTTGTATTTGCTGCCTATCCTTCGTATTTTGTCTGAGGTACCTTGTATATATGGTATTATCGCTGTATATTTAGGTTCTTCTTTTTCGGTTACCCTTTCCCTGTTTAGGTTAGCTGTTAGATCGGGGTAGTCATTTTCTTCAAGTGTCCTAGCGATATTTTCTTTTTCTTTGTTCAGATCCTCTTGTTTTGAGCATATCGTCTCTTTGTTCAGGTCCTCTTGTTTTGAGCATATCGTTTCTTTGTTCAGGTCCTCTTGTTTTGAGCATATCGTTAGGTCCTCTTGTTTTGAGCATATCGATAACGATAACGATGACTGTTTAACATATAACTATATATATATATATATATATATATATATATATATATATATATATATATATATATATATATATATATATATATAATCAAATGACACTGAGAAACTGAAAACAAGAATGCAACGGCATGTGCATCCCAGTCAATATTAATAACCTGTGATCTCTGAATTTTGCTGACGTTTAAGCCATATTAACAGAAGATGTATATTACATGGAATTCGTACTTAAATGACTATATCCAGAATATCAGAACCGGGGAATGTGCATAAAAAGGGTCGTTTCATTATGTCATGTTTGTGATTCAATCAAATTTTTCATTCTTTATCTTATTTAGCTGAAGCACTAGAAAATGGTAAGTGTTGTAATAATCACAATTTTTTTTTTCAAATTTTTGAGGGAAGCTTTAAATATTTCCGGATTGTTCTGCTGAACAATAGCTATGTCGATTTACGATACCCGTTGTTCGAATGTTTATTTACTATACCCATTACGTTGGGTTATTCACACCAGTATGCCTTCGGCGAGTTTATATTAACCATTTGTAATAAATTTAAGTTTTGGAGTTTATTATTATTAATACCAATTATATCTGCAACGATTAAACAGATTTATGTTACTTTACTACTGCGGATTAGGAGCGATATCCTAACCGAATCT
Organism: Vesta saturnalis; assembly: GCA_036346205.1. NCBI lineage: Eukaryota > Metazoa > Arthropoda > Insecta > Coleoptera > Lampyridae > Vesta > Vesta saturnalis. Next base: position 582,226 of record JARFJB010001970.1, read on the forward strand.
ATTCCCCTCTTGGACTGTGTTCAATCGTTTTTTTATCTATAGCGTCTCTCTTACTGTGTCGTAGCCCTTTTCTTGATCAAACAGCGATATAAACATAAATCAAGTGGTGCTCTTCTAGTTTCTCTGTGGGCCTACGCCCACCACACGCCCACGCATCCAAGTGCCTAACCAACCGATTGAGCTTCCGGTCTGATTCTTTGTAGCTGTTACGGTACACATTTTAATTTTGCCAAGACCGTGCCTTTGTGCATGTAACAAATACAAAAAATGGCGTGGATGATAATGCAATTTCCTCTTCAAGAACTATAAATGGAGATACCTTTATGTTGCATCAATAACCCATGCTGTTGATATATCTACTTTCGTCGTCTAATGCCTACTTTTGTTGTCCCAAGCCTACTTTTGTAGTCTGGTTTACATTTCATTTATTTGTAATTAAATGAAGACAATGGAAATTACCTCACTATACCGTATGCTTGTCATATTGATGGGAAATGAAGTTCTCAAACTGAATTATTATAAGTTTTTGTTATGAACGAATAAGTTCAAAGCTAAATATGTAATTATGTACTCTAGCTAAGTACCGGTCGTAGGTTCAAATCCTACTCGAGGTAAACTTTTTATTTATGTATTTAATTCTCAAACTGAAGTTCGTTAAAGTTAATACTTTATATTTATTTGGGTTTAAGAAAATGTACGTACGTATCAAGAAACAGCTGACTACATTTTGTAAGTTAAAAATATTTGGTGCATAACCTAGTAACTGTAATATTTGTTGATATAGGGCAAGTAGACATTATTATTGATATACAGTGTTGTTCGTCTTTTATTTTGAATTCTACGTAAAGATAAGTTATATGTTTGAATACTGTGCGTTAATTTAGTATTTAGTTAATATCGTAAGGCTTTACGAGAAGTACTGTTTTAGTTTGTTTTATGCTGAAACCAATCATATCTTATTTTTGTTTTACTAAATATACATATAAATACAACTGTTTAGTGTACTTTTCAGATTACCTTTGGTATTAATGTACACCTTTCTCAATTGTTGTTGTATTTTAATTATTTAACCTACAAAATTGAGTGGCACATAACAAAAACAAACAAAGGCTTTACTGAATATACACACATATATATATATATATATATATATATATATATATATATATATATATATATATATATATATATATATATATATATATATATAATCTGTTATAACGCTTGCGGAATTTGGCAATACAGGCGATTTACGCAAATTTTGGCAGGTCGTATCCTATATACAAAAACTTGATTAACTGTATACAACTCGACTATGCATGTATGTAAATATTAAACACTAAACTGAAATGCCAAAACAAAACAAAAATAAACAAAAAAAATGTAAACAGAGTAAGAAAATCAGCTTCGCGGTTTTACAACTTTTAAACACACCTGCTGACAGAAAGCTCTTTATTACGTCAAACTACAGCATAATACAACCACCAGTTAAAACGTGTACCTAGTAACTGCTTCTCAGGAATTGGAATCCTGATTCGACGTCGCATTGTAGTTCTTGGTAATACAGCACCCAACGATAACCACTTAACTTTTCTTTTATATTCGCGCTGCTTGTTATTTCATTTTTATAATTTAAGTTTGTGTCAAATAAAACTTGTATTTAGAACAAAACTGTATGCTCTTATTAAAAATCGAAAATTTAATAGAAATATCTGATGTTGCCATAAGAAAAACACGCTGCTTAAATCAATTGAATAGTATCAAGGAGGTCTAACTATAATGATTTGTATATTCAGACCAGATTTCAATTTTTCAAGTTAGTGTGATAAACCACTCTAGCGAAATGATAATAAAAGGAGTGTAAGAACTACAAAAGCTAATAGTAAAATGTTTGCTAGTTAATCGTGTGGTCGTACTACATTGGAGTTACTTAGAAAAATGTATAACCCTTACCCTAAATTCGCTTTTACGGTTCATGAATGCGTTGTATAAGCATTTTTTATTTCTATGTTTTCATAAGAACACGACGCCATCTCTCTTATATAAAAATTAGGTAAAAGAACTAGACTGTCGATATTTGTTTAACATGTGTACGCTGATAACTTCCCGTTCTGTGGTAAACATAACGTTGTACAGTTCAACTTTTGAACGTGTGTTGGTCATTCGCAGTACTGTAGAACTGTCCTGACTGAGAGGCAAGCGCGTTGAAAACAGGAACGTACAATAATCATTAATTCAATAGTGCGGGGAAAGGCCCAATCACGTACCTTTTAAATATTTTTTAATTTTAGGTGCCAATTATTACCGTTATACGTAGTAAATGTAAATTAGAATTTATATAATTAATTCAGTATGCTAATCTCAATATATAAATACGTAAATAAAGGTATATGAGAATGAATAATAGGCATAAAAAATTATACTATAGAAAAATAAAAGATATTTACACTGATGATACGGTCTATGTGAAGCAAGGGCATCTTCTCTCAGCACCTATCCGCATTACGAAAGGTCTTAGGTAGAGCTGTTGTTTATCACCAATTCTGTTTAACGTATATATCGTAATGGCACTGAGAAACTGGAAACGAACAGGCAACTGCATGTGCATCCCAGTCAATATTAATAATCTGTCTTTCCTGAATTTTGCAGACGATTAAGCCATATTAACACAAGTTGTATATAACATGGAATTCGTACTTAAACGACTATACACAGAATATAAGAAGCGGGGAATGGAGATCAGTTTCGAAAAAACCGAGTACCTAGTAGTGAATTCGGTACCACAATTTAATGTCTTAATTAATGATAACACTTACATCAAGCAAGTCCATGAATTTAAACATTTAGGAGCCCATACAAATATCGTTTTTTTAGAGTTTCTTATTGAGTCCTTCTGCTCCTATCTAGAAAACATTTTATATGTTAGTGCTATGTAGTATTAGAGGCTAATCAAGCAGGCGAATGTCCCCGTCTAATTTTCTTCTGATATTCTTTTGTTTCTAACTAGCAATAAGCGTCAAAATGGCTCGCGATAAATACGACATTTTGATATTGTTGCGTCATTACTGGAAACAAAACGTTTCTGCAACCACGCAGTTAAAATATTCGAAGTGGAAGGGGAAGGAATAGTGAACTTTCGTACGGCGCAGCGCTGGTTTCGACAATTTATTGGCGGAGATACAAGTCTCAAGAGGAAACAAGGTTCTGATCGGCCCAACTCATTAAGTAGCGTTGAACTTCAACAATGCAAATTTGTCAATTTCCGTTAAGAAGACAAGTAACACTTACCTTCATTTACTGAAACTATAATAAAAATATTTTAGCCACATCATAACTAAGAATGATTTAGAGAAAAATGTTTCCCAAAGTAATGTTAATTACATTTTTTTATGATATGAGTGGCTCGTGAGATATCGACATCCGGTACAAAATTTTACGGCCTTGACATTCAGAAAAAAAAATCTCCATACAGACAGGTAAGAAACTAAAACCTAACTATTAGATTTTATCACGTAAATGAAATAATTTCTTTTAGAAACATTATTCTTAGAGTATCCTTCAACAATAAAATAAATGTGTTATTTGAATAAAAAGTTGTATCTCATATTCATTTGATATATTTAAATATATACAAATTATTAATTTTTTGGAGTTTGTGAACACTTTTGTGTTTTTTGCGTAATGCATTAGCATTAAATGAACCGTTCAATTAAAATAGTAATAATAGTGTATTTCATCTTAGACCAGAGAGCTAATAACATGTCGGAAAGTGAGAAATGCACCAAAGAAATATACCATCAACAATTCTTTAGTAAGTACCAACTTATATATATATATATATATATATATATATATATATATATATATATATATATATATATATATATATATATATATATATATTATATCTAAACATTTTGGTAAATTATCTAGAAAAGGTACCAGCACGATTAATTTTGTATCTGCTTTCATTATCATGCATAATAATAACATACTCAATGCGTACAGTGCTACCCCTAACTATACTTGCGATGGTTAAGAACGCAAATGTCAGCGAAATTGTACAAAACAAAACCGAGAAGTTATGTTCCTCGAATGAAGATGTTATCATGAAACCTACCGTAAGAAACGCTACTGTAGATTCCGTTGTTGCATATGTATAAAATTTTTAGGATTATGGGGGTACACTAGAATGGTCTCTTGACGAACAATATTACGTTCTAACTGCTTTCTTCTGGACGTATATGCTATTACAAATATTTGGTGCTGTAGCAGCGCATAAGTATGGCTCAAAAAAGGTCGTTGGTTTATGTATATTAACGGCTTCTCTATGTTGTATGTGCAAGCCTTTTGGAAGTGAAGTACATTATGGAATTTCCGTTTTTCTTCAACTTCTGCACGGAGTTGCACATGTATGTCAATTAGTTAGTATCTTTTAACAAATTTATTATTTTCATAGGGTATGGTTTGGCCCGCTTTAGCTTCAATGACAAGTTGGTGGATTCCATTGCAAGAAAGGACTAGGTACGTTACGTTTTTTCAAGGCGCAGCAATTGGTACTGGATTGTCACAGTTAACATCTGGTTATATTATTGCCTATCTTAGCTGGAAATTCGCTTTTTACTTATCTGGAACTTTGGGTAAAGCTTTTTAATCTTTAATGTAATTATATTCTTATCAAAATTTTTTTTACAGGATTGATATGGTGCGTAATGTGGTATTTCTTAGCTTTTGATAAACCCGAATTACATCCGCGAATTTCTCTCGACGAATTAAACTATATCAAAGAAAAGAGAGAACAAGTAATGCATTTATGTAAACAAAGGTTACCATGGAAGTCAATGATTTCTTCCCTTCCACTCTGGTCAATTGGAATTGCTTCATTTGGAAGAATGTGGATTCAGTCAACGGTTTCGGTGTATGGTCCAAAATATTTGAAAACTGTCTTAGGATTAGAAGTGCAATTGGTAAGAGAAATAAATTAAATGTTACCTTAAGGTAACATAAAATAAATTAAATATGGCGTAACAAAAAAAAAAGTAATTTTGATTATGCAACATACATTCTTTGTTCTATTTTATATCCGTCTTGTAGACCTGTTTCTTTATATTTGTATAAATTTTTATTCTTTCTGTATAATTTAAAAAATTTGAGTCAGCCGGTTCTTAACCCATTAACGCCTATTGTACTTATTTGAGTACAGCAGTTAAATTGGCTTAGTAATGCCATCTTTTATATAACAGTTCAACAAATCTAATCCCCCTAAACATCAAATCATCTGATAGAAGTTTAACTTTTGTTTATTTTCGTTAGTTGTTTCATATCTGAACACGCACCATATTTTAAAGATGTGCAATCATTTTATTAATTTATGGTAAGTTTTAATTATTAAGTTATTTTGGCAATCAAATAATATTTATTGAAACAAAAGGAGTTAAATAAAAAGTGTAAGTATGTAAATATTTAAATTTAAAAATAAAGAATGCGGGGTATTGTGTGAAAGTTAAGTGTACTCAAATGAGTACAACGGGCACCTATAGGTGTTTTTCATATTTTGTAATTTTATTGCAGATATGAATTCCAACAATGATTTCGAAGCTATTTGTATTCGTTCTTTCTATGGCAAGAGATATAAGTGTCTACCATCAGCTTTAGAAGATATTCATACTTCTACCTCTGTCTGGAGTGGATATTGTTATTATACCTCCAGACCAAGATATTTTAACTGATGAAGGAGACATTGAAGAAGACGATATCTTAGATGAGAATTTTGAATTACCTGACGATGTTGTGGGAGAAATTGAAGTTCGGTACTCATCAGATGAAGAATGCGACGTGGATGATAATGTGCCTTTGTCACTTAGATTGGAAAGTGGGCCAAATACAAAAAAATTACATACTCCCAAATGGACAACAGCTACTACAAACATTAGTATGGTAGGGACGACAGGACGCAAAGATCGATTAGAACTTCTAAAACATGAACTTGAAAACCTAAATGAAGTTAAGATATTTGAAAAGTTGTTCACTGATGAAATATTTGAACATATACTCACTCAGACCAATTTGTACTCTTCCCAAAAAAAACAACCATGGGTTCTTTGTATCTAATGTGGATACAAAAATATTTTTTGCAATCATATTACTTACAGGATATCATCAACTCTTAAATGAAAGGATGTAGTGGAGCCTTGACGAAGATTTAACAGTTACGTTTGTATGTTCGGCTATGTCTAGGAATCGATTTTTAGAAATAAAACGTTACATACACCTTGTCGATAATACCATAGCATCACAAGACAAAATGGCGAAACTTCGGCCTTTGCTAACGCAGCTAAACCAAAACTTCCAACAGTGGGGCATTTTTCATGAAGATTTATGTGTTGATGGTTAAATTTTTTGGCCGACACTTCAGCAAACAATTTATAAAAAGCAAACCAATTATATTTGGCTACAAGAACTGGTTATTATGTAGTGGCAGTGGTTATTGTTATGTTGCTGACATCTACTGTAGGGCCAAAGATGCCGACAAGAAACAAACTAAGTTGCCATTGGGATCACAAGTAGCCCTTGACATGACAGCAAAACTTGCTTGCCCATCAGACCACAAATTATATTTTTATAACTTTTTTACAAGTTACGAGCTGCTTGTACAATTGAAAGAAAAAGGAATTCGAGCTACTGGAACCGTCAGAGACAATAGAAAAAAAAGCCCGCTAGCAAGTCCCAAACAATTTGAAAACGAGAAAGAGATTATTATGAACATCAATGTGACAAAGAGAAAGGTATCTTATTTACACGATGGAAGGACAACAAATTTTGTGACAGTGGGCACAAACTATGATTAAATGGAGCCGTTGGCACAGGTAAAACGTTGGTCTACTACAGCAAAAGCAAAAGTGGAGATATCCCGACCTGGTTCATTTAAAAGTTATAATAAGTCCTTGGGTGGTGTGGACTTGCATGACCAGGCACTTAACAGTTACCGAATCGGCGTTAGAGGAAAGAAATGGTGGTGGGTGCTTTTCACCTATTTTATAAACATGAGCGTTGTAAACGCGTGGAGACTATATCAACTGGCAAAAGAAGATCCACATAGTAGTCTTCTTGATTTTCAAAGAGTACTTGCACGACATTATTTACGTTGTTATACTAAATCCGTTTTTACAAAATCACGACCGAGCGGTAGTATTTTGCCCTGTGTAAAGAAAGATGAAGGAGGACATTTTCCCAAAAAAATTATTAAACAATTAAGATGTGTCCAGTGTCACCAACATGCTCGATGGAGTTGTGAAAAATGTAAAGTAACCCTTTGTATTGAGCGAGAGTGTTTTAAACAATTTCCTTTAAACTAATTTCCTAAGTATCACTGTAGAATAAAAAAAAAACTCTGTAGATCCCATTATACTCATTTGAGTACATGTAGATATCTCATAAGTTCTGTTTTTGACATATATATTTACATTTAATTTTTTGTTCATGATAACATTTTCAATAAATTCCTGAAAAAAAATTATATTTTTTGAAATGGACCACCGTGGGCGTTAATGGGTTAAATTATTTAGAAACTGAAACATGAAATATTAAAACACATATAGGTTACATCTAAATTATAAGGTACAGGGTGTGGCAACTGTCTGTATTTGGTGGATAATGGCTCGGGTATTGAAAATAAATAAAAACTGTTTGTATAGAAGTTGTTCATAATCAAGTTTTCTATCACGTATTTTTGAGTATACGGGGTGTTTAGTTCAGCCCAGGCGCAACCAATCTTTTTTATTTTAAATGGAACATGATATATATTATTGCATATTCTGATTCTTCGTTTCATTTCAGATCAACTTTATGTATCACATATAAGGTCTAAAATGGACTGTTTCGCGTAACTCGACTGTGTAACTTAGAGGGCTGCGGTTTCAACTATTAGATTAAGCATGATTTGGCCAAACTTTTGCATCTGTGGAAAATGGTAACGAAGACAGGAGGTACCAAATAGAGGGCGCCGAATTTTAAAACTTTCAAACATACATAACTCCGTTTTTTTAATAGAACCCTAACATTTTGTTTATCAAACATCCATTACATTCCCTATACCTAACTTTAACCGTTTTATTGTTATTTTAAGCTTTAATATTATTTTAACAATTTTACCTGTATACGACGTGGTAGAATAAACAAATGAAAAACACATGAAAGTAACTGTCAGTTTTCAATACGTCACTAAGGTTTTCAATTGGCATATCTCTTTGTGACCAACATTTTTTTCAAAGTGAATTTATCTACAGAAGAAATGGTGTACATGATTTTTATCCTTTGCGTATGCCGAAAAAAATGTTTATTGACATAAAGAATGTATGAAGAAAGATTCCCAGATAGAAGGGACCCCACAAGAAAAAAGTTTTCAGCGGACATTAGAAAGATTTGTTTAATCAGGAAATGTAAAATACACACCTCGAACCGAGATAAAGCAGTGACAAATGAAGAAAATGAATATAGGTGTTGGCTACAATTATTGATGGCTCACAAGTTATTCAACGGACATTAGATTCTTATTTGGGAATTTCTTCTAGATCAGTTGGTCGAATGTTAAATAAAAACCATTTCCATCCATATACATTAGGAACTACTACCAACCGATTATGAGGCACGTGCAAATTTCTGTTTGAAAATTTTAAAACTCGGCGCCCTCTATTGCGCACCCCTGTCTTCGGTCCACAGATGGAAAAGTTTGGCCAATTCATGCTTATTCTGATAGTTTAAACTGTACCACTCTAAGTTACACAGTTCCTGAGATATTCAATTTTTTAAAGACGTCAATTTTTACAAAAAACAGTCGAATTATTCGAAACAGTTCATTTTAAACCTTACATGTGATACATAAAGTTGAACTAAAATGAAACGAAGAATCAGAATGTGCAATAATATACAAGGTGTTCCATTTAAAATAAAAAAGTTTCGCTGCGCCTGGTCTGAACGAAACACCCTGTAAACTCAAAAATATTTTTACTTGAAAGAAAACTTGACTATGAACAACATCTATATAAACAATTTTTATTTATTTTCAATATCCGAGCCATTGTTCACCAAGTACAGACAGTTATCACGCCCTGCATATGTAATTCTAATGTGGGCATCATCGAATTTTCTTAAACACAAAAGTTGATTGAATTACAAAAAATTTTTGTTCAAATTTACTCCTGCGATCTGATTTACTCATTATCTCCTTACCTAAGTAATATTTCTTCTACACTTCGTATAATATGGAAACGTTCGGTCATTTTTGCGTTAGTTTTTGTGTTTAGTTACATACAGATAAATTACGATCATTTGAAAACGTTGTTGTTATTAGTCCTTAACGCCTTCACCTATCTTCACATAATTTCCCTACTGTCTAGAGATATAGATCTCATACATTTATATAAAATTTGAATACAATCAATATTTAAGTTAATAAATTATTAATGCCAAAAAACAAGGAAATTCAATCTACACCTCTTGCTCCTTACCCCGCAACCCCACTAGCACCAAAAAGCATTGGGATGTAAGTATGCTACACTTGAATACAGTCGCTTCTTAATAATTGAGTTTTTGCGGCCGAAAAAAAATCATATTTACCCCTCTTAACCCACAAATCTGTACATCGTCAATAATCACTTGGCTCTAGACATTTAGGTGCTAAACATTTATGTTAAATTTGAATAGAATCGGTTTTCGATGTTATAAGTTATCGCGGCCGAAAGAAGGCATATACCTCATATTAATTACCATGTAGGTCCACTCCTACCCAAAGTCACAGGGATCTTGACATTAAGTTATAAATACTTACATAAATTTTGAACGCAGTTGTTTTTCAAACTGTTAACAAATCGCATACGAAAGGTTCATGGCAGTCACACATGCACTCATGCGCGCAAGCTACCAGATCGGAAAATTAAAATAAACTAAAGAAATTTGAATCAGTTGGCTCGAAGAACTTCTTCACTTTAAATAAGAAAACGAGATTTAGCAACTGAAAAATGAAATATGCAATCTATTACATTTAAATTATAATGTGTGTGTAAATACTAATGTGGGCGTCATCGATTTTCTTTAAATCCAAGCGTTGGTTGAATTAAAATAAATTTTTATCAACACACGTAGAAAGTTCACTAAAATGTGATCAAAAATCTTTACGACCAAAAATTAAAGCGTAGGACGCTCATATTATAAACATGTAACGGAGAGAAATGAATTATGATGAGCGCTCCACGCTTTTATTTTTAGTAGTAAAAATGTTGGTGCAAAGAAAAAATATTTTCTCCTTTTTAGTGCACTTTATACGCGTAAATAAAAGTGTGCTTTCTAAAAGTTTCTTTTTTCATGATATTGTTTTCTACTTTTTAGTCTTGTCAAATATTTAAATCGATTTATCAACGATGCTATACCTATTTTCTTTAAATTCAAAATCTATGACTTAATTAATTCATAATTTGTTTAAAATAGTTAATTATGACTTGATTTATAAATAAAAGCGTGTAAACAAATGAAGTAATTTATGCGGTCAACAGTGTCAAACTGAAGTTTGTTGATAGTTAAAAAGAAACTTGCATTGACCAGGAATCGAATCTGCACAGACTGGGTGGCAGGCAATCATTTTACCACTGATGACTGTAATTTATGTTAATTATAGTTTAACTAAGCATTTTTATAAACCGTAAATGCTAGGAGATTGTATTGTCATCGGGAATACATAATTTTGGAGAGTTTCAAATCGATTGGACTTGTAGAAGTGGTCGATTACAAATTTTGACGCATACAACATACAAACAGCGTGAGTTAAATAAAAGCGTGTAATATAAATTCAATATGATCATGTCGCAAAATGTTTATGACAAATTGAACAATATGTGTACTGTTATTTATTTGGTTAGGTAACTGTCATACCAATTTTTGTGACAAGTTGAATAAGTCTGGAATGAATGAAAATAAATTGTTTTAATTTTCCTAAAACCATTCGGCAGTAATAAAATGTATCACATTAGCAGTAGCCATGAAAAACAAAGAAGCGCATAACTCAAAATTAACAACTGCAGCTAAACGCGTCATTAATACGTATCAAACGTTTGAACATCTTATGTTATTTAAAATACCGGCACACTTCGAAAAAGGAGAATTAGTAGATATGGTATTTATTTTCGGCGAAGCCAATCGAAATGTTGGGGATGGGACGTTTCGGCGTGGCCGTTTCGGCGTGGCCGTTTCGACGTGGCCGTTTCGGCGTCAGCCGGTTCGGCGTGAATCCGTTTTGGCGTCGGTCGATTTGGCGTGAGTGGTCGATCTCAGAATAACTACAATCTCAATATAATAATTATTTTTATTCCTTGAATGAATGCCCTTAATTCTTACCAATTTTTTTTAAGTAGAAAGCATACCGATCAATCACGGGATTGTTATTATGAACAACTTGTTGCAGGCAATCAGCCACCGGTAAAACTTAGAAAATATCGAGATGCAGATACCCGCATATTAAGGCTGGTACAACATTTTGACCCTGTAAATGTATTAGAATATTTAAGGGGTTTATCTCATAATTATATGTAACATTTTCAAACGCAATGTAATAGACTAATAAGTGTTTTTTTATGCATAATATTTTTATTAATATATAGATGCCTAGTTTATTGTACATTTTGTTTTATTGTCAGCAAAAGCTATATTTTGTAATAAGTAATAATTCTCAAGTAATCGACAATTCACGCCAAATCGGCCGACGCCAAAACGGGCTCACGCCGAACCGGCTGACGCCGAAACGGCCACGCAGAAATGGCCACGGCGAATCGGCCACGCCGAAACGTACGTAACCCCGAAATGTTTTATTGACACAAAGAGAACTAGAACTCTTACAACTGTAATCTAGCTGCTTACTCCTACTGATATCGTTGCGTATGAGAAACATGCAAGACAGAAACCTGCTATAAATGAAGAAACGACTCTACACACTATATTAGGGGTGATTTACCAGCCGAGTACAAGTGAAAGAAAATTAGGTGACATGCTAGAGCGTAGTAAACGCACAGTTGGGCGCATATTAAGTGAAAACAGGTACCACCCATACCACATAACGCACAAATTAATTATTGAGGATGATAAACAACACTCATTAGAATCTTGCAACTAAGTTTTGTTAAAGTAGCAGGAAAACAAGATTTTTCCTGAACGTAATGTTCGAGGACGAGTTAACATTTCACAGCACTTATGCGGGTAATCGACACAACACGCACCTGTATGGTCAATTATATCCCTATTTTAGCGGACCTGTAGATCGCCAACATAGGTGGTCGGGAACAATAAGACATTATGTTACAGGTCCTGTTTTTTTGAAGGTATTATAAACAATAACGACTACATTACCAGAAATATCATCAGATGTTCCACAAAATGCTAGAGAAGCTATGTGGTTTCAGTAAGATCCACACTAGCCGTATTGTCCGATATTTAGATAAAACATTTGAGAATAAGTGGATTGGTCGATTTGTAATAATTGCGTTTCCGACAAGATCTCCAGATGTAACAAACCTGAATTCTTCCTATGGAGTTATGTGAAAGAGATTGTATATCAAACGCCGCCAACCACTATGACGAACATAAAAGAGCGAATTCGTGAAGCATTCGCATCTATTACACCAACAATGCATAGCAATGTTGATATATCTTTTAAGCCAAGGATTTTGAAATGTAGTTAAGCTACTGGTGATGTTTTTATACATCTTTTGTAGTTGTTTGAAATTATATTTTAATCCTGCATTTGATGAAATTATACCTTATACCACAGTGAATTATGACTGAGTTTGTGTCAATTTTAACAGATAATTCTTGTTGTTTCACTGTTTTCAGACTGGTCCAATTTATTTGATGAGAGTAATGTGTAAGTATAGTGTACATAAGTATAAATTTACAATTAATGAAAAGGCGTAAATTTAGATCAGGTGCCTCTCAACCAATTTAACAATATATATTGTGAAGTGAAGTCTGCCCTCAACGAGCACCAATACACAAACTAAACTCGTTTGGAAATAAATTTATTTAGATTACTTATAATTTACTGTATTTATTTTATTTCGGTGTCAAGTCCTGGTTGTATACGGATAGCGAGTTATTCGTTAGAGGGGTTGAAGCGGGTTAAACGGATTCGGGTGCCACCTAAAGATAAGCTAATGTCCAAGCGGTCTTTGGGTCCAATCCTGAACTTATACGGTTTCCAAACGGTTGCTCCAGTTCTGTGAGTGGAAGATAATATTCAGGGTCTTATCCGTGGTAGAAGATGTACCTAAAACAAAGTTAAGGCGGACGGGACGGCGGATACGGAAGTTGGCAGAGGTCACAGGTCCCTTTGACAAACAAAATTCTTCACCAGTGATTGATGAAAAATGAGTGATTATTAATAAATACGAGCTTTATTAATTTATTCAGATTTCAACGGTAGCGGTTTAAATGTGAGCGGTGATCAGTAACAAAACAACTTTTGTACTACTTGTATCAAAACAAATTAAATATGTGCTTATAGAGGTAGTATCTTTTAACTTTAATTATATCAATCACTTTTAAACTACGCTTTACGTCATACCCATCAACAAAATTCAATTTTCGACTGTATATTTAATGCAGTAAGAAAGAAAGGTTATCATTTGACCATGGTACTCTCCTACGTAGATTATGTAATATTAAAAGAGGAGCTGGAAATTCCAGGTTTTCCACGATGAGGAAGCGTAACACGTTGTTTTGATTAATATTAAATCAATTAATAATCTAGTACTTATTTTGACATTCCCAAGTTATTGGTCATTAACTAATTGATCGGTTGACATACCATTTTCTGCTAAAAAAATACTTATTCCACTGAATGTTTTAATTAATAAATATGGACACTTTGTCTAATTATAACTTAAAATTTACAGAAGTCGATTGCTTCTTGCACATATGTTAACAGTTGGAATGGAAAAATAGTTTATGGTACACAATGGGAAGGCTGTTACAATTCCTATTGTAGTTGTATCTGGTTCATATGAGAGAAATTATTTCAGGTTTAGCTTTAATTATTTATATCGAAAATATTATTTAACAATGCAATTTTCCACGAAATCAATTCATTTATAAGACCGGTGTTAATTATTAGTTATCTCATTAATTTTCGACTCTCTTAATTGTATTTATCGGGTTTTAAATTTTATTTTGAATTCTTTAGTTTACTTATCTCTAACTAATATTAATATAAAAGGTTTTGAATGTAATTTTCCACTTAAAAGGTACGTTTTAACACAAATTAAATTATAATTTGTCAAGCTTTAATTTCGGAAAAAGAGAAAATTTCTACCTATAATGAACGGTAATCTCTTAACTCTTTTAATTTTGGTTCATCATGAACAATTTTCATTCTGGATAGCTAAACTCTAACATTATATTTATTTGACATTCATTACTAATCACGGTATAGCATAGCACTTAATTCAAGTCTTAACAATATGTAACGGTAAATACCTAAATGATTGACGGACTTAATTACGGTTTTGGTTAGCGGAGTAAAAAGGAAAGGAAAAAAAACTAAGCTTCACAATAGACAACATTTCTTTACTACAAAAACTGTAGGTCGTTTAATTTTCTATCAAATACCCTATATAAGAAATAAACAGGTCTACGTGAGCACTATTTACATGCGAAGCTACAGAATAATGGATTTGATAGTAATATCAAAATGAATTTTTGATCTTCGGCAAAAAATGTGAATTTTTTATCTAAATGTACAAATATGTCAAAAATGGTCAAGTTTGGTTATACGTCATGTTTAATAGAAAGTGGTTGTTTTTCAGAGTAGAAACTTAATCCGCAGTAAAAACTATACTACTCTATTTAAAACAACAACAAATCAACACTGTGTATATGAGAAAATATTTTTAAGTTATAACGTGCTTCATCCGAAAAAATGATATTTTTTACAAACATGTCATTATTACCACGTAATTGCATGTCCCGCTGAATTGCAACCGTCGATCAAAATCATCTTCTGATAATTCTTGAGTCAATGTAACTTTATAAGGGTGAAACTTACATTTAAGTAAAATATTAAGCACTGTACCATGACTTAAATTCATGTCCTAACAAATCTGACGGGAACTAGAAAGTTGGATTTTCATCAACTCTCAATGAAATATCAAATTGTATGTCCGCATTGAATGTTCGCCGGCCAGTTCTGGGTTTGTCACGTACATGTCCATGCAATATGTATTTTCTTAAAATCTTTCTAACTGTAGGATGTTCTATAGGCGGTCGATATTGATCAGCTTCATTAAAGAAACCGCAGACTTCCACTGCAGTTCTTTTCCTATCTCCATAACCATACGTCATCAGAATTTTTATGCGAACCTTTTCCGAAAGAGACATTATTACTAGGTTATTTTAGATTTCATATAACAGAAATATCTGGTGTGGAGCACCACTCGACCTTCCAACCTAGAAAATGGAAATTAAAGATATTAAATAATTTTAATAACATTTTTTTAGGATAGTCATGCAACCTATTTTATAAAAAGTTAATTACTAAAATATGCAACATTGTAAAAACAGAAACAATAATGTATGCCAAACAGATGTTCAAAAGTTCATGTCTGACGGAGGTTAATACACATCTAGACGGTAACTTAAAAAATTAAAAGTAATGAAATAATTTGAATTTTTCAAGGACAAGCATGCAACCTCTTCCTTTATACGTTCATAACAAAAACAGGCAATGTTGTAAAAACAAAACAATAATCTATCAGAATGGAGTTTAAAACTTTATGTCAGATAAATATAAATATGTACACATTAACTTAAACAAAATTCCAAAGCTGCTTCTGTATATAAGATATAAATAATGCAGTACAACCATTTTCATTCGTATTTAATTAATTTTTTAACTTAATTTGCGTTATGTTGAAAGAATTTACAAAGAAAAGCTATGTTTTCTTTAAAAAATACGTCTACACGTTTTCTTATAAAATTAATGGTTATTCAGAAAATTGAACTAACACTTAAATTCCACTAAATTACACGTCATATCAAAAAATTGCATAGAGAACAATTAATCGATGTTTAAGGTCTACTTCTAGGTATATTTATATCTTTGAAATATGCAGCTGTTTTAGAAATATTTGATTAAACCAAAAACTGCCCCTAATAAAACCCCCTCTGCGCCGCTGGATTTCTCTCAAAATTTAATCAGCTCTAAGCCAAATGAAATCAAGCTCAAATACAAAATTTTAGGTAACTGGTATTTTCTTTCTGGAGTTATCGTGGACACTAACAAACATCCATAACACACACAAACACACACACACACACACCACGCACGCACGCACGTCCTCACGCACTCACGCACGCACGCACTCGCGCACACACACGTACGAACCCACAAAAGCACACGCACACATACAGACACACAGACACAGAGGTACACAGACACACAGACACACAGACACACAGACACACAGACACACAGACACACAGACACAGACACACAGACACACAGACACACAGACACACAGACACACAGACACACAGACACACAGACACACAGACACACAGACACACAGACACACAGACACACAGACACACAGACACACAGACACACAGACACACAGACACACAGACACACAGACACACAGACACACAGATACACAGACACACAGACACAAAACACAGACACACAGACACACAGACACACAGACACACAGACACACAGACACACAGACACACAGACACACAGACACACAGACACACAGACACACAGACACACAGACACACAGACACACAGACACACAGACGCACAGACACACAGACACACAGACACACAACACAGACACACAAGACACACAGACACACAGACACACAGAACACACAGACACACAGACACACAGACACACAGAACACAGACACACAGACACACAGACACACATACACACACACACAGACACACAGACACACAGACACACAGACACACAGACACACAGACACACACCACAGACACACAGACACACAGACAGACACAGACACAGACACACAGACACACAGACACACAGACACACAGACACACAGCACACACACACACACACACACGACACACCACACACACACGCACACACGCACACACACAGCACCACACACGACACACACACACACACACGACACACGCACATCACACACACACGACACACCACACACGACACACACACGCACACACGCGCACATGCACACCACACGCACACACGCACACACCACACATCACGCTACACGCAACACCACGCACACAGCCACAGCACACAGCACACACACACACACACACACACATCACACACACACACGACACACACACACACACACGACACACACACACACACACGCACACACACACACACACACACACACACAGCACACATGCACACACACACACACACACACGCAACACAACACAACACAGCACACACTCACAATACACGACACACAGCACAACAACACACACATCACACACAGACATACACACACACACTACACACACACACACACACACACACACCACACACACACACACACACAACAGCACACAGCACACACAGACACAGCACACACACACCACACACGACACACGTCACACACACAACGCACACTACACCACACACCACATGCAAACACGCACACACGCACACACGTATACGCGCACGCACGCACGCACTGTTTTCGATCGATAATTGTGATTGTTATCGATACGTTTAAATCTGTGAAAACATAAATAAAAGAATACACGTATACTATCCAAAGGATAAGTAATTAATTATAAATTATAAATACACCTTAGAATAACACTAAGGATAATATAATGTAAAATGTACTATGACGAATGACAGAGTGAATAATAATTTACGTCAAACGTCGATTCTTTAAAAATAAAATTTACGTATTTAACGATATTTCACATATTCACTCATAACGGAAAAAATAATATATTCGTCATTTATAGACCGCATCGTGTAATAGTGAATAGGTACTGTAAAGAAAAGTATAAAACAAATTATTGCAGTTAAGTAGGTATATGTCTAAGATTATAGCATCTATGCTTCAAGGAATTCGTTAATCAAATAAAATATATCTAAAATTCAACAATTCCTTATAATAGGATTATTATTAAAAAAAAATAGTATTATAATAATATTAGAATTTAAACTGGAATTGACAAAGTAAAACATAGTAATAAAATAATTAATGAAATAAACTAATACACACATTCCATAGGCGAATATAATGAGTCCACACATCACACTTGCGAGTGTAAGGCAAGTTGAACATGTGAACAGTTTGAATATAGTAAAAGTCTTACATTGCTAAAAATGCTTACTGCAACATTCCAATCAAGCTAAGTCCACACAAAGTAAGTTACAATTATTTTAAGTACGTCCACACAAATCCAGTTCAGACACACATTAAGTGTAGGTCCACACAAAACTAGCTAAAATCACTTTAAATGTGTGTCCACGCAAAAATATACAATCACGTTGTGTGTGTGTGTATACACAAACATAGTTTCAATCATATCGAAGGTGTGTTAAATCTGTGTGATGTTTCAGTAGAAAAACCATGTAGTGGGCAGCACATGGCAACGACGCTTAAGTCCACATGAGTAACGTTAAATGCATGAAACCTTACACACGTGAGTATTAATGGACAAGAGTGGACGTTAAAATCATTTTTCTGGTAGAACAAGGGCCACTGTTCGTGAAAAATAGGTAAAAAATTGTAGGGACGTGTATGTCCACACAAGGTGTGAACTCCCCAGTAGAGCAACTATATTTCGGTGATAGTCCCCACAATGCCGAGCATACCTACGCATACTACATGCACGCAAGCACGTACCCCCCCCCCCTACACACGCATACACACACGCACGAACGCACGCACGCACGCCCGCATGCACACGCACAGGCACACGCACACGCACACGCACACGCACACGCACACGCACACGCAACGCACGCACACGACACGCACACGCACACGACACGCACACGCACACGACACACACACGCACACGCACACGCACACGCACACGCACACGCACACGCACACGAACACGCACGACACGCACACGAACACGACGCCACGCACGCGCACCAACACGCACACGCACACCACACGCACACGCACACGCACACGCACGCACAACACGCACAGCACAACACGCACACGCACACGCACACCGCACGCACACCACACGCACCACACACACACACACACACGCACACGCACACACATAACACACACACACACACACACACACACGCACACACACACACACACACACAACATTTCATATTAACTGTGGCCTTAGTACTTAATACTCAATTATGAACTCTGTGACTTGAGCTGCAAATTCGTACCCAAAAGTGCACTATGAGTTTCAATAGAACCCTTTCTTTCCGTACACACCAAATTAAATGCTTGTTTTGTAGGACCCGATTGTGACCGCAGAGGCCACAATAGAAATGTAATATTTTCACACATAATATAACATGGATGAATTCATCATCGGTGTACTACAAAAAAAAATTAAAATGAAAACGCAATTATAAAACTCTTACAATTAATAACTAACACATTGACAAATATAACGTAGTTTTACCTTAAATTTATTATAAAGTGAAATTTGCTTTGTAATATCATACAACGAGTTTGAAGTAGTGGAATACTTGATTTTTGATGACTCTTTCTAGCGAACAAATGTGTAAAACTGATTTAGTAAATAATCTTAAATATATCCCTTGACCTATAAATAAAATTTGATTTTTAGCGAATATTCACGACTTAATAATTCATAATAATTAATTTGTATTTGTGTTTGTATTTGTAAGTCTCAAATATTTTCTAAACAAATTGAAAAAAAAGCTGCTTGTAGTTTTAACCGGCAAAATTTAAGATGTAATTGTTGAAAATCATAGATTAACTACACAGTAGAAACCATTATTGTACGGGGTGGCCGACCAAGAATGCGATGTACTGTATCTGGGAAACTATACATCGTAGAGGCTTGCGCAAAAAAAGTTTTACTAAAACGGCCAACACAAAAACCTGGAAAATATTTTCAAGTTTCTGAAATGGCCGCTAGGGGGCGTAACTGCAATCTTGAATCTAAAAAAGTGATATTTCTGTGAATTCTGCTATGTTAACCTAATAAAAAAATAACTCTTCTTTATAGTCGAGGGTAATCTGAACTTTTTGTTTGTCACTTTTTGACGTATGTCTAAAAATAAAGTGGTGGGTGTATTCAAAGGTTTCTTAAATAACCCCTGTATCTTCAAAACGGCTAATCCGCAAACTTGGGCGCGTTGAAAAAGCTTTTCTTGGTTAAAATAATTGAAGTTTTGTTAGTTTCACATGTCGTCGTTAAAGAGCTTTGTTCGACATTCCGATAGAAACGATTAATTTTCGCAAAAAAATTAAATGCATTGGTATGACTTTTTTTCATGAGCAAGTCGCTAAATGATGCCTAAACAAGCTCGCAAAAACCGCATCTCGATATCTTGTTCCTAACCTAAAATATCGACCAAAGAAAACTTTATACGAAGATACCTTAAATTTTTTTTTTTAACTATATTTTTCTGGAATTGTTTCCATTATGTAAGTTGTGGCCCTAAAAAGGACCGTTTTAAAGGAGGAAGGTTTCGATGCCCCCGTAAATGCTCGAAATGCTGACCATCACTTTGTGCATTGCTGAGGCCTCTTATCGGTAGACAAAACTGCAGCTTCAATTTCAAGTTTGTAAATTTATTCACCAGAATAAAATCACCCTTTTTGAAATTACTACGGGCAAGTAAGCAATGCTAAAAGTTATACGAAAGGCCTATTTTTTGTTTGTTTAAATGCATATTCACTATGGACATATACGAAAAATACAATTAATAGAAGCAGGCAATGGAAACAGATACCTAAACAAAACATACGTAATCCTCAAATTGTCAATAGTTGTCAATACTTTCGCGTTACTTTGAGCAATTTTTGTGCTTCCAAAATGCGTTTTACGAATAATGAAGTTGTTGATATGCTTGCGGTTTATTTTGAATGTCTTCAGAATGCCGCAGTAGCTAAAAGAGTTTACACGGCTCGATATCCAAATCGGCGTCCTTGCGATGTAAGAGTTTTTCCCCGATTAGTTTCGAGCTTACGAGCCAATGGTAGTTTTCGGCCTACGTTTCAACGGCAAAGAATTGGAAGAACACAAGAAAATATTAACTGTGTACTGGGCTATATTGAAGGAAATCCTCATGTTAGCACAAGAGCATTATCCACTCAGTTGGGCATATCACGGACAATGGTTCAAAATATTTTGAAGGACCATAGGTAAGTTCTAATGGCCAGGTATTCATTTAAACTGTTTTTAATTACTTTAAGAATGCACCCATATTATATCGTTTTGCATCAAGCCTTGAAAGAGGAAGATTTTGATCGAAGGTTAGACTATTGCCATTGGATGTTAGGCATGATGCGCGAAAATAGAGAATTTTTATTTCAAATTCTTTGGACCGATGAAGCCACGTTCAGTAGTGACGGGAGAGTCAATCTGCACAATATGTATTATTGGTCTGCAGAAAATCCCAATTGGTTGCGTGAAGTTGAGCGCCAAGGACGTTGGAGTTTAAATGTATGGTGTGGCATATTGGGAGGCAGAATTATTGGATCATATTTTTTCGAGCAACCCCTAAATGGCAATGTATTTCTTGACTTTTGGCCAATGAATTACCGTTGTTGTTGGAAGATGTGCCTCCGGAATCAAGGCAAACATTGTTCTTGCAGTTGGATGGTTGCCCAGCACATTTTGCTATTAATGTGCGAGAGTACATTAATGCAATATTTCAACAGCGGTGGATTGGAAGAGGAAGTCTGTTCCATGGCCTCCGCGATCGCCAAGACTTACTTGCCTCGATCTTTATTTATGGGGGCGCTTAAAGGACATCGTGTTTCGGACTCAACCTACTACTAGAGAAGATATGAAAAACCGGATTCGTAACGCAATACGTAACATACCGATAGCCGAAATTGAGGCTGCAGTTTTGTCTAGTCATGAGAGGCTTCAGCAATGCATGGAGCGTGATGGTCAGCATTTCGAGCATTTACGGGGGCATTAAAAACCTTTCTCCTTTAAATCGGTTCTTTTTAGGACCACAACTTACATAATAGAAACAATATAGTTTAAAAAAAAATAAAAATTTAAGAGATTTTCGTATAAAGTTTTCTTTGGCCGATATTTTAGGTTAGGAACAAGATATCGAGTGCGGTTTTCGCGAGCTTTTTTAGGCATTATCTAGCTACTTGCCCATGAAAAAAAGTCATACCAATGCATTTAATTTTTTTGCGAAAATTAACCGTTTCTGTCGGAATGTTCAACAAAGCCCTCTAGCGACGACATGTGAAGTAACAAAACTTCAGATGTTATACCATTTGTAGCCCATGAATAGCTCATTTCAACGCACCCAAGTTTTTTACAATCGGATTAGCCGTTTCGAAGATACAGGAGGTTATTTTAGGAAACCTTTGAATACCCCCCACCACTTTATTTTGAGACATACGTCAAAAAGTGACAAACAAAAAATTCAGATTACCCTCGACTTTAAAGAGGAGTTATTTTTTTATTAGGTTAATGTAGCAGAATTCACAGAAATATCACTTTTTTAGATTCAAGATTGCAGTTACGCCCCCTAGCGGCTATTTCAGAAACTTGAAAATATTTTCCAGATTTTTTTTTGGCCGTTTTAGTAATAACTTTTTTTTGCGCAAGCCTCTTCGATGGATAGTTTCCCAGATACAGAACCTCGCATTCTTAGTTGGCCACCCTGTACACCAGTCAAGAATACGTTGCGGCAGGTTTGCCAAACTATTCATGAAAATCTAGGATACGAAATGACATAAAATGTGTGAGTTTGAAATTTGGTAAAAACATAAAGTGGGAGGGGTTCGTAACAGGTTTTACATGACTGACAGTAAATAAACCATCGGTGTAAATTGTAATTTTAAGTAAAGCATTCGGGATGTTAAGTTAATCTTGCATATAAATGAGCTTGCATTTCTTTCGTAAATACAGCAACTGAGGGTAGATATCTAAATCATGATTTCTTGTTGTGTTATTGACTATGAATTATGCTTTTAATACTATTCAAGTTTGTTGTGCAAATTTTACTAAAATAGTTGCATAAGATGAAAAAAAACATCATCATATTTGATTGGAGGGGAATAGTAGTAAACATCACGTTTTTAAAAATTTGCACATATTACAAATTGTTTTGTTACCCAAAGTTTTTACATTGTTAAAATAAATTTAAATAACTACATGTACAACTCAACAACTTTACTTAAATCCTCAAGGTTGTGCCAAACTTTTCTTTGTTCAACTGGAATTTCTAATCCCTCTATTTGTCTGATTTCACAATAAGATAAACAATTACGGAATTTACTTCGACACTGTCTTATATATTTAAAATGCAATTACAGTTTATATTATCAAAAGGAAACATAATTAAAATTATTTATAACAGTGCAATCATAAATTCTCCTGAAGTAACGCTACAATTAAATACCTAAAACTTTATGATAATTCAATTATTCAAAAAACGTAAGAACCTTGTATCCAGTGTAACAAAATTTCACAATTTTTTTAAGCAGACTAAACGAATGCTTGCGCCAACTAATGGGAACAAAAATAAAAAAGATTATTATATAATGAGTTATATAATACGTATCATGCAGTACTGTTGAAAACACACATTACACATTTTTTTTATATACAGAAATATTTATAAAGTTATAATATAAATCTAAATATAAAAAAATAAAACACGTTTCCCAGGCGTAGTAGCGAACTGAAAATGTATGGAAATAATATGATTTTGTTTCTAATAAACTTTAATAGTTTCAATTTGTTGAAACAAGTAAATTATATGATGTCATCACCTATTCCTAAATTAAAATTATAATGTAATCTTAACTAATATCTCTATACATAAATATTATACTTCAGATCTCTTGTAGAATGTAGGTAAATTACTATAACCTGAAAATATATTCAAGAATTTACCAACTTGCAACAAATTCTTTGAAAATCGGCATTTTATTAGTGCGCAAAAGCGTTTAAACATAATTAAGTATTGATAGAGTGAATTAATAATTAACGCATTCATATGCATGTTCAAAAACTATAAAATCCGTAGTCAAAATGTATTAATCATTCAATGTGGTGTATTTAAAATTGAACGAACTGCACTGTTGAGGAGTTGTACTTCAAATTAACTCTACTAGCGACAACATGTTACAATTACGCACCTGAAGCCACAATAAATAGCAGTGCGCACTCATGCAAAAAAACGTCCTTATGAAGTTATCCCGAATATACAACAGATGCCTTACCCTATCCTATTTCCCGACGGAATGGAAGTCCGCTTCAACCGTTGTAAATGCCTTTGCTTTACATTAATTGAATTACAATGGTTTATTTTAATTTGGCTCGGTCTAGCTCAAATCGGGTCTTGTCTTAACAAGACGGTAGTGGTTCGCATTTTGGTGCTTAACACTTTGAATAAGTACAACAAAATAATTTAAACGTATATTACCTATTTCTACAAAACTAAATAATCTAAACTAAATGAAATAAATTAACAACTAAAAAATCTGATCTTAGGTTACCCGGGATTTCCTTACTGGCAGTGTCCGTTTGGTTGGTCCCCCGTGGACGGTAGTGGGGATTATTGAATCCTGAGCCGTTTCTGTGGAAATATAAATTATTGTGGTTCAATTGCTAGTGTGTTATGACCCAAAAATCCTAATAATGACGATTTAATTTGGTTTATTACTACCGTTCAGGCCTGTCCTGTAAACGGTGGCTTGGTATTTGTCAAGTGGCGTGTAATATTTTACGTATTAGATAAGCTGGGGCCAACGATCGCGTTGGTGTCTTTAAGCAGGTCAAAGAGAAAATAAATAATTTAAAGTAACCTTGGTGCGCATGACTATTCTTATATGTGATTTGGCTTTCAGACTGACTGGATGTGAACTCAGTACTTGGAATGCTTCACACAGGACAGGTTAATATTTACACGTTTTTAAATGCAAATTGTACGTACGCGTTTGATTATTTACTCTAACTAATCAGGATGATCTCAGGATTTCTTAATTAGTTGAGAACGTATTTACAGTAATGAAATGAATATCTAACATTTGATTATGCCCGCAAATAAGACGTATTAATTCTTTATTATTAGAAAGACGTCTGTTTTTGTTAAACGCGTATAACTTTCGTATAAGCGAAACTTATTCTACCTATTAAATACAGGGAAGACGGAGTTTATCACGATCTTTTACGTTAGTTGTTATTAAAAATTGCTTCTATTATTAATTGTTATGAACGAATTAATCTGAGGGGAGTTTACACGACCTTTTAGGACTGCGTGTACTAAATTGAACAATTCTGAGAATTCTTTCCGACGGAATGCAGGTGTCTTAAGTAAGTGATTATTCTCGGGATTAAAATGAGGGAATTTACACGTATAATGTTCGTAATCACTTCGGATGTGGTAGATTAGTCAGGCCTTCGGGAACGAAATAATGGATAGCTTTTCGTTGCAGGAAAATATACTCGCAATACAGGAATGTTTATCTTACCGGATTTCCTTTATTAGGAAATATTATTAGAAGAATGTCTAACAAAATTTATGCGATTTGCGAGACGCAGGAGTACGTTTGGTGCAATTTATTACGTAAATGCACCACTGGTTCGTCTTTATTTAATTGGAGGATCACGCGGGTGATCTCTACGAATACGGCTTCTGGTATTGGGATTATCTCTAGGTCAAGGCGTCGCTTATTTGTATTGCTAATTTTCCTCGGGATCTGGTCGGTGTATTTTAAGTGTAATGTATGTGTAATATCTGGTTAATTGAGAGCCCTTTATAAGATTCTGGGTCCGGCCCGTCGACTGCTTTACAAAGGGATCTCCTGGGGAGCGGTAGAATTAGAGTGAGTACCCTTCTTGCCGCTGGACTAAATGGAAGATGACTACAGGGCGTTAGCCCGAAGTAACAACGTCCTGGTTTGTGTGTATTTGTGCAGAAGGTACCTTTAGACTTTACAGCCTGCCGTGACTTCTAGTGTGTGTATGCTGGCAGAAGGTAACTTCAGGCTTTACAGCCTGTCGTGTACTTCTAGTGTGTGTACTGGAACGGTTAGATAATTTCCGGGCTCTGCAGCCTGTCGTTTCTCTAGGTGTCTGGTGTAATGTTTAAGAAAAGTGGTGCAATAAAACTTACTTGATGGTAACCTTAGCGTATCTCAACCAGCAGTTTGATTGTATAATGCTGATTTACTGGTGACGGCGGCGAAGTAACGCGACTAAAGATACACGGCGGTTCAGGATGAACGGAGGCGGTAATCGACAGGTCGGCGACGTACACAACGAAACCAACTACGGCAGGCGTGCGCGGTCTGGATCTCGATTCTAGATTTTAGATACTGGAGACGCGAGAGTAGCGACAGCAGCGGACTGGAGTAGCGGAAAAGTAGAGTAGAATTTATTCCGGTAGCGCCGCGGCTTTTATAGCTTTTAGCTGAGGGTTCTCGGACGTAAGAGCATTTTATGCTTTTTAATATCTACGTCGGAGGGGACTAAAATTAATTATTTATGATGCAATATCGTGCAATCTTTTGTAATGGGTTTTAATTTTATGCAACTTTATCTATCTTCATTACAGTAGGGCAATTAGAAAAATAATGAATTACAAAAATTTTGGTAAAGTTAAGCTGGATCTTTACACCGTCATGATACCCAAACCTAGATCTGACCCTTCCCAACCTTTATCCTACAGACCGATTTCCCTTTCAAGTTGTATGGGCAAATGTCTAGAAATAATCCTCTCCCAAACGCTCAGAGAACATCTCGAAGCCAACGGTCAGTTCGGCTTCTGACCGAACCGCTCCTGCCAAGAGCCCTAGTGAAACTACACGGAATCCTCTAAAGCCTTGAACCACGGAGACTGTTGCCGGGCAGTCTTCCTGGACATCAAACATGCATTCGACAAATCATGTCACGCAGGACTACTACAGAAACTAAGACAGTTAGGTTTTTCGACCGCATTCATCCGACTCCTTCTCCCATATCAGATAGGCAGATGTGTGAAGGTACGAATAGGTTCCTCTACTTCCCCGACACTTCACCCGACCGTGGGACTTCCTCAAGAATCGTCACTGGCACCCATTTTATTCACGATCTACTCCTACGACATCACCCTAAGTACCAACCCGAAAATAACCGTGGCCTAATTTGCCGATGACACTGCTCTCTGGGCGACCAGTAGGGGCAGTGATGGCGCAAATAGACTAATAACACAACAACTCAACCACTTGTTCGACTGGGCCAACCGGTGGAGATTAACAATAATCCCAACAAGACAAACAATACTGTTTAAACTCCCCAAACTACCCAACTTCGCTAGACACACCTCCGACAACATCAAGTTGAGCTTCGTGGACAAAGACTACAATTACAAGACAGTCATTTACCTAGCCATCATATTCTCCTGAACCCTACATTGGCAACCCAACGCTAGCGGCGCTCTAAATAAGGTACGTAACCTCGCGTCACTATTGAAAAAGCTGCGAGGAAATGTCAGAAGTTGTCACCCCAAAACCCTACAACACACATACAAAACCTATATCCGACCAATACTCGACTATCACGCTCCATTGTACGCATCCTTAAAAACCAACCAACTCCAATCCCTCGCCACCTGCGAAAGGACACTACTACGCGCCGTACACAAACTACACTACAGACACCCTAACGAATTAACCATACAACACGTCAACATTCAACCAATAACCGACAGACTAAAAGCAATACGAACCAAATAAACAAATCGCAGGGTAAACCGTGACGCGATACCTACTAAGCAAATATTACAAACCCAATTCACCAATAATCTCCGACTATCACGAAAACCCAAAACCAAATTCAAAAATCTACCAACACTGCTACTACAACAAGTAGACAACCTTCCAGTCCTTACATCCTAAAATAACACCCACAAACCAATCCTCAAAGAGAAAACAATGACGACCGCCACAACGAAAACGGACAACTCTACCCATCCTATGATAGAACCCCACAAAGTAAAAATGTCAAAATTGGTACCATTTACAATACATGGATAAAATACTACACAAACACATAAGACCCATGGCTGAAGAGGGAGAATATCCCTAAACTGCCAGAAGATCAATATAGAAAGAAATCAAGAAGAAAGAAGAATCCCCGAAGAAAGAAGCAAATGATTAAAAAAAAAACAAAAAGTACGCAGATACTGACGTCTTCTTACACACCTTATAAAATACAGGCTTTCGCTACCAGTTTCTCATAAATATTAAATTATGTTGCACACATACAGAAGTACGATGAACAAGAATTAACAAAATATTGTAACATTAACATTGCAAAAACAACCACTCTTATCTATGGCCTCGTGTGTAACAGGCCACAATCAAAGCAGAGGCCACAGTTTAGCGATAAAAACAATACAATGAGCAATACAAAACGCACCCACGCACACACGCACACACGCACACACGCACGCACATGCGCACACGCACACACGCACACACGCACACACGCACACACGCCCACACGCACACACGCACACACCCACACATACACACGATGAACGATTAAACGAAGCTCATAACTGGGTTGCTAATAAATTGGTGATCGTGGCGATATTAACAACTACGTCATTCCTTTATTAGAGAAACACACAATACTATGAACTTTGAAAATTACCGTGGAAGTTAATACCGTCTAGTACCTCAAGAGACGCGCGTCTTGTCGGGAGGTCACGCCTAAAATTTAAAAGGTCTACTATCCCACTTCCATACGACCATATGCATGTTATTGTAATACATAGAATTATAATTAACAATAGGCAGAACCGTAATATTCATGACATCGTGACATGTTTCGGTCCACTTAAGCTGCCTTTTCGAAAATTTTAATTATTATGTAGACTCATACATACAATGAAACGGTAATTCCTTGCGGACTGACTTGGAAAGTGACGTTTGAATCAAATAAACACAGCTTTGAATCAGTTTTGTGGTATGGTTATAACTACGGAAACTAACACAAGTATTTCGATCCTAGTCGTTTGATTTTACCTTTAATGCTCTACTAATTTCAAAGCTGTTTAACCATTTCATCAAATTTCAGAATGGACTGTGGTCAAGTCTTATCTCACTTGGCACATTTATTTGGGCACTAATTGTGTCATATATTTCCGATAAGCTTGACACACACAAAATAATTCCCGTGGCTGCAAATAGGAAAGCAATAATAGGGATTGGTAAGAAAAAAGTTAAATAAATCAAAAGTAAATCCTTTTTTGTAGGACTCATTACTGGTGGTTCTTTATGTATTTCAATAAGCTATTTAAATTGTAATCTAACTTTAATTTTGTTAGTTTGGGCATTTTTGCAAATATCTTATACTACTGCTTTTATTCCAACATTAACTAACGTAGTTGACATTGCTCCAAACTCTGTCGGTCCAGCTACTAGTTTAGTTCAAATAGTTCAATTGAGTGCAACTGTTTTATCAACATTTGTTACAAAAATCTTTCTGACCGACGATGTATGTATTTAAGTTAATAAAGCTAGTTTTACAAATTATATTATTTTCAGAGCTCACACGAATCATGGAAAGGTGTATTTAATACTTCGGCTATAGTATTACTTTTGAGTTGTTTATTCTATGTAGTATTTGGGACAGGAAATGTAAGAAAGCTTTTATTACTATATCTTATGATTATTTAATTTTGTTTTTAATAACTTTTAAGGTTCAAGAATGGGATAAATTAAGCAATGTTAGAAGCAGTGGCAAGGAATTTGTTACTGCAAGCAAAATTGAAGAGCTGGTTGCATTGAACAAATAAAGACAATTTGTTGTATAAGTTGAGGTAACGCTATAAACTGTTATATTTAAAACATTAAAAATAAACTACGTATAACGATAGTAGAACGAAAGCACCTCTTCCATCAATTACCTTTTTCAATGGGTTTCTAAATAGTGGCTAATTGGTTTTCCCACCAGACTTGGGGAATATCGTTACATCAAGAAATTATTTTGCCCAAACTATAGTAATAGAATCTGCAAGTCCCGGCGCAAGGTTTAATACCCTAAGATTTAAGTTGTCAATCAGTTAGTAATCATTAACCATAATTTATTAAGGTAAATCGCACGTAGGTGACGGAATGGAAAAAAAAGGTACTTTCAGAAAATATATAATAGAGATGATAAAAACACTAATTCCCTGGTCCAGAATAAAACATTTAAAACCAGGAATTTATGTACTCGATAATAACCATTTAAAATAAGTTTACTCAATATAAAAAAAGCATACATAAACCAATTAAAAACAGGTCGCTGGTTATTAAAAGTCGCATCGTTCCAAAACTTAAATTCAGACAAATGGCAAAAGATTGTATTTTAAGGCACAATCACAACATACACATAATACAATTAGCATTTATAATTCTAATAGTAGATTATACAAGAAACAAATAATTCATTTTGTACGCGGTGAAATTTTGTAGCAAACGGGCAAACAGATACGCCAAAGCTCAGGCCGTAACCTTTCAAGGAACGTCGGAGGTCAGTCTTAGTCGGAAGCACTGAGAACGTATAGGTACTTTCACTAATGAGCTGTTGTCTGTAGGACATATAGTTTACCCGGAGAAAAGGCGCCGTAAGGTTTTGTAGGTCTGGGCTGTAGTACTTCATTAAGTGTTCTAGATTCTGGAGATTCGTATAAAGAACCGTAACTGGTTTAAATGCTTATCTGAACACGAGAAGATAATCTTCGTGTTTAACGACTAGAATTCAAGATTTATTTACGGTCACGGGAATATCTGTTTCAACAAGATTATCATTACGGTAAGGGAACTTTATGGATATTATTATGCGATTGTCTGTCTGGCAGGTCAGGCTGCTCTCCCAGTTCGTTTATGTATAGTCAGGTGCGTGACGACGGGATAGATTAATCAATCAAACGGGCGTGCACCCTTTGGTTAATTAGAAGGATGCTACACTGAACAGGCGTACATCTTGCATACAAAGCGAGGTAGGAAAACACCTGCCTATATCTGTTTTAACAAGATTATTACGGAAAGGGAACTTTCTGGATATTATTTTATGCGATTGTCTGTCTGCAGGTCTGGCTGCTCTCCCAGTTCGTTTATGTATACGTCGGGTGCGTGACGACGGGATAGGTTAATTAATCAAACGGGCGTGCACCCTTTGGTTAATTAGAAGGATGCTGCACTGAACAGGCGTACATCTTACATACAAAGCGAGGTAGGAAAACACCTGTACAGGCATACACCTTGCGGACATCTCCGAGGAATTCTAAATACTTTTCAGGCCACAACCCAGAACAAAAGAGTATGATTTTGTGTACTAGTGTAAGCTGCCTTTTGCTTACGTTAATTTTCAATGTGTTTATTTACCGTACACTAAAAGGGTATTACACATGTATTTTTCCTATTCAATACAATGGTTAAATATTTTACACTTTGTCTAACTTATTCTATGTATTTACAAGTGAATAACTACAAACAAAACTATATGTTCAAATAATTATAATAATAATAATAGCAATCATAGTAATAATAATAATAATAATAATAATAAGAAGAAGAAGAAGAAGACGAATAATAATCATAGTAGTAATAATAATAATAATAATTACGGTGCAAGAAGGTCCTGAACATCATGAGATGCAAATCATTGGGGAATATTTTACTTACGATGTATCGTAGCACGATACTTTCGAAAATCGATTACAGTTCAGTCGTTTATCCTTCAACCCAGAAATCATGGCTAGCCCCGCTCGAATCCCTACATTATATAGCGCTGAAGTTAGCTCTAGGTGTATTCCGCACGAGCCCCAGATATTCCGTCTACTGGGAAACCGGCTTCGAACTGTTATCGTATCGCTTCGAAAGACTCTTAATGAATTATTGCACGAGAACTTTATCAAATCCTTGTCATCCCAATTATGACTTGCTGCTCAACTGCAATCTCAGTGCGTTTAGTAACAGGACCATAAACACTCGCCCTCGTCCGTTGTAAGAAAATATTAGTTAAGTATAACTTACCTGCGATGTCCGTCATACGGAGCCAATTGCACCAAATCCCACCTTGGTGCAGTAGACGTTCGAAATTCGATAAGTCCCTAAGAGCCTACAACAGAATTGGAACGTCCGATGTACAAACAAAGGTATGGCGAGTTATGGAATAATTACCTAGAGTACCGATTTATCCACACTAACGGCTCTAAGACACCGGACGCCTTTTTCTGTGATGGCGTTAACCACCTTTTCTCACTCCATACTAAGGTGAGCGTATTTACTGCGGAATTAATCGCCATAAAGTATGCCTTGATTTTCGTGGAAAATTATTATCACGACTGATTTATCGTCTGTTCCGATTCTCGCAGCCTAGTCGAAGCCCTAAGCAATGACTTTAACGAGGATGGGCTGGTACAAGGAATCAGAGTACATGTTGACCTTTTACTGACGAGTCAAGTTCACTTAGTGATAGCCTGGATCCCTAGTCACGTAGGAATTACAGGCAACTGCAAAGACGACATTTTTGACAAGGTCGCAACGCAAAGCGAGGATATACATACCTCACCGTTTCGATTGGAAAATGCTAAACAAATCTATAAAGATGGTATACTGCAACACTGGTGTATGGAGTAGGAAAATACATACAGTCATCTGAAAGAGATTAAACCGAAGGTCGAAAAATGGTTGTATCCCAAAAATATGAGAAGACGCGGCCAAGTCATTATAAGCAGATTAAGAATTGGGCACACTGACGTCAGCAGCTTAATGACAAGATTAAAAAAAATTAAATGTCACGCATATTTTACTAACGTGCCCTGTGTACCTTCACGCTAGATGAAAATTGAATCTTCCGGATACTATGGATACGTTGCTTGCAGGTGGTAAGAATGCGATTCAATGCCTTATAGGGCACTTAAAGGAAATAGGGCTCTACTCAAAAATTAGATATAATAGAAATATAAATTTGGACTAATATCGAGTGAAATACGACTGATGATCCTAGTAGTTTAGCCGTAGCAAATACAAAATAAAATAATAATAATCCCCCTCAAGGCAGAGATCCACCTTGACGTGGTGAGGGGGCTCAGTAGCCACTGTTCTTGCAGTGATGAAGCAAAGAGATCTCAAGTCTGTCTGCGTCTACTCGTTCTCTTTCTTAATGTAGTTTATCTGGAATCTTAGTCTCGTGTTTTTTTTCTTTCTGATTATTGTTCGCTGTTATAAAAATATAGAAAATAACAAAGAAATGGTTTTGGACCGTTGGCAGATAGCGTTAAAATGCAATAGACTCGACCATGTTATGATTATGGACAATGGATAGTAACACGAGCGCTTCAGGGCGCCCACAGCTTACGGTGCAGGGGTTCGGATTGCCCCCAGTATCGGTCGGTAGCGAGGCGAAACGGGCGCCTCACCCGACCGTCACCAAACGACTGATCGGTGTCCGTGGTGGGAAACCACGCCATGGAGCAAGTAGCTGATACTGGATCAGATGACGACCCTGGCAAGGATTATGGACTTGCTGTTAGAGGACATCGTAGAGGGAGACGCTATTCAAGAGAAGATGTTCTCCCACCTCAAAAAAACACAATTCATACCGAACGTGGCTCATTAGTCTCGAAGGTTTACCATCAAAAAGTTTCCAAGGAAGGGGGAAAGGAAAAGGCGGTTTCTTGTTCTTAATAGAAGTGATGACAGTTTTACAAAAATTAGTCCCTTCATAACTTCTAAAGCGTTTTTTGGGTTAATTGGCGATATAAGGAGATTATGAAGGTCAAAGGAGCACTGTTGGTAGAAACAGTATTGAGAACAAAATCTAACAAGCTTCTCGTTATTAAACGACTAACTGATATGGAAGTGCAAGTTGCGGCACATCCAACAATAAATAGAGTAAAAGGAGTAATCCACAGTCTGGACCTTTTAAATGGCACACCAGAAGAGATAAAAGAAGGCTTAAACCACGAGGACGTGAGCGAAGTAAGAAGAATAAAAGTAAAAAGGGGATATAAATTGGAAGATACCCCCAATCATGTGTTTGAAAGGGAAAGCTTGTCTAAAAGTATTAAGGCTGCAATGTATCCGTTATTGGTGAGACCTTACACTCCCTCACCAGTGAGATGAAACGTTCGAAACGTTCGAAACGTTCGAAACGTTCGAAACGTTCGAAACGTTCGAAACGTTCGAAACGTTCGAAACGTTCGAAACGTTCGAAACGTTCGAAACGTTCGAAACGTTCGAAACGTTCGAAACGTTCGAAACGTACGAAACGTTCGAAACGTTCGAACGTTCGAAACGTTCGAAACGTTCGAAACGTTCGAAACGTTCGAAACGTTCGAAACGTTCGAAATGTTCGAAATTCTTGAAATGTTTGAAATGTTTGAAATGTTTGAAATGTTTGAAATGTTTGAAATGTTTGAAATGTTTGAAATGTTTGAAATGTTTGAAATGTTTGAAATGTTTGAAATGTTTGAAATGTTTGAAATGTTTGAACTGTTTGAAATGTTTGAAATGTTTGAAATGTTTGAAATGTTTGAACTGTTTGAAATGTTTGAAATGTTTGAAATGTTTGAAATGTTTGAAATGTTTGAAATGTTTGAAATGTTTGAAATGTTTAAAATGTTTAAAATGTTTGAAATGTTTGAAATGCTTGATTTTAGTAGAATTTTCATGATTAAGCACAAGGCCTTTAACCTTTATCTTCGACTTTATTTCCCCTGTAGGTAATTAAATATTGTACCCATACGTCTTGGGACCTCCTGATGCAAACTCCGTTATGAATGGGCCTGATCCGTATTTAGGTTCGATCTCATCGGTTAGTTCACCCAGGAATTTAAAATTAATTTAGTGAGAGATCTTAAGCCGGGGTGTTTAATAATATTTTCAATTTCGAGTTGCACACCCTCGCTGTTTAAACAATCTGTAATATATTTGTCTCTTTGCTCACCAGTAATGCTGGGTGACGGCCAACCGGATGCTTCTTGCTTAATTTTCAATAACTTATTTATGAATTCAGAAAATAACCCTCCAACACCGATTAGTTTATTGAATTGTGTAGTTTCGTACACCCACATCTCTTGCAATTCTACTAACTTATACCCTTTTTCGATAGCCTTCACAATCTCGTCGCTACACCATGTACCTTCAAGAGTTCTTTCTTCATCAATGTGATTGCATTCGGTATTGTTGAGGTCTTCTACACATTTTGCGCACAAAGATATCATTAATTTATTGTTTTTTCACAGGGAGAACTGGATGATTTAAGTTTTGCGGGTGTAAAATAGTGCATTCAATTACACAGTCGGGAACACCATTCGAGTTAATGTAATCCGCGCATTCTTGTCCTACATACACTTTAGGATGTTCAATTGGAAACTTTCCGTATTTACAAACCCAAGGATAAAATGAACACCTGCTTTACGCACGTATTTAAATTTAGTACAATCAGTCCTCCCACCGTAGAACGCATCTCGAGGGTTTAAAGGTGTATTTTTTAGCATAGGGTGTTTAAGCAGGTATTTCATCTATGGGGTTTTACTTAATTCCTGTTTAAACCGTGAAATTCAAAAATCTGTTTTTCGTAATAACCTACGACTCTCATTCCATTTACCTTCATTTCTCTTTCTCTACCTGCGTGTTGAATTTTAATTTCTCTCTTATCTTCTTTCCACACAAGCCATTGTATAGCAGCAGCTGATTGATTGTCTGCTCTTCGATATCCACCTTTAGGAATTATTCCAATCGTGTCAGGTTTAATAAACTTACGACGAAATAGAAGGTTGCACGCAGAGGCAATGGTAATGCTTTCTGTAAAGGGGTCCACATCACACTCTTTGATGAACATCTCTGAACTGCATACACGCTCGTTTTAGTTTGCCTACATCGGACCTGCAGTAACTTATCAAATCCTGCATATCGAACACATCCTGCTTATGGTCTTCATACCATTTAAGGAACTGTGCTCATGCATCCGGCTTCATTTGAGTCGGAGCATAATATTTTACGTCAGGTAGAGGGCCTACATATGAAGAATTTTCCTCGGCGTTGAATAGATGCGAGAAATAACCTTTTTTCAATTCTTCTCCTAACCCTAATGCTTTCGGTAACTCGCTTAATGCCATTGGGAAGAAATTTAAACTATCAATGAATTTAATGTTTTGTATTTGCAATAATAAAGTTTTAGAACCGCGCATTACAAGTTCGGGTTTAAGATGTGTATTTGTTAATACGTGATTTAAAATGAATTGGTGGTCAAATGCTTGTCCGTTGTGAGAAATCACGACAACTTGTGTAAATTGTTTACGAACGTTTAATACGTATTTTATAAACGCTTCCACACACCTGATAAAATTTGTTCACGTACACCGCACCGATGACAAATACCGGAATCGTTACTGCGAAACACACAGAGATTAGCTTCGTGTATTTTAACATCGGTATTGTTTGGGTCTTCCTTTTCCTGTCTTGTTTCCAAATCGTAAAATATGAATAGTGTTTCTTCTTTAAGTTTACGAGGATCGGCAGGGTGTATATAGCACGAAGGATTTTCCGGTTTATGCTTAGCACAATGCTTACAATACAATTCACCGCATACATGAGATGACTTATTATTTTTAGCAGTATAGGTTTTAAAGCATGTTAAAAACTTATGTACTTAGCTGCTTGTAGAACCTCCTTTCTTTTCCTTCTAGTGAATATAGAAACAATCTAAACCTCTTAACATTCTTCTGCAATCGCTACAAGAAACTTCCTTCGGTCCTTTTTCACAAGGTGGTTCACTTCTACAGCAAGGGCAGGAAGCAGCGCAACGATGTCTATTATTGTAATCGTAAGGTGTATCGCAACGTTCACAATAATAATTACACGCAAATGCGGAAGTTAAAGATGTAATTACGTTATAATGATCCTCGTGGCAAAGTAAATTAACTTTTTTATCAGCTTCAAGTCCGTCAAACTCCAATTGTCTTTCTTTTGTATTGTGCTGGTACACCGATATTTTATACCCCTCTAGATGGTGTTGAAATTGACGTAGTTCTTCAGTTCCGCAACCTTCCGGGGGAATGATTACACCTGCCTTGCTAATCATAAGGAGCGCTTGTTCTTTTTGCATACTATTGTTCTGTCGAAGGCGATTATAATTAGAGTGTTTATTAATGTGCGCTTTAGCAACAACTAATGCACGTGGTAAACATAAATTATCTCTATTATTTATAGTTCCAATACCTCGCCGTTTACTGCATTCTTCTGTGTAGTTGTTGTAAACATGTTGTGTTCCTTTTCCTTCAATGGATCCAAGGGTTTTAACCTCCATATGAAAGGTATCCATACTCAAACCTTCTGAGTTACTCTGTAACACAGTCTGCATCACGGTCCGTACAGAATCGAACGTATAATCGGTTGCTTTTCTAAAACTCAGGATATTAACAAATAAATCGTGTGCATGAATACGCCTGCTTCTAAATTGCCTGATGGGCAATAATTTACACGAAATGATTTACACGAAAGCAAGCGAATGCATCTTTCACACAAAAACAAATCAAAGACACACTTTATTGTTATCACCAGTAGCATAAAGAATAGTAAATTTTTATCTTAGTTAGAAACATACAACAATATAATACTCACCTTCCTCTGGACTACAATATACTAAGTCGTGGAACTGGTCCACCACGTGCTGACTCGATAGGATTCCATTGAATTTCTGCGGTTCGTTCTCCAAATAGTATCTCACAAACGGAAACTTCCCATTTGTAATTACTCGAACTAAATTTAGGACAGTTAATTCAACCTAAAGCATCAAATAACTAATTTTTTCATCTGACTTATCGTAAACGCATCAATATTTATTAAACTTTGTCAACATTGCGTTATTTACAAACCGTTCTTTAGCGTTAATATGTTTAGTCCAAACTCTTGCAAAACGGCACTATATACAGCAAGTTTGAACTTTATTTGTTTGAGCTGCTCGATAGATGTGAAACTATCCCTTTAGCCAGGAACTGGTTAAAATTAATCCGCACAACAAAACGCGTTAAAGCAGGTCAACAGAACAAATCTTCAGCATTTCAACTAAACCCTAGAACCAATTACTCCTATGACCGAAAAATGTCACTATTGAGAAAACGAAACGACAAAATAACCCGGTGATGTGGTGACACTCGACATTACCCCATATAAATGGAACCGGAGAGTTCTCTTACGGTAATGTTCGATACACCCTCGGTATGATATAACATATTCCAATCTACTACAATAACCCCTTTGACGTACATTGCGAAAACAGCAAACAAAAAACAGACTTGAATCTTCCACTACATCATTCATTTCTCGCCATTTTCCATTTAATCCCCTACCTTTTAATTTAGCCTATCATAACAATTCATTACTTAAATTTTAAGTTGCGCTAAAAACGAATTGAATTCTCGAGCCAAACTGAAAAAATTGCATTATCCACCGAAACTACGCTCCAAAAAAGGTACCTCTGTTATATGATATGCCTATGATAACGAAACTCTACTATATTAACCTTAAAATAAAGTATGTAAAATCCAAACCCTCTGCGATTGCCATGTGTAAAAATTTTGAATTCTTTTCAAATACGTAAAAGACAACAAAAAATACGTTACAAGATAAAATCTTTCCAAACATTTATGCTTTATTAATTTCAATGGCATGAATTTATACTACATTCCAACTGTACGGTACTAATAAATAATCTATAATTTCGCACTAAACGGCAAATAATCGATAAAATCACGGCCACGTGACTGATTTTGGCTATTAAGGGTCACAGGCTATTCCTCTTCATCAATATAATTAATTTTGGCGCGATCCCAACAAAATTGTGGTATAACCAAAGATTTTAGGCAATATTAGCCCTCATGCACTACAGAAATTAGTCATCCAGAGGATCCGTTTTGCACGTCCTTAACGAAATTAGCGTAAATTCATCTTGTTCGAGTTTATATTTGTGTGTGTTGCGAGAGGGAAGGTGCGTACGTGGCTGCGTAGGTGCGTGCGAGTATGTGTATTGTTCTATATTAGTATCCATGGTAACTCCAGAGAGATCCCTATTAGGTTGAGTTTTTGTTTTTATCAAACCTGCATAATTCAAGAATATAAGAATACCAACGTGTAGATCTTACAATTATAAATTATGTTCTACACCATATTATGTTGTGAAACCAAATAACGCTTAAAAATTAATTGCATGCGGTTTAAAACCCGTAACTATATTTTTTAACATCTTTGATACAGGGTCGGCCCTGGAATTTGAATTTTAAGTTATTACAAAAGGTTAACTGTGGGATATTATCTACAGTAATGCAATTGCTTGATTACATACGATATTAAAAATACGTATAAATTACTATTGATGAAAACATTTAACTGCACAAGTATTTCTATTTGAATTAATCAAACTCAAATGATTTTGAATGTACCAGTAACGTTTTTTCCTTCAAAATAAATTTTTTGTTTAAGTAAAACAATATGGATAAAACTATTAGCAAGGCGAATCAACCGTGCATTAATGGATGTGTTGGTGAGTACATTTTTTATTCAGAATAAATTACATGTAAATAAATATTTCTAAATTACTAGCAAAAGTATCCGCACGGTTGAGTTTATATCTTCTGATACTATTTGGAATAATAATATCGTACTTAATGCGTACAATATTAAACCTCACAATATTAGCTATGGTTAAAGAAAATAATATCAGCGAAATAATGCAAAATATCACCAAAACAAAATGTTCTTCAGAAAATCATAATTCAGTAAAACCAGTTGTAAGCAATTTATTTACCTACTCTACTTTCTCAATGCTTGTTTAATGTACGTTTAGGATTACGGAGGTACCATAGAATGGTCATTTAACGTACAATATTATGTGTTAACTGCTTTCTATTGGTCAAATATGATATCACATATTTATGGCGTAATAGCAGCACATCGGTATGGTGGAAAAATAGTAGTTGGTGTATCTTTAGGGATAGCTTCTATAAGTTGTCTATGCAAACCATTCGCAAGTCAAACCCATTATGGTGCTGTCATTTTCCTACAACTTATTCACGGATTAGCACATGTTTGTTTAAAGACTTACCTTATTAAAATGCTAACACTCCAGTCGTAGGGTATGATTTGGCCCGGTTTCTTCTCTATGATAAATTGGTGGATTCCGTTGCAAGAAAAAAGTAGATATGTATCGTGTTTTCAAGGAGTAGCAATTGGTACAGCATTGTCACAATTTACATCTGGTTATATAATTGCCAGCATTGGCTGGAAGTATGCCTTTTATTTGCCTGGTGTTTTAGGTAAAATTTTGAATAAGATATGCTTAACTAAAATTTTGTATTTAGGATTATTGTGGTGCGTCACATGGTACTTCTTGGCTTTTGATAAACCTGAATTACATCCACGAATTTCTCGCACTGAATTGACTTATATTAAAACAAATAGAGAACAAGTCTTGCACAAAAATAAAAAAAAGTTACCATGGAAGGCAATGCTTACTTCTCTTCCGTTATGGGCACTTATAATTGCTGGATTTGGAAAAACTTGGATTTACTCGACAGTTACAGTGTATGGTGCAAGATATTTAAAAACTGTCGTAGGATTAGATGTCGAGTTGGTAAGATAAATTGATTAAAGTAGTTATGCTGGTACTAGCTAATTATTTTATCCGGTTTCTAATCTCCATTCGGGCATGGATATTTGTTTAGTGTATAGTGGTGTAATGTAACGTGCCAATTCATGGCTACCGTTACTTTACTTTAATTTAAATTTTAAATTTGTTTTGTGTTATTGCTAACTAAATATATTTACATTACGTTGGTATTTCAGGTATTTCTTTTTTCTTTCAATAGTTACATTTTGGTATGTCGATATTTTCTTTTTAGTGTGCATAACTGCGAATTTCAGTATAGATACTTTTATCGTCCGTAATGGGTATTTAGATACATTAATTTTGTTCCCTGCGCAACGCGACTATATATCGTTCCTTCTGCGTTCCAATGCACGTCGTATGTTAACTTTCTTCCCTGCACAAGATATGCGACTTCTTTTAATTACGTTTTTGTATATATTATATTTAATAGGGAAATCCCCTGGAAATACGGAAATTAAGATATCAAGAAACCCCCATTTTCTACTGAATTTCGTGGTAATAATTGATGGTATAGTAAAGCGTGACGTCATTAAATACATAAAATGGCGTGCATAATAATCCAATTTTACTTTGAAAAATAAAATAAATATGGAGATACCTTTGGTTTGTATCATTACCGCTTGCCGTTGGTCTACCTGCTTTCGTAGTCTGGTCTACATCGCGTTTATTTTATTTGTACGTTAATGAAGACAATAATACCTTATCGCACCTTATGTTTATCCTATTGAAAAGAAATGAAGTTCTCAAACTGCAGTTCATTTCAAAATAAAGATAATACATTGTATTTATTTGAATACAAGGAAATTTAAGTACGGGTCCTTTTAATGCAAAGTACGTTTTAAGTAAATAAGTCAGTATAGTGATGTTTTAATACGCCCAAATAGCGGTTCTCCAAGGTGGACTACCTCTTACAACACACGTTGTCCTTGGAATACGCACATATACACCGCATTTAGGGAAAAAGTCAGAATGGAGGTTGTATCTGGGAAATTCGGGGTCAGACGACTCAGTGCTTTAAGGAGAGACTTGTTTTTCTGATAAGAACAGTATGTTCGGCGGTTGCACTTGCCCTGCCCTCCAGGGTATCTGAATGGGACAGTATTTTATTCCCGGCGGATCTTACTCTTATCAGCCTTGATTTTGGCGCTGGCGAATTTTTCTACCACTCCCCCCACCCTCAATCCTTGAGATAGATCGACGAATCTATGTGAGACTATGGATGACTCGCCTATTTCACGTCATTTTAAATAAAACGCTACACTTGGCTGGTGCGTGTTAGCGAGTACAAAAGAAATAATGGAAATAGTGACTAGCAGCCCTTACCGAACTCAGAAAATCGGAACACCAAAATTAAGAAGCCCATGGTAAAGGTGGTGGAACTTCACCGGGCGCCATGGGGTATACATGCCTCCCACCTATGAAATAATTACACCCCCCATCAGCGACGTTAGCGAGCACTTAAGCCCCGCCCTCTTCACAAGATGGCGGCGTTGGACCAATGAGAGACGAGGGTGTGACCGCGCCCCAGTGATGTCGGGCCAATGTTCCCCTGATAAGATTATCAAGGAGCTGGCCCATCTATTATCAAGGGGCTGAGCGATCTGTTAAGCAATGAGAGACGTGTAATCCATCTTGGAAAGATTATCAAGGGGTCTCACCCATCTGTTGACCAATAGGAGACGTGGCGGCCATTTTGGAAAGATTATCAAGGGCCATGACCCATGTGTTGATCAATGAGACATATCGGCCATCTTGGGCGTGTACTTTAGCCCCTGATGGTTTCTTCAGCAGGGGTCTTCGATGTCTTCCTATGGGGATATTGCCATGCTACGGGGCCAT
Organism: Vesta saturnalis; assembly: GCA_036346205.1. Classification (NCBI taxonomy): domain Eukaryota; kingdom Metazoa; phylum Arthropoda; class Insecta; order Coleoptera; family Lampyridae; genus Vesta; species Vesta saturnalis. The sequence continues at coordinate 624,944 of JARFJB010001970.1, forward strand.
GTAGGTACGTTTCTCACCGTTGCTGAAAAAGTCAACTTCGTTCTGTCTTCGTTACTGAAGAGAAGTTGATGCGTCGTAAAAATATAGACCCTGAAAAAAAATTGTTTGCTCGTCACGAGAATCGAAGTACGGAAAGCTAGCATGGTAAATGTACAACATTGCCTCTCGGCCACCGAGTTATGTTATATATGTAATGCATAAAGCTGGATATATATATATATATATATATATATATATATATATATATATATATATATATATATTTATGCATACGTCACACAGCGTATAGGAATGTTACGGTTGGAAAATATAACGTTAATTAATATAGAAAATCAATCGGGATTGAAAAGAATGAATTTACCAGTAAAAGTAATTAATTTGAAGGTGAATTGGAAATATAGGTTAATAAATAAATAGCATGGATTATGCTTTTAAATACTAACGTGCTATACGTTTTTATAATCAGGTATCCGCTATGGAAAGGATTATTCTCGCTGGGTAAGGTTTTTGTAACTAGGTACATATTTTTGACCATGTACCCATCTATAATAGTTTGAATGGTGGGAAAATAATAAAATTATACACTTAATATAGAATCTGCCAATTGAAAGAGGCAATCAATAATTAGTATGGCGTGTGTGATTTTGCCTACAATAGCAATTTCGCTTCACAGTATTCAGAACAACTAGGTACTAACTATCTTAGCCAAATCATTCACCTTTTAACCTGTGATAATTACTATGTAGCATTGTTTATAAAATAGTATTCATTGGTGCTATACGTGAGGTAATATATACATTTATACCTGAATCATTAATTTTATCAATAAATTTCAGGATTCATTGATTGCATATTACGTAAATATTAGTCAGGAGTAGAAACTGGAAAATAATTGAAATTTAGTATTTGCGCTAATTGATATAGTTTTAATATTGATAAGAATTTGCTATAAATAACGTGAATGTGATAACACTGCAGCAGATAATTAGTCTTGAATATTCACCTTTTAACCTATGATAATTACATTGTAGCATTGTTTAGTAAAAAGTATTCATTGACGCTATACGTAAGATAAGATATACATTTATATTTAAATCATTAATTTTTGAGTGAATTTGAAAATAAGTAAGAATTTATTTATTTATTTATTTTACCTTTGAACTTATTCGTTCATAACAAAAACTTATAATAATTTAATAATGGTAAAGTTGCTTTGGTATGTGTGAATCCTTGCGATATTGCAGGCTCACATTCGATTATTATAAGTAATTTGATTGTAATCTCATTATGTTTAGAATCTACAACAGTTTTACATACATAAAGATAAAATTTACATCGACTGGGGCTTTAATATCGATAGTGCAGTTGGTTAGCGCGGTACTCTAGCACACACACATATATATATATATATATATATATATATATATATATATATATATATATATATATATTGATGGTTATAAAACGACATATTGGTTTATATCTTCATCATTTTCCATTAAAAAATTAAAAATTGAACATGTCAAAAATTTGAGTGTTAAACAATCAGGTGAAGTAAAAAGCAAGCTTAATATACATCATGAAAGTAATTATATCAAATGGTGAGGAAATAGTAAAACAGGTATGTAAAAAGTAACATTTATTGTGATATTACATACAGTGTATTTCTAAAGTGCATGATTTATGACACATTCGTGACTTTTGGTATCACTCTTGACCTTTTATAAGGCTGTATTTCAGTCGTTATCGTGATATTGATCCGGTAAGTTCTTTTCATTCTTTAAAGATAATAATTATATATGAATACTAACCAATTTTTGGGACTTCTCGCTACTGCCTTAAAGATGGATCTTCTAAAGCAATTAAATTTGGTTGCCAAATGCGGATTCAAACTTGTATTAAAAGTTTCTAATATGATTATTGATTATAAATAACGATTAAAAATTATCAAAATTATTAACACTCAGTACGGAAGAAACATAATAGTAGAGACTGAACACAATAGTATACTACTCTCGGAGAGATTAACAAAAGGACTAACGGATGAGAAGTTTATAGCCTTCAAGCATGCATTGAACAAATCGCAATCGTTTATGGAGACAGCATAGATATTGGTAAAGCCAAAATTATGGCTAAACTGTCCTTTGTTGATGATACAGTTAAGTTATTACTATTATTCTGCATGTCAGAATTAATAAATGAAATGTATAGAATAGCATATCCCATCACGGTCATCGGTACCTTATATTATTGTGTAAAATTGCATTTTTATATTATTATATTATATATTGTATATAAAAAATTATAATAAAAGAATATTTGTAATGTCTGACGTTGTTTACCTATTCCTACAACGTATAGGTGTTAACATAAAATTTCGTAGGTAAAATAATTCAACGTATTCATTTATTGCACTGAATACAATCTAAAATTAAAGGAGCTGCTCCATCTATATGACCAACATCAGATGATTTACTCCAATGCTTCATACATTTTATTTTGTTGCGTAATTTCTTGTCATCCCGATAGTACACAACATTTTCCATGCTGCAAGGAAATTTTCAACTCTTAATTGTAACAGTTCATATCTTATTACGCGTCGAATATTCTCAACCATCGCTTCAAACTCTAATATTATAGACTATAATTTCCACAACTGTTTATACTTCTTATCGCCAGCACAGGTAGTAACCGAATATATTATGGCATGGGGGTGCAACGAAGCTTAATCCCCATTATTATTATGATGACATACCTTGATTAACTCGCTATAAAGAGGTTGGTAACCTAGTTGAATATGTAGTTAATTGAAGTCAATCAGACGATATGGATGCTGAACAAGGTAAGTGTTTAACGGATATGAAAATAATTATGTATACCTGAAAATATATGGAATGTTGATGATAAAGCTGATTATTCATGGACTGATACAACAGAAGCGTCTAAAGGTAATTAGTATTGTGGTATAGACATCTTATTAAAACCTTTGTTGTAGAACGTTTGTTATTAACGTCGGTGCCGTTTCTCGATAATTCTACAGTACTAGAAGTAGGAAGTTTACTGAAGGGTAATGACTTTAAACCTGTAGTACAATTATTTTGGACATATGCTGTTTGCATTTTGATATGGAGGAATCGCGCGAAATCTCAAACATTAAAACTGAGCATCTAATACGTCAAGCTCTAAAATCTGACTAATCCCGGAAAGCTATGTTTATAGGTTATGGTATACAACTTGAATTGTTGTTTATTACCAACGAAGAAAATCGAATCAGAATAAGCAGAGGAAACAGTTCAGTATTATTATTCGAGCAGGCAATCAACCTATTCTTTTCGAATGCGGATGTGATAAATCAGAAGCTGAATTATATGAATGATTATCGTAACTATTCGATTTATGAAGATTGTATAAATGAAGTAGCAGCTAATCTATATGCTAATTTTTTGTATGAATACCAATTTAATATTCCAACCGTAACATTTCTATACGCTGTGTCACGTCTGCATAAATATTTATATGTATATATATATATATATATATATATATATATATATACATATATATATATATATATGTATATATCCAGCATTCTGCATTATATACTTAACAAAGCTCGGTGGCCTAGATGCGATGTTGTATATTTACCATGCTAGCTTTCCATGGTTCCACTCTGGCTATGAGCAAACAATTCGTTTATATTTTATATTTCTTCGGGGCATCGACAGGTCTTCAACAACGAAGACAAAGAACGAAGGCGACTTCTGCTTCAGCAACGGCGAAGAACTTACCTGCATGGCCCCGCGACATGCAACATCTCCACAGGAAGACGTCGAGGATCCATTCTGAAGAAGTAATCAGGGGCTAAAGTACACGTCCAAGAAGGCCCTCTGATAATCTTTCCAGAATGGCCGCCACGTCACTCATTGGTCAGCAGATGGGCTAGCCCCTTGATAATCTTATCAGGACCCATACTCCTTTCCCATTGGCCCGACGCTACTGGGGCGCGGTCAGGCCCGTGTCTCTCATTGGTTCCCCATCTTGTGACGGGGCGTGGCTTAAGTGTTCGCTCACGGCGCTGATTTGTGTGACCACTTCGTGGTCTAGAAGTTACATAGCCTTACTACTATTTACAGTCGTTAAATAAGGAGCACTTCTAACAAGATATTTATTAAGCAGAAATTTCATATTAGATTTATAATAATTCAGGCATATTGGGGAATAAAGAGAAAGTATTGAAGTAACATTTGATAGAAAATATATGGTTCATGAACGAGGCACTGGTTGTTACCTTTTAAAAGTACGAAATAATGTTTGTGTGGTTAAAAAATAAGAGACCAAAGTATTATTTTTCTAAATAAGATGATATTGATTTATTTATTTCAGAATTGTATGACAGTTAGAAGCATTAATCTACGGGTATACATGGGTAAATTATATCCAGATAGCGTTTTATTACTTTGATTTTCCGAGTATACAGGGTGTGATCAATAAGTTTACGACGACTCGTATGCCTCAAAATTTTGTTAAACTTTTTTATAAATTTATTAATAAGGGTAACTGAACTTAAAAATTTTTCAAAATTATATCGACGTGTAGTTCTCTGAGACGAAATTTAACGTACTCTGTTAAAGTGAAAGTGTGACTGAACTTCAGTTGTGTATGGTTTTATTGAGTAGGTTACAATTCTATTTTCCAGAGTCAGGTAGTATTAAATTAACACCTCGCCTAGGACTATTTATTTTAGAAAAATTTAAGATTTTGGTGGCGCCTAGAGACAATTTTTTTCTGGATTAAGTGTTGATATTCTTTGATTTGTAGAAGTGTGATTGAATTTCAATCATTTTACGTCTTATATTGATCCCGTCCATTTCCATTGCAGTTGGCTTGCAACCCGCTTACCTCGGTAGGCCTGTACGACGCCTAGTGCGGTTTTATCGTGTAACAGGACCGAAAAACGCCAATTAATGATTTGAGGTATCTGGGTTAAAACTCATAAATCAGTAGTAATTTCGTAATGTTGTCTTTGAAAAGGACTTGAAACGAGCTTTCAAATTAGGTATTACTTATTACTTGCTATATGACCCTTTAAAATGATTTTGCAAAATGGCGGCTGTCTGCCATTTTTCATGATTACATCACTGAATACCATCACAAACCTTGTATACGTGTTTCAGTTAGGTTTCCCAAATTTCACTGATTTCATTTTTTTTCATTAATTTCAGTTTTATGGTTCACATAATGGGTTAGAGGCGCCGGGGGGGGGGACCTTATACTGCACTGTATAGTATTGTGTTTTTAGTATTGGGTATATTGCATATTCCTTAAAAGGTGATGCTTATCATGAAATATTAATGTGAAACAATTTTAGAATGGATTATGGTCAAGTTTAATTTCCATCTCCACTTATGCTTGGGCACTTTTTGCATCATACGTTTCAGACAAACTACTTATACACAAAATAATTCCAAACATTGTTAATCGCAAGTTATTTGCAGCAATTGGTATGAGAAAATCGCATGTTTAATGTTTTTAACCTGATTCTTTCAGCAATGATTAGTTCTGGTGTATTATGTTTTTCCATAAGTTACCTAAATTGTAATGTATATCTAACTTTAACAGTTTGGGCATTGATACAAATGTCTTTTACGACTTGCTTCCTGTTTGTAAGTACAAACATAGTAGACATTGCTCCAAATTTAAGCGCTGCGTGTATTGCTTTTCTGGAAGTAAGTACATTCCCTGCTACCATTTTATCAACCTTTGTGACCAAAGTAATTCTACATGATGAGGTATTTATGATAGGCTGTCAACATTGTTTTTGAAATTGTACTGTTTCTAGAGCTCACGAGATTCCTGGAATAGTGTATTTAATACTGCCGCCGCAGTATTGTTGTTTACTTGCCTATTTTATCAATTGTTTGCATCTGTGGACGTAAGAAGCAGATGGTGACAAAAGTGCTATGATTATTTCAAATAATTTTTTAGGTACAAAAATGGGATAAATCATGTAATATGGAAGAAGGTGATGAGCAAACCAAGACGGAAGAGCTTCAAGTATTGAACAACTAGATTCCACTATTAACGTTGTAAAATATAGTGTATAAAAGGTGTGTTATTATAATATATCTTAAATTATGTGTAGATAAAGGTCAAACCCAGACTAGGACGTAAACCCAGAATGGATGGGTAAGATTCGCATGGTTGAAATCATACCTACCCCCATAACGTCCTTCGTGCTCATTCCCTAGACTGTAAAACTTACCACATTCTGTAGAAGTATGTTTCTTACTTAACAGTAGTAAGGATATGTTCATCCTGTACCATGAAATGACGTCACACCAATCAGCGACGTGAGCGAGCACTTAAGCCGAGCTTTGTTTAATATATAATGCAAAAACCTATATATATATATATATATATATATATATATATATATATATATATATATATATATATATATATATATATATACTAATGCAGACGTCACACAGCGTGCAGAAATGTTACGGTTGGAAAATGTAAAATAAAGTTACTAGCTACTGCAATGCATTTATTAGTAAAACAATTCTAGGTACATATTTCTGACCAGATATCTATCTATCCATAATAGTTTGAATAGTGGAAAAATAATAAAATTGTAGTCTTAATATAGAATCTGCCAATTAAAAGAGGCAGTCAATAATTACTATGACTTCTCTAAAATAGCAATTTCCCTTTAGAGTATTCCTAGAATAGCTAGGTATTAACTATATTAGCCAAACCATTCATCCTTTTCTGCGATAATTACTATGCAGCATTGTTTATAAAATAGTATTCATTGGTGCTATACGTAAAGTACTTATACTTGAATCATTAATTTTATCAATAAATTTTAGGCTTCATTGAATACATATTAGGTAAATATTAGTCAGAAATAGAAGCTAAAAAATAATTCAAATTTACTATTTGCTCTAATTGATGTAGTTTTAATAGTGATAAAAATTTGCATATAAAGTTAATATGGAAAAGGTATTGAAAAAAGGCTTTTAAGGAATATTTATATTTAATTCATTAATTTTCGAGTGAGTTTGAAAATAAATAATAACGATAGAAAAAAGGAATTTATTTTTGAAAGCTTTGCTATATTAATTGGTAATTCATGTTGATAAGTTGTTGCTATAGATAGTTGAGGTTGCGACCCTAGAGTAGATAAGACATACGTATATCTGCTGATTATAAAATTCAAACATGGCCTTTAATAACTTGATATACTATTCTTGCACTAAAAATTATAATCATCGCTACAGGTATAATAATTTGATTATTAATCGGTGGAAGTAGAAAACCAGCACAATATACAGAATTATTAATTATATCAAATTATTAATAAATATATCAAATGCTGGGGGATTAATAAAAACCATGTAAAAAGTAAATTTATTGTGAAATTATAATTACATGTAATGTATTTCTAAAGTGGATGATAGATAATACATTCGTGGCCTTTTGATAACACTATTTACCTTTCATAATTATCTTGAGAGTATATTGTAGGGCTATAACATTCAGACGTTCTCATGATATTTATCAGGTAAGTGAACTGAAGTAACTAAATAATTAAATAGGATTAAATCCATTATTAGCATTTATTCAACAGATATATCAGGTATTTTTTTTTTCATTTTTATTAAAGCATTAACTATACAGATAAATTTTTGTTTAATTTTACTGCTTTGAAAAAGTGATCGCCGATATACCTTAGCTGCTTTTCTAGTTACTTGCATTGATCCAGGTAATTCATACATTTATATTTGAGGCATTAATTATATCGATATATTCTAGGGCTGATGAACAAGTCCTTGTCTACATATAGTTTGTAGTAAATATTTTGGAATATGCCAAACTTCAATAGTTTGGTTCTTGTTAGGGGAGTCCCATCTCCTCTTATCAACGCTACATTACCCACTTTCGGATACTTCTCTTCGAAGTTCTCTATTAGTCTCTTTTCTGAAAGTTCAAAAAAAAAAGAAAAAAAATAAGTATAACTATAGTTACATGCCTCAGTCTGGAAAAGTCCCATCATAATATCAATTCATTGCATATTAATGATAATACTTACCAGCCATTGTACATAAGATAAAGATGAAACTATAGTTATAATTTCCTATATAAATATTGAATGCCATGCAGTAATAAATCATACCTGAGCATTCACCTTTTAACCTGAGATAAGTCCTTTGTCCCATTGCATGTGAAATAAAGTATATAAGATATCCGTATGAACAGCAAAATCTTTTTTTCGCTAATAACAAGTATGTGGATGCTTACGCCCACATTTTAATTAATTTTAGGCTACATTGATTACATATCAGGTAAATGTTAGTCACGAATAGGAGCTATAAAAAAATTCAAATTTAGTACTCGAGCCAATTGACGAATTTTTTAGAATTTGTTATAAATAGCGCGTGTAGTAAATAGGTCCCACATACTACCTCATAAGACAACCACATAACTTCTGAGCTTGCTCTCTGATCTTCGCCCCCATTATCAGATTCCTTGTTTACTATGGCGTAAAAACTATACCTTTGAAATACTTTTAGGTGTTTCCTCTAATTACATACAAGGATTTGCATATTCTGCGTACAGCTTAAAATCTATCTAGTTCTCAAAACGTCAATATCCTGGCTCGTGATAGATGAGTACCATATAATCTTATCAACATTACATCGTAGTACAATTATTTTGCACAATACTTAATGTGTATGCATTTTGATATGGAGGAATGGCGCCAAATCTCGAACATTAAAACTGAGGATCTATTTCGTCAAACTCTAAAATCTGACGAATTCGGGAAAGCTATGTGTATAGGTTATGGTATAAAAATTGAATTGTTGTTTATTACTGACGAAGAAAAGCGAATCAGAATAAGCGGAGTTCATTATTATTATCCGAGCAGGCAATTAACCTATTCATTTCGGCTATGAATGTGATAAATCAGAAGCGGAATTATATGAATGATTATCCTAATTATTCGATTTATGAGTATTTTATAAATGAAGTAGCAGCTAATTTATATAATGAAGGCCTGAACGATGAAGAAAGTATGTTATCTAGAGGAAAATTTTAGATTACTTTCAACATTAATATAGGTCTTAGTTATAATGTAAAAGATTATACATTTCTAGTTAAAATTGTGTACATCTTCCCACAAAAATTTATAAAAAAATGTAACTTTCAACATTAATAGACCTTACTTGTAAAATATATTTAAAAATAAACGTATATTATCTAAAACATTATTTTAATAGAGATTGATAGAGGCTCCACTTAGTGGTATATTTTTAAAAGTAGATTAGAATTTGACCACGGCTCTATCTTCTCGTATATTTTTTAAAACTAGATCTAGGTTCCTGTAGTTGTTATGGCGGGAAAACTCGAAATTTGAAATAGGCTCCAATAAGGAGGGTCTGCATACTATTCTATACTCCTGTTTACTATTGGCTGGAAATGATGTTTCCAGACGTGTAACTTACGGTTCCAGACGCCTGGTTTCCAGTATGTAGATTTTCCTATAAAAAATGTGTAACAAGTGTGAAAAGTAAAACGCACATTATGTAAAACAGTATTTTATTAATGATAAGAAGACTGTAATTCATTAAACAAATTTATCTAGCTTAATATTGCAAAATAATATATCACATTTTACGTAATATGCTAGTAAATGGTTCATACTCAATTAGAATATCATGCAAGATAATAATATGCCGAAGCATCGGCAGCAAAGGCCGAAGATGCTTCGACTTCCAATTTAAAATCAATAACTACGTTATGAATACTCGTGTTTTAACGAGTTCAGGTAATTACAAACATCGTAATTAAGTATTGAACCTTGTGGCGAATTATAATACTGATTTCGAAAGTTTAAATACGTGGTTAAAAATAATGACTTAGGAGGAAGTGCTAGAATCTCTAGCTATGGTCGATGAAAGAGTGAGAAAGCATTCGGGGTAACAGGATGCACTCTACACGCACCCAAATTGAGCTTCGTAATATTAGAACCAATGTAGATTTTCCTACAAGAGATTTGCAACAGATGTGAGAAATAAAACTCATATTATGTAAAACGGTATTTTATTAAAAATAATAATGATGATAATGACTATAGAAGTTTATCCAGCTTCATAGGTTTTGTTAAAACGTTATATAATTGCTCTAGTGGAAAGATCAACCTTCCCTGATTGTATCACCGGATCAGTAGACTCGTATACGTAAAATTGGTTCCGATCCATAAAGAATAGATTTCCGTTAATATATCTAAATATTGTTATTTTCGAGAGTAGATTTGGAAACGTATCCGTATGCAGTAAATGTACTCTTGGTCGTTGAAGACATTCACCATATTCAATTATTTGGTTTTTCCCGTGAAGGATCAGCGTACGCCAGCTATAAGTGTTTACAGCGGCGTAAGCATAACTGCTAGCAGGGCTATAATAGGAAATGCATATTCGAGGCCATCCAGATAGTTGTAAACTAGGAAATTATACATGATAAATATATCCATCGCTGAAGAAGGCGATATCAGTGTTACGATTCTGATATACTGCATCAAAGCGCTTAAAATCTCTTGGCTAGAAGGGAAACCATTCGAACAAGTTCTTAGCGGGTTTGATACATGTACTATTTAAAGCAGATATCCAAACCCAGTTCTCGTAGAACATATACAATCACTTGTCTAGAGTCAAATAGGATTTAATATCGATGTTACATAAGTCTGGAGCAGGTAAAGCAGGCGTTGTCTTAGAAGAGGTAGTGGTAATTTCAATAGAAGTATATGTAGCGGTAGTGGGCCTCCTTATATGGTACCATCCGTAGGCAGTCGATAGTATTCTTGAAAGGATTTCAATGCACTTCTAATTATTAAACTATGCTTATCTATCGACGTACCCGCATCGTCATTTATGTAACCACATGCATGCAAATAAGTCTCTACCACCTCCAAATCGCTTACGTCATCACCACTAGCAATTGGTGCAATAGCACTGCACAACACTTCAACACTACAACAGTCTTCATTGCAACTAACAGAGCTATAAATAAGGCGAGCTCCCTTATTAGAACCTATTTCAAGTTTCAAGTTTTCCCGCTATAATAGCTACAGTATCCTAAATCTACTTTTAAAAAAATATATCACCATGTGGAGCCGTGATCAACCTCTAATCTACCTTTAAAAATATACCGCTAGGTGGAATCATGAGCAACCTCTATTACATAAATACATGAATACATAAATAATCGAGGTTAATCCTAAAGCTATATAAGATGTACTAACGAACGTGCTATCAACATGTACCATATCATTGGGAAAGGCCAGTCTTAAGTTATCGTGTAGAGAGTACAGACTTGCGTATAATAAAATTAACCACTGATGCGTTTAAAGTTTGGGAAAAATATCCAAATTTAAAATTTAAATACAGTTCCAACAGTTACGATATATTAATATCGTTAACGATATAATCGCTCTAGAGTAGTCGGAGGTAATCACTGTAAATATTCGTTTGATGGACCAGGTAATGTTCCCTCGAGGATCCAACCAGTTACCTTACTGTATTACTACATGAGATTGATCATGATTTAGGCTTACAACATTCGCATGATGTAAATTCTCTTATGTATAAATATGATGTGAAACATTTTCATGATTTAGCTTCGGATGACATCAGGAGATCCAACCATTATACCCCACTACCGCTACATCTACTTTTATTAAAATTACTACTACCCCTTCTAAGACAACGCCTGCTTTACCTGCTCCAGACTTACGCAATATCTCAATATTTTGGTTCTAAACGAGCGATTGAATATGTTCTACGAGAATTCGGGTTGGAAATCTGCTTTAAATAGTACATATATCGAGCCCGCTAAGAACTTGTTCGAATGGTTTCCCGTTCTGCCAAGAACTTTTAAGCGCTTTGATGCAGTATATCAGAATTCTAACACTGATATAGCCTTCTTGAGCGATGGACATATTTATCATGTACAATATCCTAGTTTGCAACTGATGTCTGGATGGCCTCGAATATGCAGTTCCTATTATATCCCTACTGGCAGTTATGCATATGCCGCTGCAAACACTTACAGCGGGCGTACATAAATCCTTCACGGGAAATACCGGATAATTCAACATGATGAATGTCTTCAACCACCAAGGGCATATTTACTGCATAAGGATACGTTTCGAAATTTACCATCGAATATAACAATATTCAGATATATTAACGGCAATCTATACTTTATCGACAGGAACCAATTTTACGAATACGAGTTTACTAATCAGGTGATACAATCAGGGAAGGTTGATCTTTCCGTGCTTAATATCCATTGTTCAAATAAAGGTTTATTACAGAAACTATATGTTTTAATAAAACTTATGACGATGGATAAAGTTGAAGAACATTATCATCATTATTATTATTAATAAAATACGGTTTTACATAATAGGAGTTTTATTTTTCACAGCTGTTGCCAATTCTTTGTAGGAAAACTACATTGCTTCTAATATTACGAAGCTCAATTTGGCTGCGAGTAGAGTGCATCCTTGTTCCTCCGAATGCTTTCTCACTCTTTCATCGACCACAGCTAGAGATTTTCGCACTTCCTCATAAGCCATTATTTTTAGCTACGTATTTAAACTTTTGAAATCAATATTACAATTCGCCACAAGATTCTATGCTTAAATACGAACAATTTAAGGGTCAGCCGATATTTGTAATTACCGGAACTCGTTAAAACAGTATTCATAACGTAGTTATTGATTTTATATTGAAAGTAGAAGCATCTTTTGGCTTTTTCCGCCGATACTTCGTCATATTATTACCTTGCATGATGTTTTAATGTAGTATGAACCATTTACTAGCAATTTACGTAAAATGTAATACATTATTTTATCATGTGCATTTTATTTTTCATAATTGTTACACATTTTTTGTAGGAAAATCTACATACCGAAAGCCGGGCGTCTGGAAACATCAGTTCCAGCCAATAGTAAACAGGAGTATAGAATAGTATGCAGACCCTCCTTATTAGAACCTATTTCAAATTTTGAGTTTTCTCGCCATAACAATTACAGGAACCTAGATCTACTTTTGAAAAATGTAGCAGTAGATAGAGCTGTGATCAAGACTCTAATCTACTTTTAAAGATGTGTCACTAGGTGGAGCCTCTATCAATGTCTATTGAAATACTGTTTTACATAATATACGTTTATTTTTACATACTTTTACAAGTAATTAATGCTGAGAGTTACATATTTTATAAATTTTTGTGGGAAGATGTACACAATTTCCACTAAAAGTGAATAATCTTTTACATTATAACTATGGCCTGTTAATGCTGAAAGTAATCTAAGATTTTGACGGAAAACTTTGCCTCTAGATAATATACTTTCTTAATAAAATACTTACCTTTTTTGGGTTTTTTTAATGGTGTATTTTAAATTATACAGTCTAAACGTTTCGATAACACTTGCAGTTATCTTCGTCAGAAGTAATTCTGTTAAAAATTGTTAAAGATGTAGTAAACAATTTTGTCAAAGTTGAAAAATTAAACCGTTTAGATTGGATAATTTAAAATACATCATTTAAAAAAAAACAAAAAGATAAGTGTTTTATTATGTGTGATAATGGTGAGAGTTTACATTTTAGTATATTTTCTTCATCGCTCAGGCCTTCATTATACAGATTAGCTGTTAATTCATTTATAAAATCTTCATAAATCAAATAATTACGATAATCATTCATATAATTCCGCTTCTGATTTGTCACATCCATAGCCGAAAAGAATATGTTGATTGCCTGCTCGGATAATAATAATGAACTGTTTCTCCTGCTTATTCTGATTTGTTTTTCTTCGTCGATAATAAACAACTCAATATTTATACCATAACCTACAAACATAGCTTTCCCGGATTTGTCAGATTTTAGAGTTTGACGAATTAAATGCTCAGTTTTAATGTTCTAGATTTCGCGCCATTCCTCCATATCAAAATGCAGACAGCATATGTCACTAAATATTGTCCAAAATAAGTGTTTACAGCGACATAAACATGATATAATAGTAGCTGTGTAATTGAAACCATCCAGATTCAATTGTAAACTAGGATATATATATATATATATATATATATATATATATATATATATATATATATATATATCCATCGCTGAAGAAGACGATTTTAGTGTTAGGCTTCTGATATGTTGCATCAAATCGCTTTAAAGTACTTGGAAGTAAGGGCAACCATTCGAGCAAGTTTTTGTCTTAGCAGGGGTAGTAATAATTTCAATCAAAGTAGATGTAGCGGTAGTGGGGTATAATGATTGGATTGCCATAATATCATCCGATGTTAAATCATTAAAATTCTGCACATGATATGCGTACATGAGAGAATTTTCATCATGCGTATGTCCTAAATCTAAAACATGACCAATCATGACAGTAAGGTTGATCTGCGGGGGATCGTGTGAGTCTCGAAGATACCATGCTCATCTCAATCCGTATGTATTTCAACTATACTTTGATATTAATGTATCATAATTCGCAGCGCTATATTTCAATTTTAAATTTGAATATTTTGCCCGAATGTTAATATACGGATGTCTTTACTTACTCTCTACACGATAACGAGGGATAGGCTTTTCCCAATGATATATATGTATTACGTGCGTGTTGGTAGTATCTTGGTTGACACATCTCGAAATGGTTAATAATTTTACGGTTTCATCAACATTTAGGGTACAATTGGCAGCCAGTTGATAGTATTCTTGAAAGGATTTCAGTGTACTTCTAATGATCAAACTATGATTATGTAACGACACACCAGCATCTTCATTTGTGTAGCCATGTGCACGCAAGTTTCAACCATCTCCAAATTGCTTTCGTTATCATTACAGTAGATAACTCGATATCCATCAATTTTTCATCAAATATTTCTCTGCTGTGGAAATTCGACTGGAAAATGTAATAACGGAGTCCATACCTATCACTCCACCTAATCACAAGTTTAATGGTTCATCATTCCAACATCCTCCATAGTTTTCCCAAAATTTTCTTTATTTAAGAGTTTGAATAAGTTTTTCTCAAAGGGGGTAGTGGATTCTACTCACAACCTTGTAACGTCTATATATGATTTAAGCTAATCGCGCGATGAACTTTCTTAAGCACAAGGTCTGCTTACAGGCAGAATGCAGCGTTGCGTTTACGGTTTAATCGGTATTTAGGATATCATCGGCAGGCAGTCGATAGTATTATTGAAACGATTCTAATGCACTTCTAATGATCAAACTATGATTATGTATCGACGCACCAGCATCTTTATTTATGTAACCATATGCACGCGAGTTTCAACCATCTCCAAATTGCTATCGCCATCACTATATTAAAGTAGTCTTCTACCTTAGATAACTCGATAACCATCAATTAAAGTTTCGTTAGTTTCACATGTCGTCGCTAGAGGGCTTTGTTCCACTTTCCGACAGAAACGGTTAATTTTCACAAAAAAATTAAATGCATTGGCGAAAACCGCATCTCGATATCTTGTTCCTAACCTAAAATATCGGCCAAAGAAAGCTTTATACGAAAATCCTTTAAAATTTTATTTTTTTTAACTATATTTTCCTGGAATTGTTTCTATTATGTAATTTGTGGCCCTAAAAAGGACCGATTTAAAGGAGGAAGGTTTTTAATGCCCCCGTAAATGCTCGAAATGCTGACCATCACTCTATGCATTGCTGAGGCCTCTTATGGGTAGACAAAACTGCAGCTTCAATTTCGGCTCTGAATAGGTTACCTAGAAATTGCGATTTTAAATGTTTGTAAATTTATTCACCAGAATAAAATCACCCTTTTTGAAATTACTACGGGCAAGTAAGCAATGCTAAAAGTTATTCGAAAGAAGCAGGCAATGGAAACAGATACCTAAACAAAACATACATAATCCTCAAATTGTCGATAGTTGTCAATACTTTCGCGTTACATTGAGCAATTTTTGTGCTTTCAAAATGCGTTTTACGAATAATGAAGCTGTTAATATGCTTGCGGTGTATTTTGAATTCCTTCAGAATGCCGCAGTAGCTAAAAGAGTTTACGCGGCTCGATATCTAAATCGACGTCCTTGCGATGTGAGAGTTTTTGCCCCATTAGTGGCGACATGTGAAACTAACAAAACTTCAAATATTATAACATTTGTAGCTCAAGAATAGCTCATTTCAACGCGCCCAAGTTTGTTAAAATCGGCTTAGCCGTTTCGATGATGCAGGGGGTTATTTAAGGAAACCTTTGAATACCCCCCACCACTTTATTTTTAGACATACGTCAAAAAGTGCCAAACAAAAGAAGTTCAGATTATCCTCAACTTTAAAGATCAGTAATTTTTTTATTAGGTTAATATATCAGAATTCACAGAAACATCCCTTTTTTAGATTCAAGATTGCAGTTACGCCCCCTAGCGGCCATTTCAGAAACATGAAAATGTTTTCCAGGTTTTTGTATTGGCTGTTTTAGTAAAACTTTTTTTGCGCAAGCCTCTACGATGGATAGTTTCCCAGATACAGTACCTCGCATTCTTAGTTGGCCACTCTGTACAATGGCTGGTAAGTACTATCATTAATATGCAATGGATTTATCAAAGCTTAACATCTTCACTGCCATACTGAGGCAGGTAACTGTACTTATACCTATCTTTTTTATTTTTTTTTCTAGAATTTTCCGAAAACAAACTAATACAATACTAATAGAAGTATCCGTATGTGAGTAATTGTGTTGCTGCATGTTGTTGTTTTTAGTAGCTTTATTTTAGTATAATGTAGCGTTGATAAGAGGAGATGGGCCTCCTCTAACAAGAACGAGACTATTGAAGTCTGGCACATTCCATAATATTTACTACAAGCTATATGTAGACAACGATTTGCTCAAATCCTTATGGATCATTAGAGTAAATACCTAAATTATTATTATTTTTAATTCTACTAATTTTTTCTGTTTTAGATTATATAACTTCGGCAAAAAATTTATTTCCACATACCTACATTTTTATTATTTCCCACCATTTGATATAATAATTTTCATACTGTATACTAAAATAACGCTACTAAAACATATTTGCTACAATTGTTTATTCATTTTGCATTCACATATTAAATTATAAAAAAATGGAAGGTTATATACTGATATAAATTTCGTTTGTATGTAAATGTAATTACATATTACAACTATTTGTTTACTACTTTAATTTTATAATTAAAATGTGAACGTATGAATATAGCCTGTCCGGTAGAACTGAACGGGTATCGGATTAACAAGGAGGATTGTCAATATATGGTTCTATTGTGCTTGAAACCGCCTTAATGCTTTGCTGTCTCGTACTTATTGTACGTGACAAAGAAAGATGGATATATTATGAATAATGCCTCTATTTCTGCCGAACAAAAGCGTTTGCAACTTTCACACATAATGACAAGGCAATAAGAATCAGATGCAGGTAGAATAGAAATTCAATAGGTATAATAAAATGCCAGTGGTTCTCAACACTGCTTTAACATTATATAATTTGTGAAGAAATGCAACTTTTGTATAATAAAAATAATAATCGATTACTAATTACCTATAAGTAATTTCAATTGACACCTTTCACTTATACTTATAACAACAATAACAAATACATTTTTATTATAGTTAGTAAATATTAATTAAATTACAAAGATATACTTTTATAATTAAATGTAAAAATTATAATTGTCATTCGGCTTCAGATTCATCACTTCCTGAGTCATCCAAATCTTGGAAAAGATCATCGTCATCACTTTCTTCATGGTTAGTTTATATAAACGCTTACTCAAAGAATAATGATAATATAGATATTGCAGTTGTTTTATTTATACCTATATGTACCTACTAAATGGTATAATAATCTATTATTAATTACTTATTGTTACAGTATTGCATATTTATTTGGATTCTTTTGTAATTGGAGTACACTAAAACGTCATTACCATACTTAGGTATACAATGAACTTTCTAAATGTAAATTGAAATACCTATACTTAATCGAATATTCATTATTATGAATGGCTTTTATAAATGTTTATTATAAAAACTTGCATTCTTCCATAAATTTTAAATGTAATGTTAAAGCAGTGTTGAGAACCACTGGCATTTTATTATACCTATTGAATTTCTATTCTACCTGCATCTGATTCTTATTGCCTTGTCATTATGTGTGAAAGTTGCAAACGCTTTTGTTCGGCAGAAATAGAGGCATTATTCATAATATATCCATCTTTCTTTGTCACGTACAATAAGTACGAGACAGCAAAGCATTAAGGCGGTTTCAAGCACAATAGAACCATATATTGACAATCCTCCTTGTTAATCCGATACCCGTTCAGTTCTACCGGACAGGCTTTAACCTGTTCACTTGCATCAATCTTGAACAATATAACTTGTCAAAAAATGTACCATTAGTTAAAGTAGAGTTAAATCTAGAGTAAAATCTTCTTGTTGTACCGTACTTAACTTTTGTATTAAACATGTCAAACGATATCGACCGATTAAATGCCTTTCGCAGAATTTTATGCCGTTTTCATATTTCCTCGCAATTGCATGGCACTCGTCTTCCGTATATCGTCGTCCTAAACCATATACTGCCTCATATTCGGTATCAAATACCAATGCCAAGTATTGAACTAAACGTTCCATAGCCGTACGTGCATCCACAGCATTGGTCCATGATTCAGCTGCATGTGAACGATTGGGACATGACTGCAAATATTTCTAGAGAGTTCTGTAACGTAGTCTACTGCTGGATTTTTCTTAGACAATGCGCAATTATAAGGGTTTTTTCTCTATAAATGCACAGAGTTAAGACCGTCAAACAAATTATTGACTTGTAAAAATTCTGCTGAAGCCGTTGCTGTGTCGCCATCTAAATCACCAGATTGTACTACAGTACGCATTGCTGCAGCAACACTTAATAGGTTATTCTTTAAACTTTTAAAAAGATGTAGTACATCATATATTACAAAGTATTTACATTCTTGATAGAAAAAGTATGGTTCGTTAGTATCTACCACACCTAAGCTTGTAATAGCACTATTGGGTCACAAACTAAAGCTTTTAACACAAGTCCTATTTCTTTCATTATTCCAATTACAAATATTATTAAGTCTTCAAGTGATGTGTGATTGGTCGCGCTAGCAGAAGAAATAGCGCAAGGGAATTTTCCAAGGTGCTATGACGTAAGATATTAGAACGTAGACAAAGAAACAAAAAGAAGTTAGCAAGTACAACAGACGGTAATTGCTACAATTATCTGCTGTTGGAAATTCACCGTCTAGCTTATAGGAGGCCGGGGTCAGAAGTGTATATTTAACAGGCGCCAGGGGTTGTTTCCCCGGAAGTCGAACGCAATACTATCCCAACCCCGGGATAGTAAGGTATGTGCAGGTAAGTACAGGAAGGAAAGGATAACATTCACAAAGAACGGGAAAAGTAAGATAATGAGTCTCTCGGACGTATCGTTATATTTCGATCAAAAAAAGAAAATAATTTGGTTTAATGGTAGCAGTGAACAAAAAAAAAACCACAAACAAAAAAAATTACTCGGCTATCTGCGTAGTATAAACAACGCCTTGATTATGAATATAATTACAAAATCATTAACCCGTTACTATGTTTCCCAAAATTATAACCCAGAACATTTCCAAATAATAGATATGCTATATACTATATGGGTACACACCACAGAAAAATATGAATTTAATTAACTTTCGAAAGTATTCAGAGCGGATTTAATCCAGCTCATAACCGCTTTACTAACAAAAAAATTAAACTAGAGATAAAAATACTTACAATATTTATAATATGTTTCTCTTTTCACGATGAAAGGCCTTCCACTCAATTACCCCTGAAAGAGAAGCTTAAAAAAAATTACGCTAACAGCGCGTATGAAAATTATTTACATTTACCAAAACAGAAACTTGCGGCCGTTGTACACCAAAATTATAACAAATACATTTTTAATCAGTAAAGTTCAAATGTTCACCCAAAATCAAAATAATCGTGAAGTAACCTTTATACGGGAATGATACACCTATAGTCATACCAATTTACAGTGCGTGAAAAGTAACAAATTACAAGTTGATAGCAGTCCTACAATAACGGCTGCATAACGGTGTTAAAAATTTATAAATTTTATCTTAAAGTATGAAATAGCAGTTGAATCGTGACCCTAGTAACGTATATTGAATACAAAAGTCCAAGTATATTTACAATGAGAAGTAGCAAGTAGTGAATTTTATCATAAAGTCAATTTATATTCAAAATGAAAAGTAGCAAATAACAAGTTGATAGCAGTCCTACAATAACGGCTGCATAACAGTGTTAAACATTTATATCTTTATCACGTGAGGAGTCGGCCTCTGAACAGTAGTAGATATGCAAATGGCCGCCAACTCGACCTACATCAACGATGTGATTTGCATTCCAAAATGGATATTGAAACCCGCAAGAATAATGTTGCCAGTAACGTCATATGAAGCACTAAAATATTTTGTGTCTGTGTTGAATATTAATAGTACGTTGAGATTTGCATTTACTACTAGTTAGCGTAGGTACGTATACTTATAGTGTGTACTTCTAGTCAATAACTAATCTATTGTTGTTTTAGTACCTTTTTATCACTCCAGATGAGTTATAGTATAATGAGGAAGTCATAGATGTATGCGAAATAAAACATGAACTAATCTGACCTGTTAATTCCAACAGATTACGCTGGTTACTCCACACCAGTTCCATAAATGGAAAATATAACCACTAGCACGCAAATAGTTAAACAGAATGCATGAAGTAGACGTAGTTACATGTAACCCAATTTATGGTCCTATCCGAGAAGCCAGTCTCAACATATGTGACGATTAATAAGGTTTCCTGTTACTTTTATTTTTCGGTTTCTATTTTACTAAAAAGGAAAAGGTAGGTACGTAAGAAGAGTAATTGTTCCTTCTAACTCTCCAAATCGATAGATACTCTAATCTAATCGCTAAAAAAAGTAAGGGTAGGTGAGCACGAAGATAACAGAAGTTTACGAGCGTACCACTACGTTGTAAGGCGTGCGATAAATGTAATAAAATGAGCCTGCTAGGTTCGAATCTAATGTTTTATACTCGTAGAGTGTATGGGTTCCGTTCCCTAAGAAGGCAGATTTTAAATTAGTACCAAATGAGAAAAACTGTAATTCTTACCCCTTATTGGACACTATTAAATTTTGTTAAAAATCCGCAAAGTTTGCGATCAATAGAAATAGAAAATTTGGTAGGAATTCCTATTGTTTGGAAATCTTTTACCAGAATCCGAAACCATTTCATATATTAGAAAGTGTAAAAGAAATCCCAAAATTTTCGTAGCGTCCCCAACATAGCGGACAAGAAAGTGAAAATTTTTGTAATCAAAATCGAATTTTGATCTATTCAATGTATGTTCAATAAACGATTTTCCTATTGGTTATTTGATACATTAAATCTCGCCCTCTTACGAGAATTTCGTAAACTAACTTAAAGTATTGGTGTTTACAACCATTGCATAGTACAGAGTTTGGCTACACGCCGACAGATGTCATACCTATCCACTTTTGGCAAAAAAAAATTATTAACGTTAACAGGACTTTAGACTGTTTTTCTACACTGAATGTAGGAATTGCACGTTTAGTACATATCGAGAAGAAGTTAAAATAGATAATTTTATAGCAATTAACAGAATTATGCGCAAATGAATTTTTGTATGTTACAGTGCGTATAATCCACGGGCTACAAAAACTAACGCCTCTTTCACAAGTATATTTGTTCTATCCAATGTGCCTAAATCCTGAAATCCTTCTATTACATCAATCGCTTTTGAGTACTCCAAAAACCTTTTGATCGACATTTCATCAAAGCACAATGTACAGTATCTTTCTTTTTGGGACACAGAATTAATTTTCAATTTTAACTTCCTTTCTAAATAATGACTTTTTACCAATCCATTGTTATATGACCGAAACAGATGGTAATAGTAATTGTGTACGAAGCATTTTGTATGCAGCAGGAGATTTCAGGTGCAGTCCTAATGCAAAATCTATTTCATCCTTTAGCCACAATGATTTTTTCTTATGCAGCAATTGCATCCGTACAAGAGCTCTTGATTGGGGAGGTACATAAAAGCGCCTTTCCAAAATGTTCTTGAAATCAGCTGTATTGAATGTCATATGAATGTATTATGTATGTGTGGTTGGTTGCCTACCAGCAGCAATACAGTGTTGGCGGCAGTTTAGACACCAATGCGATGATAGCAATGTAGAGCCATGATGTAAAGGTTGTTTTAACAATAAACTAAGCACAAATACAAAACGTTTTTATTTGTAATAAGAATAACGACATACAATGGCGCAGTCAAGGGTTAATTAAAGGAAGATAGCAAGGATTAATAAGAAAAAAATTGGATTACAACAATATTGACAGAAAATTATCGTGCACGGAGCCCAAGACAATGAAAACGCTTACGCAGCCAAAACCAATGAATATGAGTGGAGATCTGGGAAAGAACTGGAAAATGTTTAAAGAAGATTTTACAATATGTTTACTAGCGACGGGAGGAACTGAAAAAAGTACAAAGGTACAAGCTGCAATATTAATACATTGTACGGGGAGAGACGCCAAGGAAGTCTTGAATACCCTGGAGGTTATTGAACCAGAAAAAGAAGATCACACAAAGATAATAAAGTTGTTAGATGATTATTTCATTCCCAAGTCCAATACAAGTGGCGAATGCCATAAGTTCAACGCACGAGTGCAATTAAACCTTCTATACATTTCTTAGTGATCTGAGAAAAATTGCGGAAATTGCGAGTTTGACACGTTAAAGTATGGCTTGATAAAAGACAGAATTGTGTGTGGAATGAGAAATAAAAGGATTCAAGATAGGTTACTACGAAAACCGAAACTTGATATGACAACGGTGATGGAGATATGCAAGGCAGCGGAATAATCCGATGCACATATAAAACAACTGGTTGCAAAAACAGAAACAATCGCTGTAGAAGAAATTAAGGTAAACGACTATAACAAAGGTAACAGAAAAAAAGTTTTAGCACAACCTACAACAAGTGGATTCAATAAATTACACAGGGGGTGGCAACAAAGGGATGACCACAAAATTTAAATTAATTAATATGGACAAAGGTGCAGTAAATGTAAAAGGTATACTCGCTTTGATTGAAAATGAAAATTGACACATCCTGTACACGGTATTCAATCAAATGAGAGTGCAGAGTCAGATAGTGACGAAACACAGGAATATGTGTTGGGATCACTCGAAGTTGCTTGCCCTAACAATGATACTACCTATGAGATGATAATTCATAAGATGAAGTCAATATTAGCTCGTCATGGTAAACCAGAGAAACTATTCACAGATAACGGTCCACACAACGGGTTTATCGAACGTCACGTTCAAACTATAAAAAGGTTAATGAAAAAAACTACACAGGATGACAGAGATGTGTATTTGGCACCATTAGAGTACAGAAACGCTCCAATTAATACCCTCTCCTGCTAAATTACTCTTTGGTAGACATTTAAAGGGTCACTTACCTATTCATAATAAACCTTTAAAACCAGATTACAACATAGAAGATTATCTAAAGCAACTGAAAATAAATCTGCAAGCACAACAACATTACTGTAATAAAAACTATAAAGATAAAAAAAACTTACAACCTTCCGATGATGTAGTAATTCAAACAAAACGTCGTGGGAACCTGATAAAATAATTAAAACACACAGATCGTCCTAGATCATATGTAGTACAAACTGATCGAGACGTAAATTGTTACATTAGAAATCGTAAATTTTTAGGTAAATGTAAAAAATCAAATTCTTTAAAAGATCACATTTATGACGATGTATTAGATAGTTTTATATCTGAGAAAAAAAACGTAGAAAACAAACCTAATATAGAATTAGAGAATTTACAAGGGGGCGGGGGGAAATTGAACGAAAGTAGGATTGGAGCGATGTTAGTGGAAGTAAGAAAATTATGACAAGGAGTGGTTGAACTATAAGAGATCCTATTCATTTGAGAGATTTTGTGGAAAAAACTAAAAATTGTACTAGGGTCGTCTAAGAAAGGGAGATGTTACATGATTGAATTATGTATGTGTGGTTGGTTGCCTACCAGCAGCAATACAGTGTTGGCGGTAGTGTAGACACTTCCGCGATGATGGCAATGAAGAGCCATGATGTAAAGGTCGTTGTAACAATAAACTAAGCACAAACACAAAACGTTTTTATTTTTAATAAGAATAACGACATAACATTGAATATTATTTTTTTCTTGGATTTTGAAGGTAACGAAGTTTTATAAAAAAGTTTCTTTTTCAGATTATACACGGCTAATTTAAGACGCTTCTTTGTTAGTGTATCTACATCTGATGGGCAGAATTCTTTTAATTTTGGTTGACGGTTGAGGACTAGGTAAGTCAGAAATATCAACTAACCACTGCTTTGTTGCCGGAGAATTGGGTAATGATTTTGGTGGAACTGACGACGATGATATAGTTTTCTGTGGCGTATGTGGAAATTCCAAAACATGGGAAAGGGCCAGGTTGGTTAGGATACACGCTTCCGCTAATATTTTGAGATAGCGTTTGCACTTCGGATTGGTTAGATGAATATGGTATTGGACACATCGTTTTAATCTTTTATCCGGTCTTAACTGTTCCCGTAACAGTAATTTCAAATTTGCTTTGCGTGTAAGAGATCTTTCGGCATTAGATTAAATTAAATTAAATTTAACAACTTTAGATAAAAAACTGTATAGGAAACGAGATATTAGGACTACTCTGAATTGACACATACACAGCACAAAACTGTACAGTAAAACTTCTATTTTGGATCACATCAAAAAAAATATATTACACACCTAAGCAGACATTGTTCTTTAACGTAGCTATGTTATTTTTTAATCTGTAAGTTTGTGAATTTAAATTGGTAGATTTTATGCAGAAACGGAGAAACGGGTAGGAGTAACTGTTCGTGTCGTGGTTCTGATCACGAAAAAGCTTTACATGAAATCAAGGAAAGCGAAAATCTAATTTTGAATTCAGACCCTGGAAGCACATAAAGTGGTAGTGAAAATAGCAAAGTTGTTTGGACAATAACTGCTTCTAATGTGGATTACGTCGAGTGGTTCGAGACCACTGACATTGAGGACATAACACTTAACTTGAAGGAAGGGAAATTAATCAAATACCACCTATCTATACAAAAAAGTAAACAATCCGATTGCAACAGGTCATACCAATACGATTGCTTTGTAAAATAAACAAACCAACAAAAATCTGCTGTACAATAAACAAAACGATTTTAGGAAGAAGAGAACCAAAGAAACAAAGAAAATAATTTGTAATGATTTTCTGGTACCGGCATTATTTTATACATATAATTTAGAAGCACAACCCATTCAACTAAAGCAGGAAAAGGGGCTGCGAGCTATAAGAAATTTTTATGAAAAATATTAGGTGTAATAATGTTCTATAAATGGAGAATAGACAAATATACAAAGAAACCAAATAAAGAAAAATTTAAAAAGCTATCTAGGTGATTTGGGCATATGTCGCGAATGAAAAAGGAAAGGAAAACAAAACACTCATAGAAACAAAAAGCAGTAAAAAGAGAAAAATTGCAAAACCAGGGAAAACCTTCGAAAAGAAAATAGAACATGTGGAAAACATCGAAAAAAACAACGAAACATTGCTCAAAATAGAAAAAATGGGAGAACTTGTTGAACTTCCAGAAACTGACAGCATAACAGACAAAAGGGAAGTGAAGAAAGAAAGAAGGGTACATCTATATAAAAAATTTATAATGATAGCCTCAAAAATCTATACCTTTCATTTATTCTTTCATTAACAAACAGCCATTTTTGCACAAAAAAATAGTGATTACTTAGAGGTTTTAATGTATACATTTATAATGTTTTCCTAACAGAAATTTGTACTAACCATAATTTTTAATTCATTGTTTTGAGCGTATTTCATCATTCAGTGGAAATGTATGCATTACTAGATGTGGACTCATTCTTCTACTTTGGCCACATTTATAACAAACAGATTTATTTCCCGACAATTTTGTCGCCCTTTCGCGATTTAATATTTGATTATTATCTGAAAAGTCGTTTTTAATTACAGCACTTTATTACTACTACTAATACTTTATTTGCATAATTTACAAAACATTTTGCAAAGTGCTGGTGTTTTGCTATTTACATTTTCCATCTCTGTTTACATTTTTTACAGTGTATCCTTTCTTTACTTCAGTTGCACTAACTTCTTCTCTCTTTTCCCTTCTCCCCTTAACTGCCTTCTTCTGTTCTATGTTTCTTGCATCCAATCCGCTCCCCTTCCCCCTTCTTCTAGTATCTCTTCCACCGTCCTCTCCTCCCCCTTTAATTCCCTGCGTTCTTACAGCATGTGCTTAATCTCTTCTCTGCACAGCTTACATTTTCTCTCTTAGTCCCTTCGCCAGTACCTGTTTCCCCTCTCTTCGTTTCCACATCTAAATCTCGATATCATTTTCTTTCTTTCCTTCCTCCCTTGCTCATTCAAATATCTCAGTATCCCGTCTCCCTTAATGTTCCTGTAGTTTACATTATATTTTCCTTCTTTTACCTTCGAGCATCTTTCCTACTTTTGAATATTTCTATCCCTTCTAATTATTTCCTCTCTCACGTTCACTCCTTCCCTTCTTAGTCTTTCTACTTTCTCTTCTCCATATCCGTTTCTTTCGTAATATTCTTTCCTGGCTTCTTGTCCATACTTTATTCTTCCTTCTCTTATTTCTTTTCAGCATTCTTGTAGGATTTTATACTCCGTTCTTCTACTCATTTCCTCCTCGTACTTTACTGCTCTAGTTCCCGCCTCCATCCTTATTTTCTCTACTTGCACCTCCTGTCTAATGATGTATCCTGGTGTTGCTCTTTCCACTCCCAGTATCAACCTCTAGTATTTTTCTTGCAGCCTCTCTATCTCTTTGTATTCTTTCACCTCCACACTTCCTCCCCGTGCAGTACAACACTTTTTATCAATTTCTCAAATAATAGTTTTCTTCATATCCATTCCAAACAGTCTTTCCCCTACACTCCACACTTGCCCTATTAGCTTATTCCCTTGTTTCACTCGCTCTTTTATATGTTCCCCATCTTTAATGTCTTGTCTCATTGTGTATGCCAGGTATGTGAATTCCTTTACTTGCTGTATCTCCTCATCCCTCCATTTCCATTCCTACTTTTTCCTTTTTCCACCCCCTTTTCTTCATACCATTATCTTAGTTTTAGTCCCATTGACTTCCAGATCTTTCCTTTTCAAATATCTGTCCAACGTTTTTAACATCCCCATCATTTCTTTTCCTCCCTTGCTAATAACACATACACATGTCATCCGCGTATGGCTGCGTCCACACTTTCATGTTTCCTACCACCAGGTCTCTCTCTTGCTGTGCCCTTAATGTCTCCTCCAGGTCTCCAGTATATACCGCGAACAGGCTTGGGCTCAGTGGGCATCCTTGTCTCAATCCCTTCCTCGTTAAAAATCTTTCGCTCAGTTGCCTATTTACTCTTACCCTGTGCATCTGATAATAGCTTCTTTTCCTCCACCTCCTTCTTTAACCTTTTTTCCAGAACGTTTGCGTATATTTTGTTGGCCGTGTTTGTCAATGTAACTCCCCAGTAATTTGACATCCGATTCTTGTCTCCTTTTTTGTATAATGGGCAATTATGTCCTTCCCTCCACCTCTCGGGGAATCCTTCTCCTCTCCATACTTTGTTTATTATTTCCGTCATCCTTTTTGTCACCCTTTCTCCTCCGTATATCCACTCCTCACCTTGTATCTCATGTTATCCTGCCACTTTCCCTCTTTTTATCTTCTTTATTGCCTCTCTTACTTCCTCTTATTTGTTCCTTCTTCTTTTTTCTCCTATCTCGTGTCTTTTGTTACTTTGTCTTCCTTCTCCATCCTATATTTGCTCTCCCTCCAGAGCGTCTCTAAAATACCTCTTCTTTTATTTGTATTCCGTTTGTGCCCTTCTCCGCTTTTCTTTCTTTAAAAGTTTCCATGCGTCTTCTTCTGTTTTTATCTCCTTAATATGCTCTTCCTGTTTCTATTGGCTTTCTTCCTTTTTACTTTCGCATGTTTTCCTGTATATCTTTATATTCTTGTTTTTTCGCTTACCCCGTCCTCCACCGTCTTAGTGTTCTTATGGCTTTCCTCTTGGCCCTCTTACATTCTTTATCCCACCACCTTTTCCACCCCATTTTCTTCCCTTCCATCTTCTCAACTTGACTTTTAATTATATACCCCACTGTATGTTTCTTTCTCTGATACCTCTTCTTTGTTGCACCTTTTCTCCTAACCATTTTCTTTTTATTCCCACTACTATCCTCCCCTTTGCCCTTCCTTATGTATTGTTCTTTTCCGCCCACTGCACCACCAAGTCTCTTGTAATCCCACCACGTCTTGACCTTTATTGCTTATTACCGTCACATTCCAGGACAGTATCTTTAGTTCGTCCAGCCCTTCCTGCAGTTTTCCCTTGCTTTCCTTTTGTTGTTCATTTCCCTTTCATTTACGCTTGTGTCCATTTTACTTCGTCCTCCTCCTTTACCCTCTCCCGCCCCTTTATTTTAGTTTTTTGGTCTTTGTATGTCCCTTCTATCTCCTCTTTCTCTGCTTAGCTCCTTTGCTCTGTCATTCCATACGTATCTTTCCCCATATATTTCCATTTTTCTATATCTTACCCATACTTTTCTTCCCTCCGCTCTTCTTTCCTCCGCCCTGTTCTTTATTTTTTTATACACTCCTTTCTTCCCTGGTTAGATCGTGGTCTATGTAAATTCCTGTACCCCTCAGTTTTCTCTTCTCTGCCATAATCTTCTGTTTCTCGTCTCATCTATTTTATCACCAACACTTTTCTAACTTCTGCTCTTACATTTAGTTTCTCTTCCATCATCCCTTGTAGTTCTTTCTCTGGCTCCTTGCATTTCCACCCCTTTATAACAATGTTATTCTTCCTTCTCCTCCTCTCCTCATCGTCTACTTTTCTTCCTAATTTTTCTAATCTCTCTATCAATTCTTGTTTTTCCACCTTCCATTTCTATTTCTTTTCTTCCATTTGCTCTTTCATTTCTTTGATGTCGTTCCTTAGTCCCTTCATATTTTCTTCCATCAGCTTCCTCATCTCACGGATTAGCTCCTTTATTTCCCCCATTTCTTTCTCTTCCTTCCTCTTTTCCTTTCCACTGTTGCGCTATTGCGACTTTTTTCCTACTCTGCCTTTTTTACGTCTTCCCTTTTCCAAATACTCTATGCCGTTCCGCTTCTTCTTCTTCCCTTTCCCTTTTATTCATTTCCTTCTTTTCTTGACTTTATCTACCTTTTTTCCGTATTTTTTACTCGTCTTCAATTCAGCAATTTAATGTACTTCCAATTATATGGATAAATTTAACTATTACAAAGGTAATTTTATATGAATGTAAATAAAAATATACGGGTCAAAGTTCACCACGATATGTATGTATATGTATTTGTATACAAATAAACGAAAATAGCAAATTACTTGAATAAATAAATGAATAAATTTACCTCCATGATCGTCTTTTTGCCGGTAATCATCGTTTTTTTTTTGCAAACTACGACTATTCACCACTTCCTTCAACCATAGTCTTATTTTATTGTCACTATTCCCTAATTATTATTATAAGTTTTTGTTATGAACGAATAAGTTCAAAGGTAAATATGTAATTAAAAATTTTAACTATTCCCTAATGTTTATGCTATAAAAACCTCGTATTTAACTACTAAAAGCGAGAGCTTGTAAATGCGCGTTGTTTAACCTTGCAATGCAAAACACAATTATTCACTATTAACTTCCGTATAAATATTTAATAAATACCATTGAATCAAACAAAGATGTGGTTTTCTTATTTTTATAAACCTACACTAATGTAGGTACGTCATAACATTAATCTGTTCAATATCATTGGGCCCTTTTATAGATACATTTTACACAGAACCCTAAAAATATATAATTGCGCCATAGTTTAAATAATGTATATAAAGTATATAAACAAGGATTACGCTTAAAATCTAGACACGTAAATATTACAAGGCTCGAAATATCTTAATATCCCATGTTTGTTTAAAACGTTTATATACAGGGTGCTTCAAGAAAACATGTGTGTGCTTGCTAGGACAGATAGAATAGCCAAAAGTAAGTGGGGTTTGCTCAGTAAAAATTATTCCTAACTGCCTCTGCTTTCGATATGCAAAGTGTTAAAGAATATTATTTTATACACATTTTTTGACAATTAATTGAAAACTACTGGCACCATTCTAATGAAATTTATTGTGAAAGTTTTGTTAAAGCTGGTACATCCAAACACTCCATTGTTATATTTGACACTCAAAGGGGGCGCTAGTTACATGATTAATAGAGATTACTTGTAATGGTAACTTTTTTGAGGTTATGTTTTTAGGTCGAAATTTTTAATAAGATTATTCTCCATTCAATTTTACACCAAAAAGGTGCTCCTTATAAAATTCGATATTGTGTTCCGTTTTCCAAATATATGGATTTAAAGATGATGGGACAATTCGTAATGTTAGCCAAAAATTTTTATGCAAAACAGTTTTTAATAAAATAACATGAACATGAAACATTAGACTTATTAAATTAACAACACAATGAAATTAAAATGGGTTGGATGCTGAAACAATTAATTGTCAAAAATGTGTATAAAATAATATTCTTTAACGCTCTGTATCTCGAAAACAGAGGCAGTTAAGGATAATTTTTACTGAGCAAACCCCACTTATTTTTGGCTATTATACCTGTCCTCAAAAGCACGCCATGTTTATTTGAAACACCCCGTATATAAACGTCTATTTGTATACAATATACTACCTTTGCCACAAGAGAATTGACCTACGTCATTGATACATGCACCTAGCTAAATAAAACGCTTATTTTGCCATCGCACATTTAAGTATACATCAAAAAAGGATGGTTAAAATTTCAAGTGCATTTAGAGCACCCGACATATGTTATCGACTGTGTAACGCTTGAAAAGAGATGACCTATACACGCTTGTTTTAATTTGTGTCTTAATATGATTGTGAAAATGCTCCTTTGACTAACCTAGTGTGTTATTCTTGTTACATAACCTCCTTTTGCTTGTTACTACTTGTTACTTTCTGTCGTATTTCCTACGTTTCCATATTTGATTTTTCATTATACATTTCCAAAACAGTTCTTTTCAGACCCTTCGTTCAATCATTTACGTCTATTCCAAAATCTTTGTTAGTTTTTCCGATACCTCGTAATGTCTATACAAGATAAAACCTTGCATACGCACGCACAACAGTTTGTGCTGAATTTATTACAATATTTTAAAAAGGAGAAACAAAACGACGGCCCTTTAATAGCACTTTCTAGTGTCCAAGAAGTAGGTGTTTTTAAAATTGTCTTAAGCTCAATTACTAGTGATCTCAAATTTACAGCGTGGGGTAAATCTCTTGGTATATGTGTCACAACAGTGAAAAATATCAAGTCTCGGGAAAAATCCAACCCAATTCTGTCTAGTCCGGGTAAAAAATGACAACGTAAGCAAGTTAAATCCCAAGATCTTGCAGATATCTCGAAAATGTCCATAAGGAATACGTTATATGATATATACGAACAAAGTGAGTGTATTATAGTTATATATATATATATATATATATATATATATAGCTTCTACATTAGTCTAAATTGTATTATTTGCAGAAAAACATGTCACAGTTGCAACTATAAATGCAGAAATTCGTAACACCCATATTCTGTTAAGCGATAGAAGTTTAAATCGTGCCTTATATGCAATGGGGTTCAAGTTCCAGAAAGAGTGTAATCGAAGAGCTTTGGTAGAAAAAAGAAATATAGCTGAAAAGAGAACACAGTTTTTTAAACAATACATGCGAGAAATCAATGTACCAATTCGTAAGCAAACATGGATCTACTCAAAAAGAAATCCGAGGAAGTCATGGCAAGATCACGATGTAAAGAGTGGTAAAAGATCTATAGTTACTCATGCTGCAACTGCCGCAGTATTTGTACAGAATACTTCTTTGCTATTTGCGTCGAAGCCATTGAAAGAAGATTACCATGGTGAAATGAATTGGGATGTATTTAAAAAATGGCTCACCGAAAATCTCCTAAACAATTTAGAAGCACCTTCATTAATTATAATGGATAATGCGCCTTATCATTCCATGTTAGTGGAAAAACTACCAACATCGTCATGGACGAAAGGTATCATGATTTCATGGTTAACAAAGAATAACATTAATTATGATTCCACTTCATACAAAACCGAGCTCTATTCATTAATATAATCACAACGAATAGTAAATCTATACGATATAGGTGAAATAATAAGGAGTTACGGACATGACGTATTAAGATTGCCACCTTATCATTGTGAATTCAATGCGATTGAACTAATATGGGCACATGATAAAAGATACTATGACAAGCACACAGAAAGAGATGGCTTCAAAGACGAAAATGTAATTAGCATGGGGAACGAAGCTTCACAACAATGTAATCAACATATTTGGGCTAATTGTGTACGCCATACAGGGGAGATTATAAAACAGTGGTATAAACGTGAGGAAGTGCTAGATTTTACAGTAGATGAAATGATTATTAAGGTTACAAGTGATTGTGATAGTTCGGATACCGATTAATCATCGTCTTTTCTTTAATCAATGCGTTACTGCAATACAATTATGTGTTTCACAAATATATACTGATTAATTGCATTAAAATTTATTTAATCATCAGGAAGGCCACAGCATTGCTAGCTATTACAATTATAGTTGTACATATTCGAAGATCTTCAAGGCTCGTAATTACCGGGTGATTCTTTGATACTGATGACAGTTTGAATTTCCCATAAAACATACAATTTTAAAGGTTGGTAATTATACATTGTCATTTACTTAATTCCAATGGTGTATGTAGTATCAGTCTCTAAATTAATAATTTATTTTTAAAATCGTAAATAAATCTCCCGTTTTATAACAAATTTTACATTTATACTAAGCACAGTTATGTTATTAACATTTTATTAAACAAACTATAAAGATTGCTAAAAATGTCCACCGTTATGTTCATGCACAATTCCACTCTACGCTTCATATTGTCAAACACTTTTTCGAGAGATGTAGCAGGTGCAATTCTTTCAACCTCCTCTTCAAAATGATGTGGATTTTTAGTCTCTCACGTTCTATAATTTTGACTATTAATATAGTCAGATAAATGAAACCATAATAATAATAATGTTTATTTATTCAACAGACTGAAAGTCCAATTACAGAATAAGTTTACGATATCTAGAAAGTTACATTTAAAATATCGTTATTTAAAGTTTTAGTAAACCAATCCAATAATTACAACTATTCTCACTATTAGCAGCATGCAGTTGCTGTATAACAGAAATCCGGTATGGGTGCATTTGATTTTTATGCAAAATCCGTTGGCATGTTGAATAAAACAACCCTGCAATTTGAAAATAAGGTTAGTAGGTGTCACAAATTTATCCGTTGACAACTTACCAGCTTGATCACTTAACTGATGGATTGATTTTTTGGGACTTGCTTCCATTCCTTGCCGCATGACTTCTACCACTTCATCATTTCGTAGTAATGGACGACCCGTAAGATTTGCCTTACAAATGCAATTCCTACTTTCTTATCTTCAGAAAGGTTCTTAACCTAGAAATGCGAATGGATGTGATGTAAACATTATCTAATCACTTATTTTAATACATTCTTGAATTACGGAGTGGCTCTGAAAAAAACTGTTTTAAGGAACGTTGATAATGCATAATGGAAAAGTAAATGAAAATCGAAAACAAATTAACGACAGTATTACCAGCACTGATGTCAAAGGAAACGAATAAATTAACCAAAAATATTTAACCGCCATTGCAACAAACTGTCATAGGTATTAAAGAATCACCCGGTACATAACCTACAAATGTTATAATAATTACTACAGCTCCACTCAGCAAACAAGATAGTTGAAAAATATGTTAACTAAAATAATGTATTTGAAACTTTTGACGCGACAAATTATTTGTCCAATCATACTTGACAGTTCTATAGTGGTACATTCATAGTTAAAAGTAAATTATTACAGTTTACAGCTGACTACTATGGTTGGTTGTTTTAATTATGAAATAAAGGTATGTACAAGAATTTTACTAAAAATGTAATTTGTATGTTTTAAGGTTAAGTATCCCTTTTGGATCTGGAACTACGAAGAAAAATATACACTCTGAGGCTAGAAACATTATCAAAGATGTTATACAATAAAAAACCAATCACGTTTTTAGACGAATTTGTAGTGAATACTGGTTTGTTGGAAGATTACACAAATTCGGAAGTTGAAGATTAAGAAAGTAACTAATAAAATAGCTTTGTCTTGTTATTTTAAACGTTTTGATTTTTATATGATTTCCTTTCGATTGTTTAAATATGTGTTCAGTTTATTTTGATTTTAGCTTAACAATTAAAATGTGTTGGTGAACTTTGCCAAACAAATAACTCATCAGTTCATTCAATAAACGATAAAAATGTAATTACATTTTAATCAAAATGAATTGTAGATCTTAAATTAAATATTTAAAACTATTTTTGTTAACCTTAATATTGCTACTAAATATTTTATATTAACGTTTAAGTTTAATAAAGTTATTCATATGCTTGGTTCACCGTGTATAGATCTGTCCCTTTGTGATTTTGTCAAGAAAATATTAGTTACACTGGTTATGCAGCACACAATACACTTGTGTGTATCCAACAATACACATTTATATTAAGCGCTCAAAAATTTTTGCGGATTGTACATTAAACGCTACTATAACGCCAGTATCCCCTCTCCAACTATCTT
Source organism: Vesta saturnalis (assembly GCA_036346205.1). Classification (NCBI taxonomy): domain Eukaryota; kingdom Metazoa; phylum Arthropoda; class Insecta; order Coleoptera; family Lampyridae; genus Vesta; species Vesta saturnalis. Next base: position 659,993 of record JARFJB010001970.1, read on the forward strand.
GTTTGCTGAGTAGAGCTGTAATCATATGTAAATGTTTTGAAATATAATTTTGTAACAATCAACACTTTACATTAACCTCATTTTCAATTTTCATCCACCTGTGGGTCAAGGTGCTATTTTTCAAACCATTTTTCATATTATCACCTGCAATCATAATTAAGATTAAATAGCTTTGTATGTATAATAACGTCTAACACTTACCATGGTCTTTAATTTTTAGGTTACGATAAAAACCTTTCTAATTGGTTTTAACAAAATTACAATTCAATAACTTCAAAATATTTAATTTTTTAAGCTTTTCTACGAAGTATTGTTTCGATATTGAGATTTGGAAACATTACTACATTACCGCCATTTAAGAGAAGATTTATTAAGTTTGACTTTCAATCGTTTATTACTATGGACATAAGTTGACTAATATTTTTCATATTAACCCATCCGTTGCTAGATAATGACGTAGGTCAATTTTTTGGTGACAAAGATAGTATTTTTTTTTAAATATTTTAACGTTTACAAAATACATCAACTTTCATTTCAAACTATAAAGAAACATTTACAAATTAAAATTGTCCATTTCATTAAATTTATTGTTTTGTATTAGGGGAATGCTTTAATCCTCTCCGAATATCAGTTGTTTACGTATACGGAATTCCTTTAAACAATAGTGCTTTGTTTCTTTGCAAATAATGCCCCTTGAGGATTATCACACGTCTAACAAAGAGAACATATCTCGTTTACAAATATTTGCAACTTTATTGTTATAGATAACTGTAACAAAACTTACTGATTTGCAACCTGGATTAAATCGATACAGACAGCGCCAGATATGTGAATTTAGTGTATGTACACAAAACTATGACCGTTTTGCATCCATATAGATGTTTTCAAATTTAACACAGTCATTGACTAACTAGATTGTATATACACAAGAGTAATACTTATATAGCTCCGTAACTATTTTAGATAGAGGAAATCTTTAAATATGAAAGTTTTGTATTAGCTTCTTCTCCGTAACCTAAAAATATCTACAAGTATAACAAGGTGCTGCATTTTCAAATACTAGTATCCAACTTAAACATTTTAAATTGAACACCATGTATATTTTTTAATATTCTTATTATGTCATCAATTATTGCCTATCTGGTAATGTTTTGCTTTTTTAAGTTAGACCAGCCGTTACACAATGTGACATTTTAATCAAAAATACATTGCCAAACGTTTGTCAAGATCATCTACTGTCATCCGAAAAATCAAAAGTTAAATTCCGTTGCACAGGGTGTTTGCTAAAAGGAAAAAGTGAGCATCTCATTAAGCATGAATGAGACTAAACATTGATTGAATCTTAAGTAAATATTTTATAATTTCAGATACATAACCTCGACAAATATAATCCAAAGCAATGTCCAAATCCCATGTATATATATTATGTACTACTAGGAAATCATGGTATGTTTACAGCTGTAATTCGTTTAATAACGAACCAGTTCTAAAGTAATTCCAAGTTGCACTTAAAACGATTGTCTACCGATCCATAAACCCGATGTTAAGTAATTAAACATTTAAAGGACTAACCAATCAGTTGATGGTAAAAGAGTGTTCGTATGTCTTACGTGACTTAAGCTTAATGTTCTTTTAGAGAAAACGAGGCGATAGTAGAGTAATCCCTCCAGTTATCTTCCAGCGTGATGTCGTAGAACCTGTTGCAGACTAAATTGTTAAACGTATTTGTATTTATGTAATATTGTAAAACATGTATTTTAATTATGTGAGTGTTTAAAAAGAGGTGATCATTGTAAAAAGAAAAGAAACTGTTTAACTCACCTCTTAATATAACGAAAGCGGTTGGTAAGAAACTTTAATATTCGTGTAAACGAGCACTATAATATGTAGTATAAAATTTAAATATAGGAAAGAATGTAAAACCAGTATTCACTGCACTCCATTAAGTAATTATTTTATAGAAATGACAGAAAAACTCTTTACAATTTAAAGTTCTAACAACACTATTTTTTTCTTTTTCTCAAAATGGCGTTCTCCAGTCACAGAAGAAACCAGAAAGGAAAAGGTCACGCGATTCCTTTTTAACAAATAATAAAATTCGACATTATCGCCTTTTAAAGTTAACCACAAAATTGAATGTAAGTACGTCCATTGTTGAAAAACTATAAAACCCAACTGGTATCAAAAATTCCGTTTCTCAAAGTACACGTTACAATATGTTGCAGTAAAGTGTTCAATTCGTGTTCAAGAAAGTGGAGATGGTTCTGAAAAAAATTTGGACCAACAACTTGTATCCCGAACCACCCCACACGTTTATTGACCACAAATGACCAACTGCTCTCAGGAATTCGGGCTTATCGGTAGCATAATGATGGAAATTTCGCTGACTGTGGAGGCCTCTGTTACTAAATCGGTAAAAAGGGCGGAGTTTAGAAAATTTGGTTCAGAAATCAATTTATTATTAACCCACTCACAAAATTGCCACTTGCTTTCTAAATCTTGTGGAAAAAGTTTCTGGGATTTTAGATATGGTAGGGATGGAATTTATTACTTTTCAAAATACGGTGTACAGCTGTATAACTTGCATCAAAAATTTGTTGAGAAATTTTTCGAGTGGACTGTCGAGGATTTTCAATCACTGCAGCAACTACCATTCATGCTTTTTCCTCATTTATTACATGTGCTGCACGCATACGTTTGGTATAGCTAACGCTGCCCGTTGTTTCAAACCTCCCTTTGAGCCTTTTGAACCTAACTTCAGTTTAGGATACTTCTGAGCATAGCTTCGTGATGCAGTTTTGATTACATTCTCCTATTACATAGATCATGTTAACACATTCTTCCCTAGAAAAATTCTTTCTGCTCCACAAAATAGTGAACATTTGCAGCACAACACACAAATGATAATTTACTGCTAATTAATATAATTGTTTTTGTTTTTTGCAGTTTCATTCACAGTCTTCTAAAAAAATGCAATTCGCATAACACGGTCCTGTTATTCTTAAAACTGCAATAATCTAAAAAGTGTCACTTTAAGTATAGGAAACCCAACATAGAATCGAAAGAGAATCTATTTCTCTGTCTGAATCACTTACAAAATACAGCGTGCTGCATTACAAACATAGAGTTGAGGGGAACCGAAGTATTAAGTTGTTGTACCACCATAACAAACACCCTGTCTAATTTTTTGGATGACAGTAAATGATCTTGACAAACGTTTGTCAAAATATTTTTTATTAATCTGTCACAATGTGGCCGCTGCAGATTTTATTCGTTATGTTTGCATACGTCATATTTTTCCTAAAATGTTGAATAACTGTAACGGCCGATTCTAATTATTTTTTAAGTTGGATACTGGTATCACCCTGTAGAATGTAAATATTTTTAGACATTTAAAGATTTTCTATATCCAAAATTGTTACGGAGCAATATAAGAATTTGCACTAATTTTACACTATATATATATATATATATATATATATATATATATATATATATATATATATATATATATATATATATATATACACACACAACGGTGTCACAGATTAATTCACCCAGGCATATCTCCTGAAAGAAATAGCGAAATTCGAATGGGACAAAAACTAATCCACACCATTCCTAAGACACTTCAATATGACGTAGAAAATATCATCCCCTAAATATTTACCCTTTAGTGACATCCCCTAACTTTCAAATTTTTAATGGTACCCTGTATATATTTTCATAATTTTGGATTTAGTTCGCCATAATATTTCCAACAAGTTGCTCAAAATCAAAAACGGTTAATAAATAAGCAAGAAAAATACTTAATTACATTTAATTGTTAACCCAGGTTGCTATGATTTCATTATGTTGTTAGATGAATAAAGTTGGTTCCTAAATAATCAAGGAAGATCTGGGTATTTTTGTTTATTTAATCAAGATATCCTTAAATTAACAATAAAAATAAATATGAAAAAAAATTACAATTAACAAATTAACGTTATTTACACTAAATTTTCGAATAGTAGTCCATCTGCTGCAATACACATTTCGAAATTTCGAAAAGTAGATTTCTGGTACAGGTTGCATGAACCATTGCAGAAGTAATTCGGCCACGTGCGTGTCTTATGTTGTCTTTTAATTCATCTATATCATTAGATTTTGATTGATAAAAAATGCCTGTAGTAACTCCCTAAAAGAAAGAGTCGAGAGGTGAAAAATGACATGAACGTGCAGGCCACACAATTTCTGGAGATGCGTTTGCCATTCAGCGGATATGAAAACGGTTTTGTAGATAGTTGCTAACGATTCTAGCATTATGTGGAGGTTATTACCACCACGTTTCTTGACGTTGATTAAGAGGAATATATTCTAGCAAATCCGACAGTACGTTTTCTAAAAAAGTTAAATATCGAAAACCTGCTAGCGCCGTCAAAAAAGCAAGGTCCTATAACACGGCCATTAAATAAAACGCACCACACATTTACACCCCAACCATATTGCAATCTTTATTTCTATCACCCAATGTGGGTTAATTGGAGACTAGTAATTGGCATTGTGACGGTTGACTACACCATTATTGCCTCATCGCTCCATAGTATTTTTGACAAGAATGTGGGTCATCATTAATTTTTGACATCATTCTTGCAATGAAATCAAGACGTCTTTGGTCGTCACCAGTTCGTAATCCTTGAACCAAGTGTACTTTAAAAGGATGATAATTAAAGTTCTTTAAAATCTTGTGAACTGAACATCTTGATATACCAACTTCATTGGACAGGGTTCTCACAGGCACTTTACGATTAAAATTTACATAAGCTAATATGTTTACAATATTTTTTTCACACCAAACTGTCCTTTCAATTGCATTATTATTTAGGAAGTGACCTGCCTGAGCGAGCTCTCCAAATACTCAAACGTTTTTTCACTCAGAATGTTTAGAATTAGAAACCTGTCAAGGTATAGTTGGGCATTTCTTCTATTTTTCAAACATTCTCCATAAATAAGTACCATATCAACGTACTCTTCTGGAGTGAATAAGTAAGGCATATTAAAATGTTATACACAATTACAACAATGTAAATAATATAGGTCTAATACTTTTATTGCAAACGGAAAATAATAATTGCTGTGTTTTGAAGTGTTGGTAAAGAGTAAATAGATGGTTAGGTTACTTATAAAATGAGAAAGAAATTGTAGACATAAAGATAAGGAGTACAGACAAGAAATAGGCGCCACAAGCTTTAAAGAAAGCAAAGATAAATTATTAGGTCTCCCTGTAAAGCTTGAACCAGGGAAGAAACAGAAAGAACATAAACGATAATTCCTTTAGAAGCGTAAATTTATTTATAAACGTAATACCCCTCTCTGCTACGCTGAAAGATCTTTCATAAAACGTAACCCTGAAAAGGAAAATTGATGTACAAGGTGACTGGTAACTTATGCAGTTAACTGAAAGTGCTAATAGAGGACCCTAAACTGAACAATTTTTCTTAGTAAACTAACAGGCGAAGCCCAATAATAAATAAACTACAGTATTTTAAAAATGATTGCCCACTTGTGGAAAACCACTAGTACTAGTTCACAATTTTAATTAAAGGATACAATTTTTCGATAAATCAGAGTACTTGATTGAAAGCATCGATTGTTCCTTGTGTTCCAATCTGACATGTCAACGTCATATCGATTGTTGCTTTGTTGACATCTATCAAGTGAGTGATTTATCCTCCTACTGTAAGTAAATAAGTTCTGAATTTCATAACATTAGAATGGAAAGCTCATTATACCAATGAACAGTATTGTGACATGTTAATCACTTATGGTATGACATTTATAAAGTTTGCCAAGACATCCACTGCGACACTCTTAGCTCCCCTGAAATTTCTCGAGTATTTAATGAAGGTTGTGTCATCTATCATATCCAAAATGTCTTCTTCTACACGTACATCACGGCAATGTGGTCTACCACCATCACGCCCTTGTTTGGGTGCCAGAGACCCTATCTTTTAATTAAAAATTTTACCTAAAATATCAAAGAGTAGTGGCTGCTTCCAACATTCGCAAGAAAACCTCACGATCTGTTTATCCTCAGCTACATCAGTAACAACCGACATTCATTATTAATACTCTATTAGCACACCCTGAGAAGAAAACAAATACCCCACGGCAAATAACGTATGCTTAATAAGAACCTGTTACAGCTCACGATGAAAGCAGAGCTGCAGCGAAGCTCGATCCCGAGATTGGATACCAGAATACCGCTTTATTTTAATTTATGTTAGAATTAATGTTTTTGTCTTTATATTATCTAAGAAAGTGTTACATTTTAATTTCCTTTGTTTCAAATTACAGTTTTACAATATAGTTATATACATTTTGTGTTAATTTACTTTAACCATAGGCAACCCAACACACACCCGAGTATTGAAAATTGCCAACAGAACCTCCACTGAGCAAACTGACCTAGCGAACCAGGGCAGTTATAAAACGAGTATTGTTTACCAATAAAAACCTAATGATGTAGATGAATTAAAAGACAAGACAGGCATGTGACAGAATTGCTTCTGCAATGATTCATGCAACCTGTACCAGAAATCTACATAAACGATTCAAAATGTGTGTTGTAGCAGGTGGACTACAATTCAGACATTTGATGCAAATAATGCTAATTTTTGTTAATTGTTATTTTTCTCACTTTTATTTTTATTGTTAATTTAAGTTATCTTCATTAACCGACTTTATCCATCTAAAAACATAATGAAATCATACCAACCTGGATTAACAATAAAAAGCAATTAAGCCTTTTTCTTGCTTATTTATGAACCGATTTTAATTTCGAAACAACTTATACAAACTATTTGCAAGGTTAACAGGGGAAAGACTTAACAAAATACACAGAAGAAAACACGTAAACACCAACAAGATTTTACAAAAGGAAGGTCGACCATCGAATTAACTCATGTAATGGCGCAAATAAATGAAAAATCTTACGAACATAGTATCAACCTGTACAGGGTTTTCCAACGAAAATTTGACCCCTCCCCCAGACACTCGGAAACCAAGAGTTTCTTCAATATTTAAAAACACGTCAAATTTTATAGGAAAGTGGACGAATTTTCATACAAAATGCTTACCCAAAAATGCAACCCCCAATGTTTTTTTAATAGCAAGTGTGGTCGAGTGACGCATCATTTGAAAGGTTCTCTACACAACATTGTAATTTATTACTAATTTGTTTGTTGAATATCAGTAATAACACAAAAACTTAAAATTACACCAAATTAACGAATTAAATGTTCGAAAATACCTCCGCTGACCTCCATACAATGATAAAATCTACCTGCAAATCGTTATAACCCCGACAGTGGATTGAAAATACAATGTTTTTGTAAAATATCATTTTTGCTATGGTAATCTTTTACATACAAAAGATAGTGCATCCTAATTAGCTTCTTAAGTGCCAATATCAAGTTACATTTGATTTGATTGTCAGCTAATGATTAATCAGACAGATTATTGGCAACGCTTACGAAACTGGTATATTCTACCTAGAAAAGAATAGAAATCGTTAAGCTATACTATGGAAATGATCAGTGTGCTAAAGCTACGGCAAGAAGGTTTAATACTAACCACCCGGAAAAACCGTAAGTCACCAATACATTAAGCAATTAATAGATAAGTTTGAAGTCATCGGTGACGTTAATAATAAAAAGCACGACGTAGAGGTCCAGTGCGAAATGAAGCAGTTGAAGTGGCGGTATTAGGTCATTTACAAATGAACAATCGACAGTCTATCAGACAACTATATCCAGCATCTGGTGTATCAACATCCAGTGTTTATTGTAACATCCCATAAATATCACACTTATAAAATAAGATTGCTGCATGAATTAAGCGAAGATGATCCTGATCGTCGACTTCAGTTTTGTAACGAATTTAGTGACTTATTAAATAACAACCCACATCGATTGTACCATACGTGTTTTTCCGACGAGTGCACCTTTATATTAAATGGTGAAGTTAATAGACACAACTGTCGTTATTGGAGTGAGAGTAATCCTCATTTGTTCAAACACAAACACTTCAGAAATTAAATGTATGGATTGGCATTTTAGGGAATCGCATTATTGGATCATTATTTCTTGACGGAAATCTCGATGTAACAACTTATTTGAATTTGTTGGAAGAAGTTGTTGACCCAATGATTATTGACAAATTGGAATGATAATAACATTTTAGAGGACCAACTAACTTTCCAACAGGACGGTGCACCCCCACATTATGATAGACGCGTAAGACGGTTTTTGAACCAACGTTTTCCAGGGCGTTGCATTGGCAGAAGGGCACAACAAAGTGGCCGGCCTTGGATTTCGTTTTGTGGGGACACCTCAAACCAAAAATATACACCTCTCCGCCTGCAGAAATTGCTGAGTTGCAACAGAGAATTGTGACAGAATGCCGATTACTGCCCCCGGAGGTGCTTGCAAATGTAAGAAAAGCCTTTGAAAATAGATTGTATTATTGTATGGAGGTCAGCGGAGGTAATTTCGAAGATTTAATTCGTCAATTTGGTGAAATTTTAAGTTTTTGTGTTATTACTGATATTCAACAAATAAATTATTGAATCCAAAATATCTTCAAAGTTATTTCATAAATTAAAAAAAAAATTACAATGTTGTGTAGAGAAATAAATTGCCTTTGAAATGATGTTGCACTCGACCACACTTGCTATTTAAATAAAATTGGGGGTTGATGTGGGGCTGCAGGGGGTTACATTTTTGGGTATGAATTTTGTATGAAAATTCGTCCCGTTCCCAATTATTTTTTTTCCGTTTTTTTTATTTTGAAGAAACCCTTGGCTTATGAGTTACTGGTGGGGGGGGGGGTAAAATTTTCGTTGGACACCCTGTATACACTATTTATATACCTTGGCAGAGCATTTGATAGCATAGACATGTATGAGTTAGAAAAGGTATGGAAAACACGGCGATACCAAGGATATCATTATGACTAGCAAGTAGGACGAGAAAACACAACTGGCAGAGTAACCACAAAAGTAGGACAGTCAACAGAAATAAAAATGGAAGAAGGAGTAAGACAGGGATGAAAAACTATCGACAACGTGGTTTAATATAACGTTGGATGGAGTAATAAAAGCAGCGGAAGTTGGAAGGATTATCTCGCAGAACAGTACACAAGCCATAGGACATGCTGATGTTTTAGTAATAATGGCGAGAGATAAGAGAAGCTTGGAAAAAATACTACCTAGATAGAGAAGCGAAGAAGAGAGGGCTGGAAATTAACGAAGATACCAAAAACGGGAAGAAATAAAGATCGAAGAATACAAATTTGAGAAAGTCATAAGCTTTGAATATATAGAGTAACGTTAAATGAAAGAAATTGAAAGGAGTATAGAAATAAAGCAACGCATAAAAGTGGTAATAGAGCTTATTGAAGGTATTTGAAATTTCTAAGTGATAAAAATCTAGCAAAACAACTAATCGGCAATAAGGCCAGTTGTCACATATGGGGCGGAAACAATGTGCATGACTATTGAAGTGAAGAAAAATTAAGAATATTTGAAAGAAAAATATTGAGAAGAATAATGGGAACAATAAGAACAGGAGACGGGCGGAGAATGTCGAAGATAGATGAACCATGAAATAAAATGAACGGAAACCATTGTTAGAGAGACCAAGGGGTAGACCAAAGGTCAGGTGGGAAGACCAAGTGCAGAAAGATATGAGAGATATAGAAATTCACAACTGTAGACACATTATAAAATCAAGAAAGAAATGGCAGAAAGGAACAGAAAAAGCCTAACGACACTATAATATTCAGGGTGGGTGTCTACTGTGTGGACGGAGGATTTTTCCGTAACTATTAGAGATATCAAAACTAATTTTGGTGTGGTAATACACGATCATTGGACCTACATTCTAAAAATATTTAGGTATATACAGGGTGATTGACAAAATTGAACGCCGTGTATATTTTTGCATTTTTGGATTCAATGTTACATTTAGAATGAAATTATAGAAATTTGTGTCTGTATCACTAACCGTTCTGCAGATATCGTCACTTTAGTACCAAAATAGAGTTAACTTTGGAACCACGATGCGAGCGTTGTCACTACTATTTTGTAAATCTGTTTATACCACCGACTATTAATAATAGTCTACTAACAAACAAACTGGGAAATTTTTCGAAAACATGTAAAACTATTCAGAATTATTAACTTACGCGAAATATAATTTTCTCAATTTTTTCAAATCCAACACCCTGTATAATTTTTCACATTTTGATTCCCCGTCAAAAGTAGATACTAATTGATAGTAGGTTTCATATCCATAACACGGACCCTTCTTGAGATATATACCTAAATATTTTTAGAATTTAGGTGCAATGATCGTGTATTACCACACCAAAATTGGTTTTGATGTCTCTAATAGTTAAAGAGCATTCCTCCGTCCACGCAGTAGACACCCACCCTCTCTAGAGAGGCAAAGAACTACAGAAGAAAAGCGTAGTGATTCACCGCGAAACAGAATCTAAAGAATATATATATATATATATATATATATATATATATATATATATATATATATATATATTGAAATTTAACTTAGGGATTAATAAATGGGTATTGCCTCGGCTAGCAACTAAGAGGATAGGGTTTAAGGAATTCATGATGTTAAATTAAACATTGATATTAAAATTTTTTAAAGATACCTCTGCATTGAAATTAAATTAAATTCAACTTAAATTGTTTTATTCAAATACCTCGTATCAGGATCTTATACAATACATTGCGCGCATGCGGATATACCTTGTAAATGATGATGTTGAAAATGTGCATCGTGTATTTCATGGCTGAACAACAAAATATGTTACTGTAAGCATAACTTGATTTTAAACTGATGTAATATTAGTATACAATTAATGAATTACGTTAGTATTCGCTGACTGGTATACAATTTGTTTAAATTCTTTACACATGTAAACATAGGTGATACGTATTATTCTTAAACCAAACCTAGATTGATAACATAAGATTCTTACAACTTACAGTGTTTGTAATCTTCCTTCTCCTACGGCAATATCCAAGATTGAAGTCCCGTTATCCAAATCAGATGTATTGTGGATCCCTCGAAATATGCTGGCACACCAGTGATTGATAATGAGCATGAGCTTCTTTACGTAAGTCACAAATACCTCGTATCAGGATCTTATACTGCACATTACGCGCATGCGGATATCTGTTTGTAAATAATGATGTTGAAAATGTGAATCGTGTATTTCATGGTTGAACAACAAAATGAACTACTGTTACTGTAAGTATAATTTGATTTTAAACAGATGTAATATTAGTATACAATTAATGAATCGCGTTAGTATTCGCTGACTGGTATATAATTTGTTTAAATTCTTTACACATGTAATCATAAGTGATACGTATTATTCATAAACAAAACCTAGATTGATAACATGAGAGTCTTACAACTTACAGTGTACGTAATCTTCCTTCTCCTATGGCAATATCCAAGATTTAAGTCCCGTTATCCAAATCAGATGTATTGTGGATCACTCGAAATATGCTGGCACACCAGTGATTGATAATGAACATGAGCTTCTTTAGGTAAATTTTTCCATAAACATTTTATTTTAATATTTTCTAACTTTAATACAATAATTATCTGCATTCACTTTTATTTATTAACATCTTTCATAATTTCTGTAAAAAGTAATAAACTCGATTTTGATTTAAATTAATTTTGTTTATATTAAAAAAAAATTAATAACATTATTTAATATTTCTATTGAAATATAGCTTTAACATTTCACTTATTATAAATTTACTATAACCTCACTTTTGTTTGAGTAGTTTAAAAATTTTCGAATATGTTTTGTTTTTATATAAATTAGATTATGAGATAAACTTACCAATCTTAATTTTGATTACATGTTCTAAACAAAAGTAACATGCTTTTACCTTCAAGATTTTTAGCAGACTCTTAAGAAAATTTTCAAATCTAGTATCAATTTTTTCTAAAACAGCAATATTGATTGGACCTTACACCATACAAACAGACCTGAATCTTAATTCTGATTGGTTGATCATATTTCTGAAATTTACATTTTAATAATTTTACAAATATCTTTGTTATACAAGGATACGTCTTACAAATATTATAAGCGTTAAATTCTACACAAAATTTCCTTTAAAATGATACCCCATTTGCTATATTTCGCTTTCAAACTACTTATCTGTGATAATTACATTATATAAGAATTTTCACTTTCATAAATTTACTTATATCTAACATATTCTAATTTCAACAGGAAAACTATGGTTATAATTGGATTCTACGACCCGAAAAACATAAGGTTACCCTAATTTTAAATTCAACATAGTCAAAAATCTAAAATACTACCCCACTATCGGAGTTCGAAATAACTCTAACCTATCTTCTCATCACATTTAGTTAATTAGCACCAACAATGTTAATTCATGTTGCTACACTTCCTGTTACCATCACTCTAAGTTATTTTTATAATAATTGTTCGGTATCGTCTTCCATAATTTCATAAAATATATTAATCCTTCTAACATTCACTTTTTCGTAAACTTGGTGATCGGAAACTACTAATGTGAAAATTCTTTTGTACACCCATGATTAAAATGCACTAACTATAAAATCTGAATCATGCATATATATATATATATATATATATATATATATATATATATATATATATATATAATTGTAATAATAGTTTAGTTGTTGAATTTAACTACATAGAATAATTGATAACAGAAAAATCATTAAATTAAATTAAATTAAATTAGATTATAATATAATTGTACATACCTACTTTACTTATTGCTTATGTTTTAGATATTGAATGCATTTCATACGAAACATACTTAATGTATCTGCTGTTATTTCCCGATCTAGTATTATAGTTGTGTTTGTGTTGTACATATGAGATGAGTATGTTTTTGCTTAATTTAATTAAATTGTGTTTCAATTTATATATAAATAACAGTGTACCTAAATTAATCCTATGTTTAACATCTAATAAATTCAATACATTTAACATAAAATGTATTGATGTATGCCTATTACATGATAACACAATGCGCATTGCTTGATTTTGTTTCGTTTGCAACCCTCTTATAGCATTGGAGTTAATATATACATTCTCTGTTAAGTTCTGCCATCCTTCTATCCGTAGTAATCTTAAGTCTTCTTCGAATGCTTCCAGCCATTTCCTCCGTAGTTGTCCTCTCCTTCTTCTGTCACCTCATCTGTTCAATACACTTTTTGCCCATCAGCTATCTGTCATTCTGCACATATGGCCCAACCATCGTAATATAATTACCCTAACTTTCTGGTTTATCACTGGTTTCTGATACAGTTGCTTGACCTCCAGATTTGTCCTTCTTCTCCACAGGTTTTTGGCCCTGACTAGATTATGCAACGATCCTACCGACCTACTTACTCTAGCAATTCTCTTGTCTATCTCCTTTATTTCATCTCCTCTCTTATTTACTGTTAAACCTTGGTACCCGAACTCTTCAACCTTTTCGAAAATGTATTCCCCGTTTAGTTCTGTCACATTCTTGATTTGCGTGTGTTCCCATTTATATTGTCCCCTTTCTCCATATATTTAGTTTTTTTCTCGTTAATGTGGAGTGCATCCTCCTTCGCTTTTCGAGGGCTCCAGATTTCTGACGACTTAGTTTTTTGATCTATCCATGAGCACCACATCATACGCGTAAGATGGTACTTGGTGTCTATTGTCAAATATTGATCCCTAGGTTCTTATTCCGCTCTCTCTAAATACCACTTCCAATAAACAGTTAAATAACAACAGGGGGCCTCCCTGCCTGAGTCCTTTATTGACTTTGAGTTTTCCGCACTTCTACCCTTCTTTCCCTACTTATAAGTGTCATTTCTGCCAATTTAATTATCTTATTTGGTGTGTGAATTGTTCTGACGGCATAATATTCAAAATTAAGCTCCTAGATCACATACGTAACACTTAAATAAGGCAAAGATCAATACTAACAGATGTTATACAAAGAATTACCATACAAAAGTGGAACTCGGTAGGAGATATAGACAGAATAATCATATTGAGTATAATATTTATAGTAGGCTTATTTTTTACGTTATCGTATTAATGATAACTTAGCTGCAACTATTAAATTACTATTGAAATGTTTATAGTCTGTAAAAGTTGATGTTACATGCACGACTTTCGTCTAAACGGATAAGTATTTTAACGCGTATATGCGTCGTATCCTCCTTTTGCAAGGTTCTGTTAATAAAAATCATATAGTTCAATGCTCAAGCGTCTATTGCCTCTTAAAAGGAAGATATAGGATACAGTAACAAAAAAAAATATAAGTATGACACAGCAAGTTTATGACTACTTGTTCTTCTAAAATTTTACACAATTGTAATCTTGAAACATAGAGAATCGCATTAGACGCACGTATAAGTAATATCTCGTCAATTTGCATTGGTGTCCAGATATCCTTGGTTTTTTTTGTTTTGTTTTTCCGTAGACGGTACTTAATTGGAAAATGTCTTCTGCTTAGTCTAAGATGACCAAACACGCTCATCTTTGCTTCTTTGTTCTAGGTGTTGGCATGTGGGCTCTGAAATAATACTATTTGGATCATACAATTTATTTTTTAATTTTAAGGATCTAGTTCTCTGTTATATGCCCCAGCGGGCAGAGATAACTTTATAATAAACTCCGGGGCTCAGCCAAAAGTGGAGGCACTGGATACATAAATATCAATAAGGACCTGCGAGAGAAATAATGATTTTATAAAACAATTTCAAACATTTCTATACAGCAACCTAACTTTTATAAAACAATTGAGAATAAGTAAAGGTTTTACAAACAACAAAAAAATGATTTGGAACAAATGCGCTATAACCTACCTTATGAATTCGATAAACTGGAACAGGGCAGTATTTTGCAGTAGCTAAAACAAAACCCCTTCCAAAGGCATATAACCAGTACTTAAACGCATAAACTATTATTCACTGCTGCATGAGTTCTTGTAGATAAAGGGCTGTAAGTTTCAGACAGAGGTGGAAATAAGGCATAGTTATTTACATAAGCATATTAAAGCGACTTGTCCAGAGCGGTGTGGTTTCATTCATACAACTTAACCTGAAGGCAATATATATATATATATATATATATATATATATATATATATATATATATATATATATAATATATATATATATATATATATATATATATATATATATATATATATATGCAAGCCGTCCTTCTGTAGGTGTAGTAAACCAACACTTGAATTGTTTGAAAAAGTTCTTGTTATATAACAATTGTTGAAGCTTAGGTCGAATGGAGTTACAATTAAAATAAATTAGAGAATCGCGTAGTTTTTATTAAGTATATAAAGTAACTGAATGACGATGTCTACAAAGTAGAAAAGAAGATTAAAAAGTTAGAATCGCGAAAAAATATCCCATGAAAAATACCCTGGAAAACATACCCCGCGAAAAAATTCCCCAGGAAAAAATACCCCACTGAAAAAATACTCCCGGAAAAAATACTCCGCAAAATAACCAAGCGGTAATTCGAAAATTTTGCGTTACCAATGGTATCTATTTAACCTTCGCATTCCGATAATCTGTTAATTGCTATCTATTTAGTTATTCCATTATTCTTGTAAACAATAACCATTTGAGAAAGGTAATGGTAATCTTATTTTAATGACAACCCTAACCCTAATGAGCCTTGCAAAAAAAGAGTGATTATGTTATGTATTATCTTTTGTAATTAACCTTTTGAAATAAATCCTTTGTTTGAAATGGCTAGATCCTTATATAAACCAAAATTTTGAAATTTAATTTACTTTGATTTTGATGGAAATGATGACATCCAACAAAGGCCTTTTATGTGGTGCTATGACAGTTACTTTTATTTTTGTTTTTTACCACGTCAAATACCTTTTATCATTAAATCATTATATTTACTCGACATATGTATGGAAAAAAATATTAACGAATTTGAATTTAAATGTTTGAGACACTCGTAAATGGAGTTTGCCGGGAAGGGATTTTTGTGGGGTATTTTTCCTGGGGAATTTTTTCATGGGGTTTGTTTCCGGGGTAATTTTTCATGGGGTATTTTTTCCACCGCCCAAAAAGTTAGCAATTACTCGATTTACACGTTACATCTCAACCATTGGCGTATTAAATTTAAGTAAAATTTTTGTAACGATACTTTGTTTTTGTTGTATGACAAATCAGATTTTTTCCGTTACAAGAAATAACCGTTACTTAATTGTTATTTATGGAACAAGTGTGAGTGAGTGTTTATTGCGCACGACGTTCGTTTGTCCGAGACCTTTAGTATACACAAAGTAGTTTCCTATTTATGGTATTTAGTTAATGTCCATTTTTTCTACAAAGAGAATTTAACCTAAATCTTTTGTGTTCGATAGCTAATGTCCTGAATAAATTTATCTGGACAGTTTGGAAGTACCTTTTTTTAAGAAAAAAAATTAAAACAGTATTAGTAATGTTTCTAAGATTAGTTTTTTTTTTGTGACAATAAGTCCCATTTGGCTTAGTTAATACCTAACATTTCTTGTCCTGCTTTAAAAAATAAAATTAAGGGCTAAGCATTGTGAGTTAAATAAGAAATGTCAGTTTAATGTAAGTATAAATTCAATAAGCAAGATTTCAAAACTGTCCAAATAATGACACAGCTAGCTTGGGTCGTAATATTCAATGCAGGCGATTTTAATTTCATAAACTCATATATTGCGTTAAAAGAGTAACTGATAGTTATAATCCAAAGGCAGGATGGTTATTGCATAGTGCTTAATTCGTAACATTAACTTTAATTTAAATTAGTTTTTACAATTAATATTGTAGCAAGTAACTATTAAATAACGCTAAGTTACTATACGTCATACTACGCAACAGATTTTAATACGCCGTGAAAACGAAATAAATTGTCAGAATTCTATGCGCCTCACATTTTGAACCGCAGTGTACAATTAGTATTTCACCAAAACCATTGTCAAATTTTTATTATAAAATTCAATCGCATTAATTACGAATGGCAATAATTGCAAACTTATTTTATTGTAATTGACAACTTGATAATGCACGATTATAAGAATACGATCTATATGCAACGTGTTAAGGGAGTCGGATCATTTTAGTGTACTTGTGAATATAAGCTATATTTAAGTTGATCAGTGGCATTGTTTGCATAAAATTAATTTACATAACCGTATTTTTGTGGTTAAATCTGTTACATAAAATACCTATTAATTTGCTAATTATATTTTAAATATTTAAATAGTTTTATTGTGTTCGTCTGAAACTAAGTTTATTTATGTGCCTTTATCTATTTATATAAATTGAATTTAGTACAGTATGTGAGTTACAAAACAAAGTAAATTGTTTTTTCACTAATACTCAACCCATTTTTTATATTAATCAATAATACAAATCAACATTTAAAGTTAATGGTGTTACATTCCCAATATTGCCAAAACAATAAAAATAAATTTGTTGCAAATGTAATTGATATTTCCAATCACTTTATGCACCTTACACACAGTTTAGTACACTGTTCATTACAGATTGTTTGTTTGGTTTAAAGGTGATTATTTTTAAAGTTTAATAGCAATTTGTTTTCTTACGTGATAATTACGGGAAATTGTTTTAAATCATTTTTGTTAATGATTTTATTCCCTTGATTTCACCTAATAATTTTTTTTTAGTTAATTATGCTACTGGCGGTTGATTACGTGCGAAATTCATCTCCGGTTGGGCATTTGAAAATCAAGTATGTTCAATGAATCATAAGTAACTGTTATTTTGGTAGAGAGAGAAAGAAGAAAAATCTTATCGCTA
This sequence comes from Vesta saturnalis, assembly GCA_036346205.1. Classification (NCBI taxonomy): domain Eukaryota; kingdom Metazoa; phylum Arthropoda; class Insecta; order Coleoptera; family Lampyridae; genus Vesta; species Vesta saturnalis. The sequence continues at coordinate 677,914 of JARFJB010001970.1, forward strand.
CAAACAAAATCACCAACTTTTTAAAGACGCTCAAGATAATTACGTTTTAATAATAAAACTGAGCAATTTTAAGATTTTTAGTATACTAAACAATGTATCTTAAGTAATTTATATTGGAAATACCTGATCTCTGAGGTGGTTAATGCACTCGCGACTAATGATGTTTTACCCTTCGTTAGGTGTACGGGTGAGCATGCTCACCCAGAGGCACAATCGACGATCCAAAATCAGATTCGTTTCATTTAGGGAGCATCTCTGTGATCGGTAGTGTTTTTGTGATAGTAATTTAGAGTTTATAAATAGATCATTTTACCTGTGAGACAAGTGTCACCCGTACGCCTATCTGCGTTACTTTACAATGCTGGTAAGGTTTTTTTTTGTGTGCGTACATGATTTTTGGTAGATTTACAATTAATTTACAATTCATGTACTTATATTAAGTATTTGTAACAATTTGCTTTACCATTTCACCTCAAAAAGTGGCATACGTTTTAGAAATATATTCGATTATGCTTTTTATTTTTTACTGTGTGTTAAGTCAAATTAATTTATTGGGAACTATATATATATATATATATATATATATATATATATATATATATATATATATATATATATACAGGGTGACCAAACTCGATGGCCAAAACGAAAACAGCTGATTCCTCTGGCCAAAAGGAACAAAAAATTGTTAATACAGGGTGTGTCTATTGTTGACGGTTTCCAACATGTTAACTTTTCTTTAATTTTTTCTATTTCGTGGAATAATTTTTTAAATCACGCTGTATCTTCCAAACTAGAAGAGTTACAAGCAAACACATTAGGAGAAATTTGTAGAAGATGAAAAACAACCTACTCTGATGAAAAAATGCACCGAGATAATTGCTACACGTTTATTTTCTTGGTTGATTGTGGAAAGTGCTATAAATACACGATGGATTGAAATCTACTGCAGTTGCTGATAGTTATGTTAAAGAGTCCTTTAATAAAAAAATATTTTCCAACATGGTGAAAAAGCAAATACTTCTAAACCGCCATCATCAGTTTCAAACACTTTTTATTCAGTGATCGGATGAGTTTCCGTTTATGTAATTACGTTAAGACTACTATCTACCGATTAATAAATAAACTAACTAACTAACGCTGAGTGTAAATAGTACATTACAATATAAACGCGTTGGGGCTGCTCTATTTAGACACGACACCGTTATTAGAGTTCGCGGCGTTAACTGAGAGCAGCAAGAAAGTGATGGGGGGTAAAAACGACAGCGCACGAGTGTCTTAAACTATTTTGAATGTTCCACAAAAAAATAATTCTACAAACATTTTATTAAGCAATAAAGGTCATTTTGTCAAATATTCCAGAATAGTTTTTCATTTTTGAACTGAATTATGATTTTTTTTTTAACTGTTTGTGGCTATATCTACATATTGTTGTATTATCCAACATATAGTTAATAAGTACTAATGATTTCTGAAAATGTGCTAATAATTATTTCATTGGATTCTGGCTGAGTGCTATGACTCATTTTTGATCGTTTTGTTGTTTTTTCATTTCCTTTACCTTCATCTTTCTTATACCCAACAAAAAAAAAATTAATTAAACTTCAAGGAAATGTGATGAGTTCCAACCAGTGAACAAGCTTAAAATTTCAGATTTTGTGGCTCGTTATAATTGTTTAATTATAACTAATAAGAAATAAATATTTTAGATATGATTCTGTTTATGTATATTATTCAGTTTCTCAGTAATTTACACATGTTTTATTATCTAAGGTGGGAAACCTTTTCGAGTCTGCTAACACAAATTTTTCTAATGAAGAGTAAGATTATTATTATGTTTTGTACATAGTAAATGTTAGTGACATTTTATTCGTTTTTTTTTTTCATGAAAACAATAATCATAAAATTACTGGAATCGTTTCCTTAATTTTTAATGCGTCCTACATGATTTAGGACTTCGCACTGCTTCAATTACACTAGGCACATCACCATCCACAACAACGTAATCTAGATAACGTAAACGTGGGCGACTTTGGCTCACTTTCCAAGTTTAAAAGGGAATAATTTGAACATAAATGGAGATATGTGTTGTTTCGTACACCAAAATTTGAGTTTCCGGTCATACTTTTGGAACAATAACTTTAAAAAATGGTTAAGTGGTTATTTTACTTCAAGTTATCTCCATGTACATTCACTGTTCTTGACCGTCGATAAAACCCATCCCATTCGACCATCATCTGAGAATCTATCAAATTTCCTTGGGAAACAGATTAGATCATCTGTGACCACAAACATTAGCACCAATGGCTGCAAATTCTTCTGCATCTGATATCCGTCCATATAATCTAAACTTCACTTCGAAAAGGAAGTGTCTGAGAGCTCATAGCGAGGCTTTTGTTTACTTGCCTCTTTGTTTTTTGGCGATTTTTGCCTCTGTAGTGCTGAGAAAACAACTGTGGTATTGTTTTGAATTTTCGTTGATTTGTTCTGTCCTGTCCTGTTGTTATTTATAGGTCCAAACCAATATACTTACGATCATCTCTTGGATCTATCATGGTGTTAGCCATCATCTTCAGTACTTGTTTTTAGTTCTTCATCATCTTATTTTCCTTTTTTTCAGCTTCCTCCTTTTCCTTATCTATCTTTTCCATTTGTTGCTTTTTGTTTCTAGCGCCATCATTTTTTGAATATATTCTTCTTTTGTCGATTTTCGAAACTACTGCTACAGCTGTTCGCATTTACAGACCTTCAGCAGTTTTACATTTTTTTGCAATCACGTCAATTTTCTTCTTGCGCTTAATGATTAGTTTTGTGGTTGTTAAACCCGTTTTTTCTTCTAGAAAATTTAAAACAGCATTACTCACTCTTGTAAGCACTATTTTTGCCATCATTTCCGAAGTTAGGGAGACTTAGTAGAACTAGTTCTCTGTTTATCTGATTTTAATATTATTATATTTTCAATACGTTTAAGATCAAGTAAAAAAACCCTAAAGAGAAACTTACCCTTTCGTCAACGACGTGCTATAATTGATCTTAAATGTAACGAAAATATAAGAATATTAAAATCAGGTAAAGGTAGTGCAACAGTTATATTAAATATGATCGATTACAACATTACAATAGAACAATTGTTGGAACCAGAGATTTATCGTGAAATACCAAAAGATCCAAAAAAAGTTTCTTTTAAAAATTAAAGAACTTATAAAATTATCATCTAGTTCTGAAGAAATAAAAAAGAAACTAACTAATTCTGAAGCTATTTCACCAAAACTGTATGGTTTAGCAAAAATCCATAAACCTAATATTCCTTTAAGGCTTATTGTTATTGCAATTTATTCCCCAACATATAATATTGCACAACGTCTTGAATTTTTGTTACAACCAATATAGGTAAACCACCACATTAAATTAAAAATTGTACCGACTTTGTTCAAAAAATGCATAGTTTCAAAATTTTGATGTTTCACTTTTTACAAAAGTCCCTCTAAAAGAAACTATTGAATTCATTGACCATCTTTTTCCAAAGGATATAACCATTCTTTTTCAACACTGTCTTACTACCACTTATTTTCAGCGGAAGTCCCCTTAGTCCTCTTATAGCTAATTTTTACATGGAAAAATTTGAAACATTAGGATTACAAAATACACCTAAAAAACTTTCATTTTGGTGTAGATATGTAGATAATACATTTATTATTTGGAGACATGGGGACCAGGCATTGCATGAGTTTTTGGTTTTTATGCATCCTAGATTTCAGTTTACCATAGAAAAAGAAACTAATGGAAGTTTACCATTTGTTGATACATTAATATCTAATAATAATAGTTCACTATCTATTAAGGTTTACAGAAAGCCGACACACACTGATAGATACGTTATATAAATTATCCAACCACCATCGACGTTAAAAAATTGGTGTACTTAAACCTCTAGTAGATCGAGCAAAACGAATTTGTGACCCTGAATTTTTCAAGGATGAATATAAATATTTAAGAAAATCCTTACAAGATAATGGATATTCACTTACAGATATTAATGTTATTACACCTTCTAGGCGTAACCTTCAAGAAAAACCAGTTCTTAATGTTGGTACTGCTTTTCTTTCTTTTATAGCTAATGTTACAGATAGATTTGAAAAAATCCTAAATAAATATCACATTAGGACTATTTTTAAACTTTCAAGGAAAATTAAAGAACATCACCTAAAGATGTTTCAAACCCATTATCATCTTCCGGAGTGTATAAGTTATTTTGTTCATGTGGAAAATAATTTTAATAGACAAGAAGAAAATCTCCGTTTAAATAGGTTTTGGCATCTTATAATTTAAAAAAAGGCGTAATGATGTCTTAATTTTGATTTTAATTTTGACTTTTGGTATGTCTAGGTTTTTTGCTGTGGTTTTCCTACACCTTGAAGGTAATACTTTACCAATTATATGTTAAACTACTACTGCGTTATAATTTAACATAAGTAGTTGAAATTAAAATAAAAATAAAAAAATTACATAAAACGTTCTGCATTATGCTTTTCATTGTTAATAACACGTGTAACTATTGACAAAGGTTGTTAGATTTAACTGGATTATTTTAATTGATGTTATATTATATTTGTGAATGCTTCTATCATTTTCAACATCATAACTTGATTAAATTTTGTTAAATGTGTTTTTGGCTGATCTTTTTCATTGTTAGCCTCGCCCGTTAGAGGGTGTTCTGATTTGTCATCTTTAAGACAGTTTAACAATATTTAATTTTTAATGACCTAGTTATTCTTTACTAAAATTTAATTCGATAGTGACTTGATACATTTCTCAAACTGTTATGTTAATAGCAGGCTAATGTTTATGTTTTAATTTTTCAACTTTAACAATTTTAATAGATATTACTACTGACGAAGATAACTGTAAGTGTTATCGAAACGTTTAGATTGTATAATATAAAGATACACCATTAAAAAAACCCAAAAAATGTAAGTATTTTATAAGAACCTAATCCTTCCTAATTCACATTTCTCCAAAACTTTGAGTGAAATATTGGGAACCAGTCTTCAAACCATACTGTGTTGAACCAGCTACAGTAAGCACCCATAGGACTACTTTCAACCCATGTGGACTACAGTTAGTCAGTCGTATAAGCGACATAGGGCAGTAAACCGTCTCCGGAAGCATTTCCACATAACACGGATGTAGCAGATTTACTAAAGTTCATAACCCTTTACGGATAATTTGATAGTCGCTAAGTCAAAATCCTTTCTTATCCGAGTCACCGCTTAAATTAGTTCCAGATACAGTTAGCCAGAATATTTTCAGATTAATTTTTTAGATTTTCAAAGTAATCGCTCAAGCTTCTTTCATTTACTTATTCTCTTGATCATTTGATGTTGCTAGCGATGTGTTGTATCAAAGTAGGATTCCTCCTAAGAAATAATAGCAACTGATCTTTTTCTGGTAAGTTCTCTATAAATTGTTTCAGAACACGTCCTTCACTATGGAAGTAACATTTTATCAAAATTTGCGAATCTGCTCGATCCCTCGGAAGGGCCATACAGATATAAGTCACAATGTGTGTCATGTGTCATCTGCCTTCGTGAAAACAGGTTGACCACCATATGACTTCATACGTTGGGATTTTAATTTGTTCTTTATTGTACTCACGAGTATTCCATATTCTTTGGCAACTTTTCATTACGATAAATTACCAGTATTAACAGTTTTAAAGCTCTAGATAAGCTTTCGGTTGTATCTGAAAAGTTAGGTTATACTAGCACAATGCACCAAAGGAGTCACACTAAGGTTATATATTATCTTTTCACATGTTTACACTTAAAAATACAATGAAAACCGGAAAACCTTAATTGCGGCTAAAAATGGTACAGAAAACTACATCGATAAGCCACTCACCCACCATTCAGTATACAGGGTGACCCAAACTCGATGGCCAGCTGATTCCTCTGGCCAAAAGGAACAAAACATTGTTTATACAGGGTGTGTCCATTGTTGATGGTTTCCAAGATGTTAATTGTTTTTTAATTTTTTCTATTTCGTGGACTTATTTGTTAAATCACGCTGTATCTTCAAAACTAGAAGAGCTACAAGAAAACACATTAGGAGAAATTTGTAGAAGATGAAATTGGCTTAAAGAATATTGAATTCATTCGAGACAAACTCATTATTCAACATTTTGACATAATGAATTCAGAAATGATTTTTTTTTCAAATCCCAAGACAAATTTCCAAGAGGAATATTTTTCCAATAGAGATGGATTTGATACATGGCCGATAAAGGAAAAACTTCCTTTTTTCATAAGCTTCACAACGATATGAAAAAACTTATGGTTGGCGTACTAATTACTGAATTGTTACAGGAATACACCTCAGGAAACACTATTAGAGCATAAAATTACCTTCAAAAACATGGTAGAGTAGATGAGAATTGACGATTTGTCCCTCATTTTTCAATCAATCTGTACATTTACGGCAAGAAATACGTCTCCATTACTGATATCATTTCATCACCGTAGCAACGACTTGACATTAGTAAGTTAGTTGTCAAAATTTTTTTGCTATTACAATTTTGCTGATTTCAATTCGAGTTCTTTCTGTTGTAGTGATATTGTAATTTAGTTTTTGAGTCGTTCTTGTTCTTGATATTATTATTGTTCTTGTTCGTGTTCGTGTCTTCCTTCCTGAGTCATGTTTTCAAATGAAGAATATGCCGATATTCATTATTATTATGGTGTTGCCCAAGGGAATGCGAGTGAGGCTGCTAGACTGTATGCAGCTGCTTTCCCAAGAAGAATTCATCCATAAAGAGGGGTGAGATATAGAGATCTTGGAGGCCACGCCACTGTACCACCTCTTCCAATCCAACGTTGGGGATAATGTTCGTTTAGCCAATCTCTCACACCTCTTCCGTAGTGGGCAGGACAACCATCAAGTTGAACCCACATATCTGCTCTTGTTGCCAATGAAACCTCCTCCATCAATTCAGGGAGGTTTTCTTGAAGGACATTCAAAAAATTCACTGAATTGACTCTATCTGGCATATGGACCAATAAGTTGATTGTTGAGTAAACCAACCCAAACATTAACTTTGAACTGGTGTTGAAAGCTGTTTGGTCTCATAGTATGTGGGTTCTCATGTGCCCAGACGTGCGTGTTATGGATATTGAAGATGCCTGACCTTGTAAAGGTGGTCTCATCCGTCCACAAGATTGCTTTTTGGAAATCTCGATCATTCCTAACTGAATTGAGATACCATTGGCAAAACTCAATCCGCCGACCTAGATCTCTATCTAAAAGTTCTTGAACTCCCGTCACGTAATACGCACGTCTTCCGTCAGCCTTAAGAGATCTCCGTATTGTTTCTCGTGGCATCTGCAATACATACATATTGCTTCGAAATGCTGGATTACGTCGTCAATCCTCTCAACATTATGAAATTTCTCTTGATCTCTTAGGATCTTAAAAGATCCTCTCTCTCTCTTAGAGCAGTGTGTACTCTAGAGAAAACTCTCCTTTCTTGGGAAAGCAGCTGCATACAGTCTAGCGGCCTCACTCGCATTCCCTTGGGCAACACCATAATAATAATGAATATCGGCATATTCTTCATTTGAAAATATGACTCAGGAAGGAAAACACGAACACGAACAAGAACAATAATAATAACAAGAACAAGAACGACTCAAAAACTAAATTACAATATCACTACAACAGGAAAAACTCGTATTGAAATCAGCAAAACTGTAATAGCAAACAAATTTTGATAACTAACTTACTAATGTCAAGTCGTTGCTACGGTGATGAAAAGATATCAGTAAAGGAGACGTATTTCTTGCCGTAAATGTACAGATTGATTGAAAAGTGAGGGACAAATCGTCAATTCTCATCTACTCTACCATATTTTTGAAGTTAATTTTATGCTCTAAAAGTTTTTCCTGAGGTGTATTCCTGTAACAATTCAGTAATTAGTACGTCAACCATAAATTTTTTCATATCGTTGTGAATTTTATGAAAAAAAGGAAGTTTTTCCTTTATCGGACATGTATCAAATCCGTCTCTATTGGAAAAATATTACTCTTGGAAATTTGTCTTGGGATTTGAAAAAAAATCATTTCTGAATTCATTATGTCATTAAAAATATTGAATGATGAGTTTGTCTCGAATGAATTTAATATTCTTTAAGGCAATTTCATCTTCTACAAATTTCTCCTAATGTGTTTTCTTGTAACTCTTCTAGTTTGGAAGGTACAGCGTGATTTAAAAAATAAGTCCACGAAATAGGTCACCCTGTATATTGTAAAACAACATCTAATAACTCTGTTTATTGAGAAAATAGAGCAGCAATGACTAGTGTTTGTGAGAAGCTGTGATGAATGGATAAAAAAACCAGCCAACTTGTCGCATACGTATGCATATTTTCGGTTGCAGAGAAATTTCATCACTGTTTATTTTTGATATATATATATATATATATATATATATATATATATATATATATATATATATATAAAATTAACATTGCAGGATTGAATGAACTACTTCAAATATTACCGTCAAATATGGCCTTTCTAGTAAAGAGAAGGCTCCAAGAATGATTCATGACCAAATTTGTACACAAAATCGTATTAGTTATTTTTATAACAAAATCAAGGTTTTTCCTGAAATGTGCGTGCGTGTGTGCGTGTGGTTTTGTGTGTGTATGTGTATGTGTGCGTGAGTGTGCGCGCGTGTGTGTGTGTTTGTTTTTGTGTGGATGGATATTAATACCAACGATAACGGAAACACCTGCCTAAAATTCCGTATTTAATCACCACCCTCGTTTGAAAGTTTGTCCAGAAAAGTTAGTGGGTAAATAAATCTAGGTATTCTGGTATTAAATGTACAACAACGCTCTAAGCAAACTGTCCGTTTGCCATTTTCACAATGAAACTGTCACGTAAATACATTTTTTGGCCTTAACTTGCCCGAAATGATGACTAACCTTCTAAAATCATAAACTACTGTTAAACCATTAACATAATGCAATTGCTAGTTATCCTAACGAAATTTGTGAAAAGTTTTTGGACATATTTAATCCTAAGGTACACGTCTTAAACTCATAATCCAGAACATAACGTTTACTACATAATGTATATAGCATGCAATATGAGTACGTGTATGCGTGTATGCCTTATGCGTATGTGGAGTGTGCGCGTGTGAACGTGCATGCGTGCGCGTGCGTGTGTGGCGTATGAGAGTGTGTGTGTGTGTGTGTTGCGTGCATGCGTACGTGCGTGAGTGGGCGTGGGTGTGCGTATGGGTATGCACGTGGGTGCAGATGGGGGTGTGGGTGTGGTTGTGGCTGTGGCTGTGGATATGGGTGTGTGCGTGTGTGTGTATGCCTGCGCGCGCGTGTGCGTGTGTTCGTTTGTGTGTGTATGCGTGTGTGCGTGTGTGCGTGTGTGCGTGTGTGCGTGTGTGCGTGTGTGCGTGTGTGTGTGTGTGTGTGTCGTGTGTGGGTGTGTGTGTGTGTGTGTCTGTTCATGTGTGTGTCGGTGTGTCGTGTGTGCGTGTGTGTGTGTGCGTGTGTGTGTGTGTGTGTGTGTGTGTGTGTGTGTGTGTGTGTGTGTGTGTGTGCGTGTGTGTGTGTGTGTGTGCGTGTGTGCTGTGTGCGTGTGTGCTGTGTGTGTGCTGTGTGTGTGTGTGTGCGTGTGTGTGCGTGTGCTGTGGTGTGCGTGTGTGCTGTGTGTGTGCGGTGTGCGTGTGCGTGTGTGTGCGTGTGTGTGTCGTGTGTGTGTGCGTCTGAGCGTGTGTGCGTATGTGCGTGTGTACGTGTGTGCGTGTGTGCGTATGTGCGTGTGTGCGCGTATGTGTGTGCGTGTGTACGTTTGTGCGTGTGCGCGTGTGTACGTTTTTATTGGCCATATGTCTGAGGGTGCTTGTTTTAACCCTTTCTTTACCAGTGGGATACAAATGTCCCAGAGAATTCATAAAATTCCTTTGGTATTAATATGTCCTATAAACGCACAGTGTTCGCGTATTAAAGTAATGTTGATCCACAGCTTTAAATTCCAAACGAAGAATTTTACATTTGGAAACATTGACGGGTCTGTTTACGCTTTGTATACGTGACGAGTGCACGTGTTAGAGAGTGCGCTGTGTGTTTATTTCGTTATCTTTTGTTGTATTGGAAATATTTTGTCGGTGCATACTTTGTTTTGTTCTTTTATAATTAGTAAACTAAAGAAATAAAATCATTTATACATGCAATTTTTTGTCGATTTTTTTATAGTGGGACTATGTGCCCCATTCGTTGTTTTCAATTGCAGGATAACTTACACTTTACATTTTTAGGTAATATGGCAAGAAAACGGATAACATTAACAGAACTGGTGCACTTGGCTGAGAATTCGTCAGATATCGAATCGTTGGATGAGTTTAAAGATGAAGATGAAAGGGATCCCTACTTTTCAAGTGATAATTCCAAAGACGAAACTTATGCACCACATTTTGCGTGTGATGTTGAGTCTAATGCTGACGCTTCTGGATTGGGCAACGATATTGAAAGTACATGGGGTTGATCTGAAGAAGAAGAACGTGAGTTTGAGGAATAATGTAGTAGAAATAAGAAAAAGTGAGAAGAAAACGAAAAACAATTGATTCGTCTATAAAATCAACTTATACCCCCCTTTTCCTAGAAGCTTGTTTCAAATTATTACTGAGTGCGAAAATGAACGTATAAACATTTATAATGAAAGAAGGAAAAACAATGTATCATTCACTGATGAAGGTGAACTTATGATAGTTGTCGGATGTTGCTTGATGTCTTATAATAATAGAGTTCCACAAGTTGCTCATTATTAGTCAAATAATTCATCAGTTCGAAACAAGCAATTTCCAGAAACAGTTTTACATTTCTGGTGTCAAAATTACAAATTAATCACTCTGTAAAGCCTGAAAATGCAAGTAAAGTATATTACACTGAAAATCTATTAGAAGTTCTTAAGGAAACGTTTCAAACATTGAGGTCTTACAGTTCGCAACAAAGCATTGACGAAAGTATGAACAAATTCAAGAGCCAGTCATCCCTGAAACAATACCTTTCAATAAAATCCATGAAGAGAGGCATTAAATTATGGACAAGGTGTGTTTCACAAACAGGCTATACATGTGACCTAAATATTTATCGTGGAAAGGAAATAGGTGCTTTGAAAGAAGAAAGTACACTTAGTGAAAGGGTAGTTTTGAAACTTTGTGAAACTATAAAAGATAGGTCGGCTGTTGCTTTATCGTTTGATAGATTTTTATGTCCTTCATTCATTTAGACACAATTTAGAGACAATTTGAAAAGGAAGAAAATGAACAAGGGAAGGTCTGTGTTTTAACTAATGACGCCTAAGACACCAAGTAAGTTGTTTTTGTAAGTAACTGCCACAAAATTAGGAAACCACCGTAAAGAGGAAGGGCAAAGATAGTGAAAAATGCGACCTTCCATGTCCAACTCTAATCGCATTATATAATGCAGCTATGGGCGGGGTCAATCTAACAGATCAGATGGCAGGAGTGTATCAAATTGACCGACAGTCTGATAAATGGTGGAAGAAGGTATTTTATCGCCTTTTGCTTGTTTCTGTCGTGAATGGATGGATCATACATTTGTGGCAAAAACCAAAAGCAGAAACCACGGTTAAAATTTCAGTTCGCAGTAGTTGAAGGTGTTATTACAATGGAACGAATAAATTCCAATGCGCCTACTAAAAACGATGCTTAGGAAGACCGAGAATTAACGTAAAGAAAATGAGGATTGTAGGAGACCACATTCATGTTGAATGGTGCACAAGACGAGGATGTGCAAGGTGCTCAAATTAAAAAAAGGGGACACGTACAAAAACAATTTGCGAATCTTGTCAAATTCCACTTTGTACAACCGATTTTGCACCATACCACAAATAAACCATGTTCAATTTTTATACAGACTTTTGAGATTTTTATGTTCTTGGGGCATAGTGGTTTACATTCAATAAAGATTCTTTAGTCCTCAAAACCCAAGTCCTTACCAAAAACTACCACTGGGTCACCAATATCCCGTGGGACATATAGGGCCCCATCAAATGTTTTCCGCAGGGCCGGTCCAAGTGAACCAAGATAGCCAATCGGACATCAGTGTCCCACTTTATTTTTGCAAAAAAAATAACATTAGAATTAAAATGTAGAAAACATCCCCAATAACAACATACAATTGAAATTTGTTAAATACGTATCATACCTTTAAAGAAAAAAAAAACGGTATTAAAAGGGTTAAAGCAGGTAATTCATATAACTCCCATTGACGAAATGGAACAGTAATAATAGAATTTTTATTGATTCCTTCAAACAAGTTAAGTTTCGCAACACCTCTAAGTGTTTAGCGTGGTACTTTCTATTGAATTTTATTTAAAGTTATTGCTGCATCAACGTTGCCATAATAGCAGTTTCTACCGCTTCTACATCTAATTAAGATGAGATCTTGACGATCATTCTCCATCATTCCAAATATGTGAACCAATGGTATGCATACTGTAAAAGATAGCTCGAATTTCTTCGAAAAGAAAGTTGGGGAAATGATTGATTAAGTAGCATGTTTTTTAGCATCCTCTTTTTTGAGTTCAAGCTTTCCTTCTATGTAGAGAAAACTATTGTAGGTAGCCGTAATTAGATCTTGACTTTGAATCAGGATGCGTATTTTTTCAGAGGGTCCATATTTAGAAGATCCATACGACAGATGAGTGTGAATATCTGATTTAAGTATGGTATCATCAAAACGTACGTTTCAAAAGACGTTTAAAGACTCTGCCATTGTTAGTGAGAACTTTTAAACCAATTGACGTTAAAAAGTATTTCTCTGCAGATGTTAACCGCAATGAAGGTTGATGACTAATTAACGACTTACTGTAGGGATGAACTCTTCTATACGAATGTTTGAAAGATGGAAATTGTCCTTGATTAATTCTTATGCCCATGTTCTTTTAGCTCTAAGCGTGTGGTGAGTGGTTCACTTTCACAAAAGTCTACTAATGAGCCCTTTTGATTAGCCACATTAATTGTTATATTGCTAATTAGGTAGGTGTTTACTTCTAAATATTGATTATTGCTTGGAGTTTTATCTAGACGATAACCTGGTGGAACTGAAACGTCATCTCATATAATACTTTTACAGGTTTGCCTTATCGATAAGATTCCTTTATAATGTTACGTGTAGATTAGTGCGTTTAAGTATCTAATGCAGACTTATGTAAAATATTTGGTTCTGATATTTTAGACCCAAATCCTAGCATGCGACCAATGCTATTTTCTGTAGTAAAATTGATCTCAAATGAACTGTTTATCTCACATTTATGTGTATTGTTGTTTGTTCTAATGATAAACTCTTCTATCGGTATCCTAGATTTTAGATAATCACATATTTCCTCTAACTCATATGCACCGTGTTGAGTATTAATCACTTGCAAATGAGATGGATTTGTTGTAAAATACAATCTCGTTGACTGTATAAATATTTCTAATGCTGTTGCAACAGTAAAATCCAACCAATCCGATAACCTATTTCTTCTTTAAATCTAGTTCTACCGGTGGATAGCATCAAATTTGGTGTTGTGTCGATTATTTATATAAAAATTTTAAGCATAACTGTTCACAAATAATAGTGTTACATTCTTGATCTTAATTATAATAAATTTTACATCCCCGAAAGTAATTAATCACTTCGATTGGTGGTCGAAAATTATCGAAACTATCGAAATACCCTACCTTTTTACGTCGCTTTTTGTAGCAAACCCAATGCGTACTGGGCCCAGTTTGGCTATCTAAGTTAATAATTCCAGATTCGGTTTTTGATGGGGATCTCTCGTAAAAATACCTTTAAAGTAAGTTACATTTTTGGTGTATTTCTTTAAATCAGTATCTGTTAGCGGTCTTTCGGGTAATCTATTCAGTTTTTTTTTTTGGAAACAGTTTTATGTATAACGCACCACTACCACCTTTCTTGTTTATGGAGCCTATAGCGATAGATTCCATCATGCCATTATGGCCCGATGTGTCTTCTGCAATTTTTTGGCACCTTTAACCCCATTGACTGCTTTAGCAATTCCCGATACGCCGCCAGCGAAAGCATCGATTGCTGATAATCCTGCGAATAATGGAGTAAGGAATGGTAACAACGATCCTTGTTTATGTAAGGGAGTTACTCTAAGAACTTTAATGTGATTCGTTCCTCCTAAGCTTTTTAGCACACGTTTTGCCATTGAAAGCGTTTAATTTATTGCTACGGTGGCATTTCCGCTAGGTTTAATTGTTTAGTTATTATTTTTCGTAATTGCAATACATTTCCACCATTTCATAAGGGTTTCTGCTTCTAGGGATTGGATCGACGTCTGCACCCTATTCTTAATTTTCTCTTTGTTTTCATGGCGACACTGACTACTAACGCTGCAGTTCGTTCACCTAATGTTGAGTCTGATAATTTAAATCGTTACCAAGCTTTTCCTTCTAAAATTTGGTCTGCTTTATGTCTACTTTCTAAATCCAGCCAATCTCTGTAAGTAATATCATGAAGTTTGCACTCAGCATCTAATTGATTAATATCAGCGTCATCGCGTGCGAGTCGTTTCTCTAAATTTTTGCTAGGGCCACAATACTGGTAACCAGGTAAATGCAATTCAATCGAAAGTTTATTGATTAGAGTATTCACCAAACCACACGCACTCTTTCACTTCTTAGCTAACATTGTTTATCTATATACCTAAATCGAGATCACAAAAACGAATCGTAGTTATTGATAATTTTTTATTTAGTAAATTATATACACATATAAGCTGGACGATAATACAATATTTCCCTTAAGCATACAGTGTTATGTGAATTAACGTTATACTTAGGATTTATAATATATTTAATCCCTTTATAAATGTCATCATCACTACCATGGAATTCTTTCTAACGAAAACGACTGTAGTTAACAACTTCCTGTATGAACTTTTCATAGAAACACACCAGATTGTAAGATTCAAGAAATTCCAATCTATAACATATTATATCCTGAAAATTGAATAATTATTCTACACTATGAGCATTGGATGTGTAAGAACAGCAGTTGCAGTGTTCCATGATAACGCTTTACAAAATTCTGTCATATCCTTTAATCAATTCCTAATTGTAATAAATACCAGGATTGCGAGATAGAGATTCATAATTTTGATTATAGATTATACCTTCTTCTTCGTTTACATTTAACCAATAAATTTTATTTTCAATTTCTTGCGATTGGAAAGAGTATAATTCTGCATATGAATGCCAACTTAGAAGTTTTCCATTCCTTCATGTCTAACACCACATTATTGCTTTGATCACAGTCGCCACACCCCATACGCACTAGTGGTGCAAGGTTGAGGTGTGTGCTGTATCCAGTTTCCATGTGTTTCCATGATGAGTATCGTTTGATAGTTTATAGTAAACACAATCGATTACGTATTCACTAACTGCTTGTTTATGCACTTTCGATAAAACATCCTTGTGTTGAAATGATGGACAGTCAGTGTTAGAAGAATAACCTTCATCTTGTTTCCCATAATTTTTATTTTTACTACTACTACTACCATCACTATTTTGACAGAACCAACAGCACTTTTACAGTTAAATTATTATTCATATTGTTACTGTAAACTGTGAAAAAGGTATCACTTTATAACAGTGAACCTCTGGGTTTTGATCGTTCCAGAAATAATGCGGCTAGCATTATAATTAGATAACGCAATTTCACTATCACCAAACACTGTGTAAGTAATGATTATTGTTAAAGCATGCGTAATTTACATATGGTGGGGTTGTAGCACTACTATTAAAACAAAATTTTATGTTTGTTGTTTTTCCAACTGCGTGTAAACTACTTATCCATACAACCTTCATGTTTAACAACGTTTATTTTCTTCAATTCGAGCTTCTTCTTTGAAATACGCATAGATGCGCTGAGGTAATACACATTTAAAATCAGCTGTTTCCATCACTACACGTTCACCATATTTAGTATTAATTATAGCAACATTCATCACTTTATACTTTTTTGATATCTCGAGGTCACACACATTCTTAAAGTATTTGCAATAGGTGGTTTGGTTAAACCCTGCTAATTCGATGTTTAGCAATTACAAGTTGCTAACTGACTGATCTCAACACACCTCGCTGAGGTTTATGTAAGGAAAATGTGCCCTTGACTTGAGTACCTATTAGACATGCAACTTGTCAAATACTCACCTTGACCCACTTTTAGTTTAGACAACTATTTGACCTTGACTCCATTTAGCCAATACAAAATCCATTTAATCTTGGCATGTTTTCCCTTCAGAGGAGTTTCCCAAGGTCACCAACAGGCTGCGATTGTCCTTGATCTAGGTTAGAACCCACTTTACTGTACAGACAACGATCGATTGAGCTTGGGTATACACCCCCCCCCCCTATATATCTACTAACGTCCAACAACCGAGCAAAACGTGCGACAAAGGATAATCAACGCGTTTGCAAAAATTCCACCCGGAATTCCCCGAGATGTAAAAAGGCCCTTTCAAGCTAGGACAGACAGATGTATTGAACAAAGTGGAAGACATTTTGAACATCTTTTAAGATAGATGAGCTACTGTCAAAGTTATTTGTTAAATAAACGTTGTTGTTTAATAAAGTTGTAATACAGAAAAAAAATTATTTAACGTGGAAATATCGTTAGACTTCTTGTATTAAAGTTCACACTATGTGGCTTGGACAAAACAGACGTAAGACCGTTTAATAATTGTTTCCAGGAGTGAAAAACGGTTTTTTTATTATTTTTAATTTATGGCTTGTAAACTACTAAAGCAAGTTCAATAAAATTTTGGGAAATAAGTAAGAACACACACACACACGCACACGCGCACGCGCGCACGCGCTCACGTGCACACGCGCACACGCGCACACGCGCACTCGCGCACTCGCGCACTCGCGCACACGCGCACACGCGCACACGCGCACACGCGCACACGCGCACACGCGCACACGCGCACACGCGCACACGCGCACACGCGCACTCGCGCACTCGCGCACTCGCGCACTCGCGAACTCGCGCACTCGCGCACTAGCGTTCATCGCGCACTCGCGCACTCGCGCACTCGCGCACTCGCGCACTCGCGCACTCGCGCACTCGCGCGCGCACTCGCGCACTCGCGCACTCGCGCACACGCGCACACGCGCACACGCGCACACGCGCACACGCGCACACGCGCACACGCGCACACGCGCACACGCGCACACGCGCACACGCGCACTCGCGCACACGCGCACTCGCGCACTCGCGCACTCGCGCACTCGCGCACTCGCGCACCCGCGCACCGCGCACTCGCGCACTCGCGCACTCGCGCACTCGCGCACTCGCGCACTCGCGCACTCGCGCACTCGCGCACTCGCGCACTCGCGCACTCGCGCACTCGCGCACTCGCGCACTCGCGCACTCGCGCACTCGCGCACTCGCGCACCCGCGCACCCGCGCACCCGCGCACCCGCGCACCCGCGCACCCGCGCACCCGCGCACCCGCGCACCGCGCACCGCGCACCCGCGCACCCGCGCACCCGCGCACCCGCGCACACGCGCACACGCGCACACGCGCACACGCGCACACGCGCACGCGCACACGCGCACACGCGCACACGCGCACACGCGCACACGCGCACACGCGCACACGCGCACACGCACACACGCACACACGCACACACGCACACACGCACACACGCACACACGCACACACGCACACACGCACACACGCACACAGCACACACTCACACACACACACACACACACACACACACTCACACACACACACACACACACACACACACACACACACATATATATATATATATATATATATATATATATATATATATATATATATATGTATCTGTTTGAACGAAATTCCTAACTTAATTGGAATAAGAGGTATGGATGCCTACCGCACTATTGCAGAACCCTTTTTATGTAATAATAAGTTGAAGTTTTAAGTTATTTTAAATTCATTACGGTCAGGAAAACACAAAGTCGACAATAATGATTAAATAATAACACAAAGACTAAATAAAGTTTTAACCACTATTTGGGATCAAAGATGATAATAGCTAATTGAGGTTTTTTCTTAAGAAGGTATTTAAATAGAAAACCATTGGGAATATTAACGAGCTGGTAGCGTAGTGGTAACTCGACCTGCTCAGCATTCGGGAGGTAATGGGTTCGATTCCCGGTACCGTCTACCTTGTGTGAGGTTTATTCAGTGGGTTATCCTCATACACATGTAGTGGCATGGTCACCGCGTATATGCACACCATGTGCGGCTACTTAGGCCACACCTATCCTACTCCTCCCCTCTATTGAGGAAGGAATGAAATACGTGACCTTTCCCTTTCCTTCTATTGGATATTCCACTGCAAGGATGGAAGTGATTCATGATATGTAGTTACGTACTTCAAAATAATTTTAATGGCTCTTAAACAGCTGAAGAGAAGATCACTTGTATAAATTTACTTCAATCTTTGAGAGTGTGGAGACTTTAAATGAACAAGGGCGAAAACCATTGGCCATATTGAACGGCTTCCAGTATCGTGGCAGAAGGAAGAAAAACAGCGTTGTAACTTGGTTGTGTATGAAAGAGAAGACAGAAAAATGTGAAGGGACTTTGGTGACTGAAGAAAAGTCATTGAACACGTGTACATCCGACGCTGCTGCCGGTGAAGTTAAAAAGTGCATGGTGCACGATAATTGGTTATTCGCCAATGTCCAAGATTTACAACAAAGAAGGAAACGGTTTACTCTATCAAGACTTAGATCTTGTGATTGAGATCCTTGCATTTTCCTTAGTAAACTCAACTTTAACTAGAATACGGAACAACGCGTGATGCTTCTGAGTATGCTTATTTTCCCGAACACATATTGAAGATGGGAGATGCGTCAACCGTTTTCTTCCGCAATGATACGGAAGAACACAGTCTGTTACGTAAAGACACATTATCAGAAGGACAGACTTTTTTATACCCAGAACATGTAAAAGATCCAGTAAACAATTTTATTAGATTTATGCAATTGTTTTGGACATTGGGAGTAATGGGGAAGCCAACACAATTCCAGTTATACTGGGTGTCCCATGACGTAATGTGTAAGTAATCTGCACTCCAAATAGAGTAAGAAGTTCTAATAAAGTTTTGCCATAGAGTAAATAGTTATAATTCAAATAATTACAATTTCAGTTCAAAATCACAATAGGAATTTCTAAAAATGGGCGCCATTCCTCTCGAGACATATTCTGGCTCTCCTTAAGAGAGATCTAGTTGCCCTACGTAACATATCATTATTATTCCGAATAAGATCGGCTGCCTCGAAAATGTGTCTTCTGAAATGCTCAGCAGATTCCGGTGGGGTTTGGTAAATCATATTTCTGATATGACCCCACAAGTAATAATCTAAGCATGCCAAGTCATGAGAGCTTGGGGTCCAGGAGTGTTGTTCTCCTTTAGCAATTACACGTCCTTCATATCGTTGATTTAAGAATTAGCTTACGCGTAAGGGAAACTGCGCTGGGGCACTGTCGTGCTGTCTCATGACTAGAGATACATTTTCTAACATATTTCCTAGATGATCTTCTAGGAAGTCCATGCCTTGCAAATGTTGACTTATCCGTGAATATAATTCTATTTACTTGTCGATGCTTTATTATCCAGCACCAAAATGGCGTGCGCCTGGAGAGATCTGTAGGCAAAGGAGCTTGAACAGCTGGATTTGAAATGAATGAAAATCATGAAGTTTTAATGTCCTCCACACTCGTACTCGAGATACATTAATATGAGCAGACATTCGGTGAACAGAGGTGCTGGGTTTGTCATTAATTTCTCGAAGTATGTTCTTTTCCTTTGCTTGTTGTATTGGACGTTCAGTCGATGGCTTATGTATGTGTGTGAGTTTTGGAAAACTGGTCGGTCTGGTATTCGCCGGTTTGGAAATCTCAACGCATACTCTACCAGAGCTGCCGCTGAGTTTCCACCGCAAAAATCGTAATTGTAATGGATATCAACGTACAGGTAATCACTTCGAACACTGTCAATCAACACAACTATATAAATCAACTTTGCGTTTGAAAACTAAATAAAGTCGTTTCCATAGTACATCCTGGCTTGGATTTTATGCTGAAGTTATAATTATTTGAATTATAACAATTTAACCCTCCGTATTATCGTAACGGTTTACTTTAAGGCAAAAATTTAGACTATTTGGTCTGAAGATTATGTATACTATGTAGCTACATTACGTCATGGGACTGTTATAGTCGAAAATGAAATTAGCACGGAAGGTAGCAGATAATTAAAGTGAACCGGTCTAGCTCGGTAGAACAGACGGCCGTCGGCGTGTTTCTGAATTTAAACACCAAAGGTGGTCTGTCGCATGGTGTAAAATCATCTAGCTACCTTCAGGTGCACGTAAGTGGTACTACGGGAACTCTAACTCTAAAGCGAGCTCAAAATATTCACACACCTTCGAATAATAGTACAGTTTGCGAGCAAATTAGCTGTTGGGGTTCAATGACTTTCTTTAACCTATTTTTACGTTATCTTACACCCAACGCTTGTAAACTAAATACGCAAACAAAAACAACGATAAATATTTCGATTTTTTTTACTGAATAGTCAAAATCCAGATGCTGGTCATCCACTAAATTCTATTATTAATTGCACTCAAAGATAATTACACCGAAACTAAAAAAACTTCATTCAAAATTCTCTAGATTGTTATGTTGGAAAAAAACCTGTTTGATATAAAAGAACTACATGAAATTAAATAAGTCGAATCCGAAGTTTGCCATCAGGTCGATTTCATATCAACTCAATGAAATTTAATCAATAAAATTAACTTACACTGAAATCTCTTAACTCTAGATCTCTACAATGCCAACTTTCGTTAATTGCTTTCGCTGTTCGGGGGAGATTACAAATAATGCTGGTAAACCCAATTAATTATCCATATATTGAATAAACACCAATAAAACATTAAAAAACAACACGTATGCGTAAACGTACACCACACCAATCTGTGTACCAGTTATCTTGTAGCTTTGGTTAGGGGAGAATAAATTGCCCCTATTCCTTAGGCGGTCCTAACTTGCAAGCTATGTCCCTTCATCTTAGATTAATTTTTCTAAGCTAACGTTACCTAAGTTTTGTCAAAATTCAACACATTTGCAACAACAAATTGTTCACTCAAAGTTACCAATTCTACAACGTGAAATTTTTATACACATAGATCTGAAGTACATTCAAATAATGAATCTTAAAATATTAAAATTGCAGATGAAAGACTACGTTTACCTGCATATTTCCGTATAATTTGGCAAAATGCTGTCAATAGTAAAATATACACAAACACCATAAATATACAAAGTTAAATTTTAGAAATATGACATTTGTCCTCCAGGCTACAGCGAAAACCACCTAGTCATGAACGGCTTCCTCGGCAACCAAACGTAGCAACCTCCAAATTATCGTTGCGTTCCTAATTGACTGAATAACGTCGTTATAAAGTTTATGTACACAAAAGCTTTTACACACGATAATACTTACACAAGATTGAATTAATTAGGTAGCTTCATTTACAAGTCCATTTATAATTAGCATAGTTATTGAGAAATTTATTTACAAGAAGTCATTCGTCTGTTAAGGCTGATCGCTATTAAACGTGAATAATGGTATGCCTTCACAACCGTTTTTACTCGATAAAGTCAATCCGCAAAATTGCGTTAATTAGTTCACTAACGGCGTACACTTAAAAGAAAACACAATCCCTTTTACGAAACGTACGTAAACGACACCAAGTGCCCGAACATTCTATAGACTCGCTGAAGAGATGAACCACTGCATATCCACCACGGTGCTTGGTTGTAAGCAACCTTCTCGATACGTTCGCTTCCCCAGGTCTTCGATATCGCACACCCCGCGCAACAGCTTATATCTTTAACCCTCCATTTGTGTTCGGGTCAATATCACCCTATCGCATTTTTCTAATGTACATAATTCGTTAATTTATTTAAATATTTCGTTGCCACTGTATGACTCTTATTTCATTAGTCTAATAACGGTGTACCTACATTGATATTAGAAAATTACTATTATTTTTTCTTAATGCACTTGTTACACTCACTATATTTGGGTCTAGATGACACTGTGATTTGTGTGGATCAAATTAGAAGAACGAGAAGCAGATTATTACCCTAAATGAATAGATTTTATTAGTTTTGTTTTATTTTCATAATATTGCCACATTATTGCCCAATATTACGCATATTGCATGCGTTATTTGCGTACCGGTGAACAAGTTTAGTCCTGTTGAGACTTGTCTGTGGCTCCGCGTATAAATGTAAACAGTGTAAACTGTGTATTAGTTTCGTAGTAAATATCAAACTTGGTGCTATACTCTAATAAGAAATATCTAACGCAGCTCATGAATAGTGAACTTGAGCAACCTTTGCGTGTTTCTGGTAGTGATTTTAATGCTTCTGAAGGAGAAGACTATTTGTCCGAAAAAAAATATATATATATATATATATATATATATATATATATATATATATATATATGTATATATGTATACAGGGTGTTTCTGAAATACTTCAACAAACTTATGGCAACATCAGACATTTCTGTAAAATTTTCGATTTTGAATAAAAGCATAAAGTTTTGTTCTAAATAGAAGTTATATTTAACGGAAATGTAAATTATAAAAATGAAATAACAAAAAGCACGAAAATAAAATAATTATAATTGCGTGCTGTATTATCAAAAACCACAGTGTAACCGTCGCAGTTCCTCATTTCCCTCATTATGATGCTATTTTTGAACCATCGTCAATATAATTTAATCGCAAATATGCCAATGCTGCATACATGTGTATGTGCAACCGTATGCCGTCATTTTCTGTGTATTCTGTTGCAAGTCCCCGATTTTAGACCACAAGCCACAATACTTAATTTCAATGGAAATTACAATCAGAAATTTCAACGTCAGGAACCTCTTCAAATGGAGATGGAACCCGGTTCGAAGTCAATCTTCATAACGAGGAGCTTTTCTCCCGCAAACTTTAGCGGTTAAAATTAAATTTATAACATTGTAGAAACAAAAACAATAATCGTTTAAAACTTCATGTCAGATAGAGATTCATAGGCATAAATACAGTGCGATCATCATTGTTTGACCGTGCCGCTCCTAGAACAGTACTACTGTTCCGCAGCCTTAAAATGAAAATTGTGCAATACCCAGTGACGTAAATGCAGATATTAAAATAAATACTACCATAAATGACAAAAACTTTGGTGAATGACGAATTGCGTATTACGTAGAGGTACAAAAACTTCAATAATTGTAATTTAGTCTTTCTTAAGACTAAAGGGAAATTGTTATAAGGTGTGTAAAAATTTGGTTAAAAATTATCATTTATTATTTTTAATTGATATTATAGATTTTCTGGATTTCCAAGGCCTATTTCTGGTGTATTAAACCAATACATGGTATTTACTCGTCAAAATCAAGTTTTGTAAGTGCTTTTATATACTAAAAGTAATGTTTAAAACAAATTTTGTTTTTTAACCTCAATTTGGTTACGAGAATAATGTACAGTTTAGAGAGTAAAAACTGTTTAGATGAGCGTTTAATGATCTTTTTGTTTATATTGACATGAGTGGTTTGAAATAGGCAATAATGTATGAATTGTGTTGTCAGGTTGAAAATGAATAATCGAAAGGTAATTCATAGCCAAGGGCGGCAAACTATCTACAATGTGTACCAATTTATGAAAAAAGAAAAAGAAGGAACGATGACAATGCCAATTACAAGAATGTGTTTCTGAAGAAACCGTTATAGACAAGCTACTAGTTGAAAATGGTCATACTGTCCTTCGTCTCCCTTTGTACCACTCTGAATTAAATCCCATTGAAAAATCGGATAGCAGTGAGGAATGTGACATTTCAAATGGAAGGTGTTAAGCAATTGGCAATGAAGAATTGAAAAAAATTACAGCTGAGAACTCGAAGAAAGTGTGTGAATATGTGTAGAGTGAATATTTAAAAAAAGGATTGATATTGGATGATGTTACCTTTACAATAACATTAAAATATTTAAATGAATTTTTAAAATGAATTTGTCATTAATCAGAAATCAATGTATGATATATTTGTTAAATAATATTAGTGAAAACAAATTACATGTATGACTGGTTAGTTTATTATAAATGCATACATTCAACATATTCAGCACAAGTCAGGTACACCATTTTTGCTGACCACCTTTGAATGTACACTGTTGAACATCACAAATACATTATAATGGAAAAAAAGGACTTATTTAACTTAATGCTAGATATCACTTTTGCATTGCATTCTAATTTTTGAATAAAAACTTATTTCAGATTATATACCACTGATTTAGTCCTTCTCATGTGGAACTAGTCACCATATCTACTTTATGATGTACCTAGTGTTTTTTAAGATAACTCAAATCTGTATATATTGATCTAAAGCACAGCAAATAATGAATTAATAATGCATTGTTTTTTTAGATCTCAAACGTTCATGTAAATGAGATCAATTCAGCTAAAGTATAGTAAATAATGAGTAAAGATTTTCAATTAGTGCACATATTATTTACATACAAAGATAACGATATCCCGACGCACACCTCACTACCCGTTGGAATGAATGGTCTTTTATATGTTTATATTACAGTTAAAAATAGAAAAATAAAATTAAACTTGGCAATTATCTATAAAACAATTTCAAAGTGACCACCATTGTTTGCATTACTCTTCGTTTCATATTTTCAAATACATTTATTAATTGAGCTTCTGTAATATTTTGAATTGCGTCAGTTATTGCATTTTTTAATTCATCAACTGTATGAAGGCGTGTCTTGTAGATTTTATTTTTTAAATGTCCAAATAGAAAATAATCCAGTGGAGTGAGGTCAGGTGATCTTGGGGGCCAAACTCCCGCACTTATAACTCTTTCATCAAAATGTTCACGTAATAAAGTCAGTATTTGATTAGCTGTAAGAGCTGTTGCGTTATCATGCTGAAAATATCCATGTTGGAGCTCATCATCGTGCAGTTGATCAATGAAAGGTTCCAAAATAGTTTTGTATCAAGCCGCAGTTACTGTATCTTTAAAGAAAATGGGACCTACAATTCTTCTTCGTGACATAGCAGCCCAAACACCTATTTTCACAGGATGTAAAGTAGTTTCTTCAAAAACGTGTGGATTTTCTGCTGACCACATACGGTAATTCTGAGAATTCACATAACCAGATAAATGGAACCAAGCTTCATTCGTAAAGAAACTTAAGTTTAGTATTTCGTCATCTCTCAAGTTGTTGTTAAACCATCGGCAATATTCTAAACGCTTTTGAAAATCTAAAGGTAGTAATTCTTGCACAACCGTTATTTTGTAATCATGAAAATGTAGTTGACGTTTGACTGCTTTATGGCATGTACCATAAGAAAGACCTGTAACAATTGCTTATATTGAAATATGTACAATGTTGTCAATCTAACTTTACTTATGTAATGTTTTGGTTTTTAAGATTCTTTTTATTTTATTGCTTACACATTCATGTAAACCATGTTTTGTATAATGCTGGGCCAACTGTCTTAAAGGTTTTGTCGGACTTCTTTCCAAATGTGTGCGTACATTTTCCACTACTTCCTCTGTAAGTACAGTTGTGCCACCCGTAGATTTTCCCTTGCAAACACTACCATGCTCATGAAAACGACTAACAATTCTTCGAATGTGTCGGCATAAGACATCATCATCTAATTAGATGTTCTGAAAGTGATGTTGATATTCTTCAACACATAATCGTACTGAATACTTCCAGTTTCCATCTACATCTTTTTCGCCGTTTGGGAAATAAGCTTCCAAAATAAACTTGTCTTGTTCCACAGTAAAAGGCATTATAATCTAAAAAAATTTATTTACGAAAAAGGCATAAAATACACGAATAAATTTACCTTGAAAGTCCTGGTTAATTTATTAATGAGTTTTGAAAAAAACTATTTTATTGTAATACAAATGTAGATAAAGGAATAATTGAAAAAGGAAAAATCTATGTACGTTTATGAAATGTCAATCGAAGATGAAATAAATATTTGTGCCTAATTTCAATAGTAACTTGGAATAAACTTTTGATAAAAATTCTGTAAAAAGCAGTTTTCTTTCGGTCATTTATTGTTTATATCTTGGTGGTAACTATTTAAAATTCCTTCTACGAAAAATTACTTTCATATCAAAAGAAAATCATTGAAATCCATCAAGCTGTTGTCTCGTAATCTGCGTGAACTAAATCACCCGTTTATTTTAATATACCGGATGCCCACGAGATCACTTTCCGGCTGCCATTTTTTTATTTATCTATCGTTTTAAATGAAACTTGGCAGGGTTGTTACTCTAACCAAACGTCATTTTTAGGAATTTTTGCCAAGCATTTCCGACTTCCGGTTTCACCGGAAATGACCTTAACTTTTGATTTTTAAGTGACACCCCCTGTATATTTTTTGTTTTTCGGATTCTGGAGGTCATTTTACGGGCGATTGCGTAATATTTAAATCGATTTTTTTCAAATGTAATTTTAAAATTGAATTTTATTTTCTCATCCAGAGTGCCATGACCATCTTAAAATCATTCTACATACTTAACTCACTTCCAGAAAAATGCAAACTCACTTTTATCTTTGTTAACTTTTTTACTAGAACGTTCTAAACTTTATTTTTGCCGCATTATGGGCGCGCCTGAGAGTTGTTTTTAAAGCAGCACAATTTTAATGCATTGCTTTGCGTATTTTCCCAATTTTTTCAGACGATTGAACAAAATTTATTTTAAAACAGAGTGTAATAATTTTAAACAGTATTAAAAATAATTAAAAAAAATTAATAACAACAATAATATAACATTAACAATAGGTATTAGATTATAACTTTTGGACCTTTTAACCACCAATTAAATTTTCAAAGTGCTGCCCTTCCACCTCTTGACATTTCCTAACACGAAAAACGTTGTTTTCTACGACATTCCCAAGCATGTCGGGGGTAATGCTAGCAAATTCCGCTCGTATACGGTTTTCTAAGATGTTAAGTGTTGTTGGCGGTGTTCGGTAAACAATCTCCTTAATATGGCCCCACAAAAAAAAGTCAAGAGGTGTAAGGTCAGGCGAACGAGGAGGCCACCGGATCGGTCTACGGGTAGAGATAACATGTTCTCCAAATCGTTCTTCTAAGTAATTTCTCACAACAATAGCGTTGTGAGCCGGCGCACCATCTTGTTGATAATAAAGGTGTTGATTATTTATTTCCAACGGTAATTCCTCCAAAAAATTTTCAATTTTATGTTGTAAAAAACCCAAATATCGTTCTGCATTTAAATGCCCTTGGAAAAGAATCGGTCCCACAATACGAGCACCAATTATTCCAGCCCATGCATTTACTCCAAATATCTCTTGAAAATTACCTTCCATCATTCGGTGTTCATTTATCGTTGACCAATATCTTGTATTTTGCCGGTTGAACATTCCATTATTGGTAAATCTCGACTCGTCAGAATACAAAATAGAATTGGCTAGGCTATTATCGGCATCGTTATGTTCCAAGAACCAGTTGCAATATTCCAGTCTTTTAACAAAATCTCCCTCGTACAAATGTTGGTGAAGCTGGTACTTAAATGATTTGCATCCATGTTTCTTCAAGATCTTTCTTGCTGATTCTGCGCCAATGTCTAATTCAAAGGCAATTTCCCTTGTGGATGCTGTGGGGTTTTGAATGACATACGCTATTACATTTTCTTACGTTTGTTCATTAATAAAATGTTGTTGCAAATTATCTGGTTCTTGGCACATTTTTCTTATAAGGTAGATAATGAATTGTCTTGTAGGATGATGAAGACGCTCAGGATATTCTTGCCGATAAACTCGTTCGGTTTCCGCTGTATTTTTGGCGCAATGTCCATACATAATAAGTATATCAACCTGCTCACTCTTGGTAAACATTTTTGTTAATTTTATAATTAAACTAAGTACAAACTTTAATTTAATTTTTAACTAAAATATTAGATTTATGTTAATAAACAACAACCTTTATTATTACCTGTCAAACTTTTAAATTTACCATAGTGTTTCCATGGCAACCTAGCCACCTATTGTTTTCATGGCAACTCTGATATGCTGTGACATAGGAAGTGTATTTTATTAATGAGTAAGGGATAAATATAAAAATAAAAATGTTTTAAATAAAAATGGGTAAAAATGACAAAACGTGTTATACGTCATTAAATTCGTTTTAAAATACTGCATTTAGTAGTTTTATGAAAGTGGTATGCTTCCATTCAATTTTTTTGAGCTACGGCAAAAATAAAGTTTAGAACGTTCTAGTAAAAAAGTTAACAAAGATAAAAGTGAGTTTGCATTTTTCTGGAAGTGAGTTAAGTATGTAGAATGATTTTAAGATGGTCATGGCACTCTGGATGAGAAAATAAAATTCAACTTTAGAATTACATGGAAAAAAATCGATTTAAATATTACGCAATCGGCCGTAAAATGACCTCCAGAATCCGAAAAACAAAAAATATACAGGGGATGTCATTTAAAAATCAAAAGTTAAGGTCATTTCCGGTGAAACCGGAAGTCGGAAATGCTTGGTAAAAATTCCTAAAAATGACGCTTGGTTAGAGTAATAACCCTGCCAAGTTTCATTTAAATCGATAGATAAATAAAAAAATGGCAGCCGGAAAGTGACCTCGTGGGCACCCGGTATAAGATTGGGGTTCAATTTTTAACATGAAAAGTGATCTCGTGTTTTATTTGGAAGCTAAGAATCTACAGGGTGTCCTCTTATTGGTATTTGAACGTCCTGTATATGTTTTTTTTTCTTTTCATTTCTACCTTTCACACAATTTTTTTGGTTTTGTATGGTCATAAAGTTAGAATTAAAATCCACGTAATTTATTGATTGCTTTTCTGAAGCTTTATATTGAATTTCGAATTAGAATTTTCGTATTGAATTTAAAATTGATCTCTTTGATAGGAGTTGAAATGGCATTTAAATGTTCCATGAGCTAGTTAATTGAAAATAGAAATTTCAAAGTTGAGTATAAATTAAAAATTATTATTAATTTTATTAAATACATAAATAACAAGTTTACCTCGAATAGGATTTGAACCTACTACCTGTGCTTTGCTAGAGTAGTACAGGTCGTAGGTTCAAATCCTACTTGAGGTAAACTTTTTATTTATGTATTTAATAAAATTAATAATAATTTTTAATTTTATATTTACATTTGAACTTATTCGTTCATAACAAAAACTTATAATAATTGAGTATAAATTGTTTCCCTGTACAATTTTATTAAGGGGTTTTAAAAGTGGAACGTAGTTGTTGATAAGAAACATGCAAATCTAAGTTGGAGAAATATCAGATCACTTTTTGAGTTGTTTGTTTGGATTATATTTCCGCGATGTCTTTCGGAAAGCGCGCCTGATAGGTTGACGTCGTGTTTTTGTCAGGATACAATATTTCAGTCCGTTTGGAGTTAAAAAATTATCGCTGCTGTTGATGCCAATATTTTTCTGGACTACAGTTTGTACTGAAATAAATGTTAAGGGCACATGCCCTTGATCGTGATAACATGGGTTGGATATCGGATGCGATGTTTGGTGTGAAAGTTGGATGGGAGAGAAAAATACGTAAATATAGGTATATAACAATGAGTAACAGGAATAGACTATTATACTATTATACTAAATTTCTATTTAACGTTTAAAATACGTGATATATATATATATATATATATATATATATATATATATATATATATATATATATATATATATATATATATATATATATATATATATATATATATATATATATATATATATATATATATATATATCGAAATGACACTGATAAACTGAAAACGAACATGCAAAAGCATGGGCATCCCAATCCATATTAATCATCTGTTATGCCTAAATTTTGCAGCCGCTCAAGCCATATTAACACAAGATATATATGACAGGAATTTATACATAAACGACTATACACTGTGTCCGTAAAGTATGGAACAAATTAATTTTTAGCTAAACAGACCATTTTAAGAAATAATCCTGAAACACGTCGATTTTTGATTTTAATTTACTGTATTTTAAAATAATAATCTAATATACAGGGTGAATTACTTTCGAGGAATGACGTCACCGCCATTTTTTTTAAATGGAACACCCCCATTTTGTTTCAATTTTCGGATTGCTCTAGCTGAGCAAATATTCAAGAATTAAAACAGAGAATTCGGACAGCAATAAAGAATATTTCTCAAGACACAATAAACAAGGTTCAACAAGAATTTGTACACCGTTTGGGTTACTGTCAAATACAGCAAGGTCTGCAGTTCGAACATTTATAAAGTCATGTCTTTCATCATTCTGTCCGCTAGACAACAAGTATTTTTGATAATATTGTTAATTTAACTAATAAAGAATGTTATGCGTTACTTTATGAGCACACACAAAACTATTGTATTTTTGTCCACCCTGTACCAATTGGAATCAACGTGTAATACATTTTTGGAATCAGCTCAGCCAGAGCAATCCGACAATTGAAACAAAATAGGGGTGTTCCATTAAAAAAAAAATGGCGGTGACATCATTACTCAAAAGTAATTCACCCTGTATATTAGATTATTATTTTAAAATACGGTAAATTAAAATCAAAAATCGTCGTGTTTCAGGATTATTTCTTAAAATGGTCTGTTTAGCTAAAAATTAATTTGTTCCATACTTTACGGGCACAGTGTATAGAGGATATAAGAAGCGAGGAATGGAGATCAGTTTGGAAAAAACGGAGTACCTAGTAATAAATTCGGAACCACAATTTAATGTCTTAATTAATGATAACATTTGCATCAAGCAAGTCGACGAATTTAAATATTTAGGAGCAATTATTGGCAGAAACAGTGGAATAGGTGAAAGAGAGACACAAAACAGAATACAAAAAGCTCATAAAGTAATAGGGGCCCTAAACCTTATATGGTGGTACATAAACATAACAATCAAGAACAAGTGACGGTGGAGTCGGTACTGTGCTATCGAAGTGAACTATGGGTTATGAAAGAAGAAGGGAAATGGAAATTAATAACCGTAGAAATGGATTACATACGACTCAGTGCTCGGGTGCTAAAATTTCAGCATATAACTAACGAAATGGCCTAAGCGTGTGTTTACATGGATACCTCCGGGAAGGAACAGAAAAAGGAGGCATATCATTCATTCATGAAAATGAATCAAATATTTACCTATCCCCACAAAATAGAAAATTTTAGATTAATTGGGGAATACCTAATATGAATGATATGCAAGTGTCAATGGCGTAACGCAGGAGTTTTACTTAGGGTGAAATTATTATGTATATTTAAACAAACTTTACTATAAATTATGTAAGCAGACTAAAATACAGTAAATCAAATTACGCGACTTACAAGTATCCTCGATTTTTAAACGTGGTAGATATCTGTTAAGTACAATATAATTGTGAATAAATTTTTCTTTCACACATATCGCAAGACCACTTTTCGTACAGTAATATTTGTAAATGGTAACACATGTAAAAACTAGTATATTTAATATTTTCGACGAACTGTTAGTGATTAGAATATTATTAACTATTCTGATGAATGCAAGGAAGTGACAAATTCTATGATTCTCAAGACCGAGCATATCTTTAGCAATGCTGTTTTTACTATTTTTGTACAAACTAACGGATAATTTATGAGAAACCTGATGAAAGTAAAACTACTATCTTCAACAATGCAAATTTGTCAATTTCGGTTAAGAAGACAAGTGACACTTAGCTTCATTTACTGAAAGTATAATAAAAATATTTTAGCAACACCTTAACCAAGAATAATTTAGAGGAAAATGTTTCCCAAAGTCATATTAATTATATTTTTTTCTAATACGAGTGGCTCGTGAGATATTATCGACATCCGGCACAAAATTTATGGCCTTATGACATGAAAGCTTAACTATTAGATTTTATCACGCAAATCAAATAAGTTCTTTTAGACAAATTATTTTTAGAGTATCCTTCAACAACTGTGTTATTTGAATAAAAAGTTATATCTTATATTCATTTGATATATTTAAATATGTGTAAATTATTTTTTTGTCTTGTGAACACTTTTGTTTTCTTGTCGTAATACTTTTGCTTTAAATAAACCGTTCAATTAAAATGATGTTATTCATCTTAGGCCAGAGAGCTAATAACATGTCGGAAAGTGGGAAGCGCGCCAAAGAAGTATCCCATCAACAATTCGTTGGTAAGTACAAACTTATATATTTACACACACACATATATATATATATATATATATATATATATATATATATATATATGTACAGTGTGACCATTCAAGTCCGCACCATATGGGGATTTTGTGTAACTTTTACTTTAGCATAGATCTGATTATCGCATCCATTTTTGCTTCAAATAAAACCAAAAATGAACTATAGTAAGTTGGTTTTACAGCCGACGTCACCTGTCAAAAATTACATTTTTAAGAAAAAAATGGAAAAAACGCATAAATTGCCCGAATTTCGAAAAAATATATTAGAAGTTGATCATTTTGTCATTTTAAACCTTTCTGTCAAATTTCAATGGCATACTATGATTTTTGATTTTTGGCAGTTTTTTGACTTTTTACCAATTGTTTTTCATCTTGATTTTATGTAACCTAGGTAAAAATCCCTTATCTAATGAAAACTCAGCATATCTAATCTATTTCAGCCGAAAACAAAATGATTTTTGTTGTTTTTTCAAAAATGATATAATTTCATCCATCAGAAGTCATGTTTGGTGCAAAGTTCGTTTAACTTTTGTTTTTATCTGAAATATATTATTGTGTAACTACCATTACAGATTCTGATTAGAATGTAAAATGTGTTATTTATAAATAAATCAAATTTATCCTTTCGAGAAATACGTTTAGCTGAAATATTAAAAAAAAGAGATAAAACAGCAAATTGTTAAATTTATGTCTGTAATGAAAAACATTACGTTGTTAAAAATTTTAATTCAACGCTAAGAAAACTCTTGTTTTAACATACCCCACCAAATTTGAATTGAGTTTTCTATGTAACTAGAAAAACAAAAAATATTTTTTTGCTTCAAAACAAAAGTTAAACGAACTTTACACCAAACATGACTCATGATGGTGAATAAATTTTTATGATTAAAAAAAAAAATCTTGAAAGCCATTCTGTTCTTAACTTAAATAGACTTGTCATGTTGAGTTTTCATTAGATAATGAATTTTACGTAGGTTACATCAAATCAAGATGAAAAATAATTGGTAAAATGTCAAAAAACTGCCAAAAAGTCAAAATCATACTAGGTCGTTGAAATTCAGTACATAAGTCTAAAACAACAAAATTAACAACCTTTATAATAATTTTTTGCGAAATTCGTCCAATTTATGCGTTTTTTTCAATTTTTTTCTTAAAAATGTAATTTTGACAGACGACGTCGGTTGTAAAACCAATTTTTGGTTTTATTTGAAGCAAAAATGGGTGCGATAATCAGATCTATGCTAAAGCCGAGGTTAAAAAAAATTCCCATATGGTGCGGACTTAAATGGTCACATTGTATATATATATATATATATATATATATATATATATATATATATATATATATATATATATATATATATCTAAACGTTTTGGTGAATTATATAGAAAAGGTACCAGCAAGATTAATTTTGTATCTTCTTTCATTATCATGCATAATAATAACGTACGCAATGCGTACAGTACTACCCCTCACTATACTTGCGATGGTTAAGAACGCTAACGTCCGCGAAATTCTGCAAAACAGAACCGAGAAGTTATGTTCCTCGAATGAAGATGTTGTTACCATAAAATCTATCGTAAGAAACGTTACAGTAGTTTGCTTTACTTTACACATACATCAAAACTTTTAGGATTACGGGGGTACACTAGAATGGTCTTTCGACGAGCAATATTACGTTTTGACTGCTTTCTTCTGGACATACATGCTACTACAAATATTTGGTGCTGTAGCAGCGTATAAGTATGGTTCAAAAAAGGTCGTTGGTTTATGTTTATTAACGGCGTCTCTATGTTGTATGTGCAAACCTTTTGGAAGTGAAGCGCATTATGGAATTGCCGTTTTTCTACAACTTTTGCACGGAGTTGCACATGTATGACAATCACTTAATATTTCCCAAACAAATTTATTATTTCTCATAGGGTATGGTTTGGCCCGCTTTGACCTCCATGATAAGTTGGTGGATTCCATTGCAAGAAAAATCTAGGTACATTACAAGTTTTCAAGGCGTAGCAATTGGTACTGGATTATCACAGTTAGCATCTGGTTATATAATTGCGTATCTTAGCTGGAAATTCGCTTTTTACTTATCTGGAATTTTGGGTAAAACTTTTTAGTCTTTAATGTAATTATATTCTTATCAAAATTTTTTTTTACAGGATTGATATGGTGCGTAATGTGGTATTTCTTAGCTTTTGATAAACCCGAATTACATCCGCGAATTTCTCTAGACGAATTAAACTATATCAAAGAAAATAGAGAACAAACAATGCATTTATGCAAACAAAGAGTACCATGGAAATCAATGATTTCTTCCCTTCCACTCTGGTCAATTGGAATTGCTGCATTTGGGAGAATGTGGATTCAGTCAACGGTTTCGGTGTATGGTCCAAGATATTTAAAAACTGTCTTAGGATTAGAAGTGCAATTGGTAAGAGAAATTAATTAAATGTTACCTTGAAGTTACATAAAATAAATTAGATACGACGTAACAAAAAGGTAAATTTGATTGTGCAACATACATTGTATAAATTTTAATCTTTCTGTATAGTTTTTTTGAATTTTGAATAAGCGGGTTCGAAAAATGTTTCCACATTTAATAATAAAAAATTATTTAGCAACCCAAACATGAAATATTAAAATACATGTAGATTACACGTAAATCATAATGTAAACGCAATTTTAATGTGGGAAACATCGAATTTTATTAAATACAAACGTTGATTGAGTTAAAAAACAAACTTCTCTAATTTACACCTGCCACCTGATTTACTCATTATCTTCTTACCTAAGCTCTTTAACACTTCATATAATATGGAAACATTCGGACATCTATGGACTGCTCTTTGAGTTCCTTACGAGTCTTCGTGTGGGTGCGTGCGTGGGTTAATGAGTCCGTTCGCCTGTCAGCCCGTCCGCACGTCCGTGCGTGTTTCTGTGTTGGTGTCTCCGTGTCCGGTGTGTGTGTGTGTGTGTGTGTGTGTGTGTGTGTGTGTGTGTGTGTGTGTGTGTGTGTGTGTGTGTGTGTGTGTGTGTGTGTGTGTGTGTGTGTGTGTGTGTGTGTGTGTGTGTGTGTGTGTGTGTGTGTTTCTGTGTTGGTGTCTCCCTGTCCGGTGAGTGTGTGTGTGTGTGTGTGTGTGTGCGTGTGTGTGTGCTGTGTGCGTGCGCTGTGTGTGTGTGTGTGTGTGTTTGTGTGTGTGTGTGTGTGTGTGTGTGTGTGTGTGTGTGTGTTTGTGTGTGTGGTGTGTGTGTGTGTGTGTGTGTGGTGGTGCGTGGTGTGGTGGTGTGTCGTGTGTGTGTCGTGTCGTGCGTGTGTGTGTGTGTGTGTGTGTGTGTGTGTGTGTGTGTGTGTGTGTGTGTGTGTGTGTGTGTGTGTGTGTGTGTGTGTGTGTGTGTGTGTGTGTGTGTGTGTGTGTGTGTGAGTGTGTGTTGTGTGTGTGTTTGTGTGTGTGTGTGTGTGTGTGTGTGTGAGTAGTGGGTTGTGGTGATGGTGAGTGGAGTGTGTGCGTGGCAGTGGTGTGGGTGCGTGTGGTGTGAGTGTGATGTGAATGTGAGTGAGTGAGTGTGATGTGAGTGAGTGTAATTGAGTGAGTGTGAGAGTGTAGTGGAGTGTGACGTGTGAGTTGGTGGTGAGTGTGAGTGTGTGAGTGTGAGAATGAGCGTGGTGTGGGTGTGAGTGTAAATGTGAGTTGTGAGTGTGAGTGGGTGTGTGAGTGAGTTGTTAGTGTGAGTGTGAGTTGAGTGTGAGTGTGAGTGTGAGTGTGAGTGATGTGAGTGTGAGTGTGAGTGTGGGTAGTGAGTGTGAGTGTTAAGATGTGAGTGTGTCGTGCGTGTGGTGCGTGTGTGGTGTGAGTGTGGTGTGGTGTGGTGTGATCGTGGTGTGAGTGACGTGAGTGTGTGTGGTGGTG
Organism: Vesta saturnalis; assembly: GCA_036346205.1. Taxonomy (NCBI): domain Eukaryota; kingdom Metazoa; phylum Arthropoda; class Insecta; order Coleoptera; family Lampyridae; genus Vesta; species Vesta saturnalis. Next base: position 714,264 of record JARFJB010001970.1, read on the forward strand.
TGGTGTGAGTGGTGTGAGTGTGGTGGTGTAAGTGTGAGTGTGCGTGTGTGGTGTGGTGTACGTGTGCTGTGGTGGCGTGCGGTGCGTGTGTGGTGCACGTGTCGTGTGTGTGTGTGTGTGTGTGCATCGTGCGTGTGCATGTTGCGTGTGCGTGTCGTGGTGTGTGTGTGTGTGTGTGTGATGTGTGTGTGGTGTGTGTGTGTGTGAATGTGTGTGATGTGAGTGTGTGGTGTAGTGTGAGTGTGACGTAGTGATGTCGTGTGGTGCAGTGTGCGGTGCGTGTCGTACCTGTGAGTGTGAGTGTCGTGTGCTTGTGCTGTGCGTTGGTTCGTGCTGTGCGTCTACAGACGCACAGCACTACAGTACACACAGGCACAGCGACGAGCAGCAGACACACTGACACAGACACACAGACACGGCAGACACGAGACGCAGACTTTGAGTCAGCGACACAGACACACAGACACACAGACACACAGACACGACAGACACACAGACACACAGACACACAGACACACAGACACACAGACACGCAGACACGCAGACACGCACACACGCAGACACGCAGACACGCAGACACACAGACACACAGACACAGAGACACACAGACACACAGACACACAGACACACAGACACGCAGACACGCAGACACGCAGACACACTTATACGGAGATACACAGACACACAGACACACAGACACACAGACACTCAGACACACAGACAAAGAGACACACAATCACACAGACACACAGACACACAGACACGCAGACACGCAGACACGCAGACACGCAGACACGCAGACACGCAGACACGCAGACACACAGACACACAGACACAGAGACACACAGACACACAGACACACAGACACACAGACACGCAGACACGCAGACACGCAGACACGCAGACACGCAGACACCAGACACACAGACACACAGGCACACAGACACACAGGCAAACAGACACACAGTCACACAGACACACAGACAGACACGCAGACTCACAGACACGCAGACACGCAGACACGCAGACACACAGACACACAGGCACACAGACACACAGGCACACAGACACACAGTCACACAGACACACAGACAGACACGCAGACTCACAGACACGCAGACACGCAGACACGCAGACACACAGACACACAGGCACACAGACACACAGGCACACAGACACACAGTCACACAGACACACAGACAGACACGCAGACTCACAGACACGCAGACACGCAGACACACTTACACGGAGATACACAGACACACATACACACAGACACACAGACACGCAGACACACGGACATACAGACACACAGACACACAATCACACAGACACACAGACAGACAGACACACAGACACGCAGACACGCAGACATGCAGACACACAGACCCACAGACACACAGGCACTCAGACACACAGACACACAGACACACAGACACACAGACACACAGACACACAGACACACAGACACACAGACACACAGAAACACAGACACACAGACACACAGACACACAGACACACAGACACACAGACACACAGACACACAGACGCACAGATACACAGGCACACAGACGCACAGAAACACAGGCACACGGACACACGAACATACAGGCACACAGACACACAGACACACAGGCACACAGGCACACAGACACACAGCCTCACGGACACATAGACACACAGTCACACCGACACACAGACACACAGACACAAAGACTCACAGGCACCCCGACACACAAACACACAGACACACAGACACAGACGCACAGACGCACAGACACACAGACACACCGACACACAGACACACAGTCACACAGACACACAAACACACAGACACACAGACACACAGACACACAGACACACAGACACACAGACACACAGACACACAGGCACACAGGCACACAGACACACAGGCACACAGACGCACAGGCACACAGTCACACGGACCGACAGACACACAGGCACATAGGCACACAGACACACAGACACACAGACACCCCAAAACACAAACACACAGACACACCGACACAGACCCACAGACACACAAACACACCGACACACAGACACACAGACACACAGACACACAGACACACAGACTCACAGGCACACAGACACACAGGCACACAGACGCACAGACACACAGACACACGGACACAAGAACTTACAGGCACACAGACACACAGACACAGAGACACACAGACACACAGACGCACAGGCACACAGGCACACAGACGCACAGGCATACAGACGCACAGACACACAGGCACACAGACACACAGACACACAGACATACAGACTCACTGACACGCAGACACACAGGCACACAGACGCACAGACACACAGACACACGGACACACGAACATACAGGCACACATACACTCAGACACACAGACACACAGACAGACAGACACACAGACACACAGGCACACAGACACACAGACACACAGACTCACAGACACACAGAGTCACAGACACACAGACACACAGACACACAGACACACAGGCACACAGACACACAGACACACAGACTCACAGACACACAGACACACAGACACACAGACGGACAGACACACAGACACACAAACACACAGACACAGACGCACAGACACACAGACGCACAGACACACAGAAACACAGACACACAGACACACAGACACACAGACACAGACACACAGACACACAGACACACAGACACACAGACACACAGACACACAGACACACAGACACACAGACACACAGATACACAGACGCACAGACACACAGACACACAGACACACAGGCACACAGACACACAGACACACAGACTCACAGACACACAGAGACACAGACACACAGACACACAGACACACAGGCACACAGACACACAGACACACAGACACACAGACTCACAGACACACAGACACACAGACACACAGACACACAGACACACAGACACACAAACACATAGACACAGACGCACAGACACACAGACGCACAGACACACAGAAACACAGACACACAGACACACAGACACACAGACACACAGACACACAGACACACAGACACACAGACACACAGACACACAGACACACAGACACACAGACACACAGACACACAGACACACAGATACACAGACGCACAGACACACAGACACACAGACACGCAGACACACAGACACACAGACACACAGACACACAGACACACAGACACACAGACACACAGACACACAGACACACAGACACACAGACACACAGACACACAGACACACAGACACACAGACACACAGACACACAGACACCCCGACACACAAACACACAGGCACACAGACGCACAGGCACACAGACACACGGACACACGAACATACAGGCACACAGACACACAGACACACAGACTCACAGACACACAGGCGCACACACACAGACAAACAGACACACAGACACATACACACAGACACACAGACACACAGATACCCAGACACACAGACACATAGGCACACAGACACACCGACACACAGACTCACAGACACATAGACACACAGGCACACAAGTACACAGGTACACATGTACACAGGTACACAGGTACACAGATACACAGGTACACAGGTACACAGGTACCAGGTACACAGGTACACAGGTACACAGGTACACAGGTACACAGGTACACAGGTACACAGGTACACAGGTACACAGGTACACAGGTACACAGGTACACAGGTACACAGGTACACAGGTACACAGGTACACAGGTACACAGGTACACAGGTACACAGGTACACAGGTACATTGGTACACAGGCACACTGGTACACAGGTACTCAGGTACACAGGTTCACAGGTACACAGGTACACAGGTACACAGGTACACAGGTACACAGGTACACAGGTACACAGGTACACAGGTACACAGGCACACAGGAAAACATACACACACACACACACACACACAAACACACACAAACACTCACATACATACACACACACACACACACACACACTCGCGCACACATGTGTAAACGAATCGCATATCTAGGTTGCTAATAAATTGGTGATCGTGGCGGAATTGATAGCTACGTCATTCCGTTGTCAGAGAAGCATACAATTCTATGAACTCTAAAAACTACCGTGGAAGTTCAATAATACAATTGGGTGCCGCAGGCATACTACGCGCGTCTTGTCGGGAGGTCACGCCTAAAAGCTAGAAGGTCTACTCTTCCACTGTCATACGACCATATATCTGTTATTACAATAAATAGAATTATAATTAACAAGGGGTAGAAGAGAAAAATTTATGATATATTGACATTCTCCGATCCACTTAAACTACATCTTGTAGGGCGTTAATCATTATGTAAACTAATGTGTACAATGAAGCCGTAATTTCTTGTGGACTGAATCAAATAATCACAGCTACGAATCAGTTAGAACGTTAGCCAGTCTAATTAGTTTTGTAGTGTTATAACTACGGAAACTAACACAAGTATTTCGATCCTAGACGTTTGCCTATAGTTTTAAAGATCTGCTAACTTTAATTTTAGAATGGATTGTGGTCAAGTCTTATCTCACTTGTCACGTTTATTTGGGCACTAATTGTATCGTACATTTCCGATAAACTTCACATACACAAAATAATTCCCGTCGCTGCAAATAGGAAAGCAATCATGGGAATTGGTATGGAAAAAGTTAAATAAATCAGATGTAAATCCTTTTTTGTAGGACTAATTACTAGCGGAGCATTATGTATCTCAATAAGCTATTTAAATTGTAATCTAACTTTGATTTTGTTAGTTTGGGCATTTATGCAAATGGCTTATACTACTGCTTTTATTCCAACAATGACTAACGTAGTTGACATTGCTCCAAACTCTGTCGGTCCAGCTTCCAGTTTAGTTCAAATAGTTTTATTGAGTGCAACTATTTTATCAACATTTGTTACCAAAATCTTTCTGACGGACGATGTATGTATCTGAGTTAATAAAATTAGTTTTACAAATTATATTATTCGCAGAGCTCACAGGAATCATGGAGGGGTGTATTTAATACTTCGGCTGTAGTATTGCTTTTGAGTTGTTTATTCTATGTAGTATTTGGGACAGGAAATGTAAGAATGTTTTATTACTACATCTCATGACTATTTAATTTTGTTTTTAATAACTTTTAAGGTTCAAGAATGGGATAAATTAAGCAATGTTAGATACAGTGGCAAGGAATTTGTTACTACAAGCAAAACTGAAGAGCTGGTTGAATTGAACAAATAAAGACAATTTATTGTATAATTTAAGGAAACGCTATAAACTATTTCATTTAAAACATAAAAAATAAACTATGTACAACAATAGTAGAGTGAAAGCACTTCTCCTATCAATTATCTTTTTTAATGGGTTCCTAATAGACCGTAATTGGTTTTCCCATTAGACGTGGGAATATCGTTACATTAAGCAATTACTTTGCGCAGACTGGAGTAATAGAATCTCCAAGTCTCAGGCCAAGGTTTAATACCCTAAGATTTAATTTACCAATCAGTTAGTGATCATTAACCATAATTTATAAGGGTAGATCGCATGTAGGTGACGGAATGAAAAAAAATAAAGGTACTTTCAGAAAATAGGTAATAAAGAAGATAAAAACAGTTCCACTAATTCCCTGGTCCAGAATAAAACATTAAAAACCAGAAATTTATGTATTAGATAATAACCATTTAAAATAAGTCTACTCAATACAAAAACATCATACATAAACCAATTAAAAACATGTCCCTTAGGATCCCCTTAGCTGGAAGCGAACTTCTCTTAAACTAGTATTCTGAGGCTTCCCTTACTTTAACTCTTTTCTGTCGGAGCATTAAAGGTGACGAAAAATATTAGAGACGGTATATTAGTAGAAACTACCACAAATAAGTAATCCAGAAGTGTTTTGGATACAGTAAGGCTAGGAGATTACGAAATTGAAATTATTGCAAATAAACCCATGAATGTGTTTAGAGGCGGGATCTTCTGTCGTGATTAAATTAAATTATTCAGTCAAAGACATGTGTCAGGAGTTAATCTGGCAGATTATCGAAGTTAGACGAACCAAGTGTAAAAGAAGTGAAGAACTTGTGGACACTCCACAGCACATACTAGCATTTAACACCCGAATGCTACCAAAAACAATTAGGGTTGCCTTTTATTCTCTGAGTGTTCGTTTATACGTACCACCACCGATGAGGTGTTTTCCGTGCAACAAGTTTTGACACACCTCTTCCAGGTATGCATTGCAAGAGGACTTATGCGTATGTGGTAAAGCATTGCACAATGATGTTCTATGCGAGGAACCTATCAAAAGTATTAACTGTAGTGGAGTTCATTCTGCTCGAGCCTCAAATTTATCCTATATATAAGTAGGAGTGTGCCATCCAGGAATCTCGTGTAAAATAAAATATAAGTTACCTGGAAGCAAAAAGAAAATTTGTTACACCAGTGTCTTCCAAGGGAGTTACTTATGTCAAGGCTGCAACTTCTACAGCCATCATACCAGATATGGTTGATGTACCAGCCTTAAACAAAGAGGTTTTGCCTCTCTTAATTGGGGAAATCACTCCGCTAATACAAAGACCTTGCAAGGATAGTCAATTATGTTTATTTGTAGCGCCAACAGCTTCTTACTTAAATATATCAGCGAGCCAAAGTAAAGAAAAACGGAAACGTAATACGGAGAAGCAAGAGTCTGTTTCTGAAGATGACATCATGTCAACAGAATAAAATGCCTCTCAGAAAAAAAAGATAAAGTCGGATGGCCAAAAGGCAAATTAAGAAAACCACCCTCAAATGCCCCAGGTGTCGAGAACCGGTGTGGGACGTTTCGCCGCGGCCGTTTCGCCACAGGGCCAGTTCGCCGCTGGCCGTTTCGGCGCAAGCCGTTTCGCCGCCAACATTATTTTATTGCATTCAATTGAACACTAGCACATACCATCTTACATTTTTTTAAATATATCGTATAAAAACTCACGTATCTACCAAATTTTACACCTTATTAACCATTATTTATAATGAGATAATTATCATTACGACACTCATTAGGTGACGACAGAATTTTAAGAACTGTGAGAGAATTTAATGACAGAACAATTTTAGAGTATTTGCGTTCAATCGCCCATAATTACCAATTTCATTAATATAATGTAGGTATTATATGTATTTAAAGGTAATTATTTGACGTATTGTAGTATTTACATAGAAAATAATAAACATTTCTTTTTGGAAAATATGTATCTTTATTTGGAATGAACTCATTTTTACTGCTTTTTAGAAAAACAATAGTTTTTTAGGGCGTAATTTATATATTACAATTTATAGATATTAAAAAAAATAATAATATAAACGAACTAAAACAACATTTTATACAGTGTGTTAATTCCGTCTCTAATAAATTCATATTTACAACCCAATTCGTAGTGTTTTGTCAAAAAAAGAGATCGAGGATGCGAGGTCTATTTTTTCATACGAGCTATAGTTTATGAGATTCCCTATTAAAACATCGAAATTTGGCCACCCTGTACTTTTGGCGGCGGAACGATCGCGGAGAAACGGCCGCAGCGAACCGGCCGCGGCGAAACGTCCTACACCCGCCGAGAGCGGCGCAGACTTCTATTAAATACACTGAGAAATCTACCTGTGATACTACATATACATTTTTATTTATTAATTATTTATATTTACTTGTTTGTTCAGTCCAGATTTTTATTTATTTATTACTTATACTTATATGTTTGCACTACCCACAAATCTGTGATATTTTAACGTTAACCAACCTCTGTATTTGTACTTATTTATTCGTTTCATTTGATAGGTTCCTCGCATGGAACACCATTGTGCAATGCTTTGCCACATACGCATGTCCTCTTTCAATGCACACCTGGAAGAGGTATGTCAAAACTTGTTGCACGGAAAACACCTCATCGGTGTTGGTTATTTATTCATTTTAGTTCTAACTTATTTATTCGTTAACTGATACCTTGGATTACTTATTAATAATTACTATTTGCATCATTCATTATGGCTACAATAATCCAATGGAATTATAATGGTATGATTCATCATTACTGTGAGCTTAAGCTCATAATTAACGAACACAATCCTTTATTTGTTTGCCTCCAAGAAACCTACTTAAAACCAAACCAACCATGCTTTTTGCGTAGCCATAAGCTCATAAGCTTCCTAATATAAGAGCTAATGGCGAGGCGAAGTTGCAGTACTTATTAGAGACGACGTTCAATTTAATACTGTACTACTAAGGAGGCATCTACAAGCTGTTGCAGTGCAGATTATTGTACCTATAAAACTAGTTATCTGTAACATATACCTACCAAATAATGATTGGCAGCAAAACGATATCCTAGACGTTATACCACAGTCGTTTATGGGGATCAGCCTGAACTTACAGCAATGAAGAAGCCATAGAAAATATAATGGACACAAACTATCCGTTTTTATTAAGCATTGGCGAAAATACTCACCTCTGTGCCAGAATTAGTTCCTCTTCTGCTATAGATATCATCATGAAATCTTCCCGGATTGCCACATCATTCTCATGGAAAGTATCTCAGGATCTTCACTATAGCGACCACTTTCCGATAATAATTGAAACCAAACAGCGCAGCATACCTGTAGTAAGTCCAACTCGTTAACAAATATCCGAGGCTCGATGGAGTCTCTTCCAAGAGCATCTCATTGCACCCGATGAGAAACACACAGCTTCGCGGAAGATATGTAATGTTACCAATGGTACAATAAGCGCAACCAATACTGACATCTCGAAATCTGGAGGAATATATGTTAACTTTTTTGTTCCATCATGGCTCCCAACCATGGTGGAACAAAAAAGTTAGCGAAGCTACAGCAGTTAAGAAACGAGCACTAAATGTTTTCAGAAGAAATTCTACGAATTAAAACCTAATAACATTCACAAAAGCGAGAGCATCTGCTCGACGAATAATTCTACACAGCAAACGAAATTCGTGGAATAATTTTGTGTCTACTATAACGCGTGACACAAACAACTCAATTGTATAAATAAAATAGAAGCGATAATTAGATTTTATAGACTCAAAATGCTGCATAATCTTACCAATGAATATAAAAAACTTCTCGATGGCTTCAACACAACATGGACAGAAGGCAAGTATCATACCTGCTGGAAAGAAGCAATAATTGTCCCCATATTAAAAAATGGGAAAAATCCATACCTAGCTGCAAGTTATAGACCGATCAGTTTAGCTTCTTGTGTTGCAAAGTTTCTAGAACGTATGGTCAGCGCTAGACTAATGTGGATTCTAGAAAAACGAGGACTATTATCAAGTTCTTGTACATTTACAAAATGTCGTTCTCGAAGCTTTCTCACGCAGGCACCATGCGGTTGCGGTTTTCCTTGACGTTGAAAAGGCTTTTGACATGACTTGGAGGTATTGAGTGCTGCAACAGCTGTATGAATAAGGATTTAAGGGAAACCTACCTACACTTATATCCTCATTTCTTGAGGGACGATCTTTCAGGATTCGAGTAGGTATTCATCTCTCAACTCCTAAAATCCTAGAAAATGGCATACCTCAAGGCACAACATTGAGTGCAACATTCATTCGCAATCGCGATTAACGCTTTAATATCCTCCCCACCATATGATATGCACATTTACCTGTATGTTGATGACCTGTTATTACTTTGCACTGCACCTACCCTCGGCAATTTAAATACAAAAATGCTGCAGGCTTTTGACTCTATTTGAACCAATTCAAATAAGATGGAATTTAATCTATCATCAGAAAAGATCTACTGCATGCATTTTTGTAAACTGAGAAAGCCACATTATCGTCCTCTCCTTACATCAAATAATAGATACTTCAGTGTAAGGATCACGGTATATTTCTGGGGCTAAAACTAAATACCACGCTGACATGGAAAAGCCACATTGACGAATTAATTTTGCCCAGTAAAGCTTCACTAAACATCATGAGAGTGCTAGCTAGTACTCGGTGGGGAGCAGATTTAGAGATCATTTTAGGAATTTATAAATCGCTTCTGCGGTCAAAAATTGATTATGTATATGAAGCGTATTCGTCAAAATCGAAAAGCACCCTAAAAATCTTACAGGCAATACAAAAGGCAGCGATGAGGTATACTCTAAGTGCATTCTACACGAGTTCTGTTGACAGCTTATGCTGTGAATCTGGTATTACTCCATTACATCTACATCGTTCATTCAGACTTCTAGCATACGCCTGCAAAATAAATGCTCAATCAAATCACCCAAATTATAAAATCCTATTTCATAATGATGATATGTATTAAACGGGCCAAAGATTACACAAGCCACTGTGGTAATGTTAAGAAAGGTTTAGAAAGTATTCATGAAACACTTCCATATCTCTAGGACCATAGGAAATCCCGGCATGTCTTGTACCGCACATTAACTGTTACACACAACTGTCAAAATATAAGAAAACAAATACCCCATCAGCCTTCATTCTTAATGCATTCCTTGCCAATTTTGGTGACCATCCTATTTTATATACTGACGGTTGAAAACATAATCAGGGCGTGGGATCTGCCTTTTCGGTGAACAACACAGAGTACAGTTGGCCTATGCCAGCATATATAACAGTATACAGTGCAGAATTATATGCGATTTGTGAAGCCCTTCGCTATTCTGAAGTGACAACTGGCTGCACCAAATTTGTAATAATAACCGATTCTTACAGTGATATTATGGGTATTGGAAATACATACATCAGAAACCCGCTAATTCCGATGTTTTTATCTACAATCACACATCTTAGGAATCTGGGACGAACAGTGGTATTTTTATGGGTGCCTAGCCATATGTACATTAGGGGCAATGAAAGAGCAGGTATAGCTGCTCGTAATGCAGCAGATGAAGCTGAAACTGAGATGGTAACCAAAACTGAAATTGCGCTTAATTCTATTGTTGCCAAATATATCAAACAGAAACTAAAAATAATAGGGCAAGAGAACTGGACCAGATTTCCATATTTAACAATTTATCCTTTGACTGTCCCCGTCCCTGTCTTATCCTGTATCATCCGTCTTCCCTTATTCTCGCGTTAAAACCTCTTCCATTATTGTCGCACCTTCCTCCCTCTCTTCTAACAACTCCTCTAAGTTTCCCCTTGTCTCTGTCATCTGTCTACTGTATACCGCCAATCTTTATTTTTATATTTTTCCCACTGTGTATTTCTTTCTGCAATACCTCTTCTATGTTGCACTTTCTCTTCTTCTTCTTTTTTCAACCATTTTCTTTTTATTCCCACTATTACCCCCCCATTAATTTTCTGTTGTTCCCTTCCGTGTGCTGCACTACCCATGAGAATTCACTTGGCATTTCCCTTTCCCACCACTCCCGTTCTTTTTCTTCTGGCCATGTCTCTTGTAATCCCACCACGTCCTGCTACCTAACAAACTTCCAAAAATCTTTTTATTATTTGATCCCGCGACACTCCAGAACAGTATCTTTAGTTCGTTCATCCCTTCCTGTGTTATTACCCTGCATTCACTTTGTTGTCGCCGTTCCTTTCATTTCCTTTACTCGTTTTTCTGTTACTCTGCCGATCCGTCTTTGCCCTTATCCCTCCTTATCTTAGTTTTTTGGCCTTTGTTTGTCCCTTCTCTCTCCCCTTTGTCTGATTAACTCTCATTCCATACGTATCTTTCTCCGTGTGTCTCCATTTTTCGATACCCTACCCATCTTCTCTTCCCACCGCTCTTTTTTACACCGCTTTGTTCCTTATTTCTTTTTGTACACTCCTTCCTTCCCTTGTTAGGTCATAATATTCTACTTCTGCTTGCAGCTCTCCATTTCCGCCATCACTGGTTTGTTTAAAGTTGTGTTGTCAGTATTTTCTTTTTATTTTGTTTTCGTTCAATTTTTAAATTAACCAACGTATTTACGTGATACATTTATAAATTTACTTTTGTTTAATTGCGTACTTACCTCATTAGGACGTTAATTTCCAATTTATTTGTCTTTTGTTAGAATTTATTTTTAAACACGTTTTATTATGTATATTCCTTTTATGTGGTTTAATAACCATAGGTTTTGTTTTATCCCACAACACTCTCTTCTTTTCTCTGTTAGTTTCTCCTTGCTTTTTTCCTAGGGTTACCTAGTCGCATTGCCTTACATCAACAGGTGAGTAGTGACCCATCTCCAATTTCTCTTTTTTTTCAACACTTCCCATTTCTACACGTATCGAAGTGGTAGTTTTAAAAATGGAGAATCTTCAAACATTATACATCAATTGCTTCCCAGTGTACCAGCGTGATATAAAATAATTGAATCCCCTCAACATGTCATCTATTTACCTATAAACACATTTACCCTTTCAACCATAACATTTAAAATAGCAGACCAAGACGGAGATCTCATCCATTTTAACAACGATAGGACCACATTTAAATAAAGTATGGTGACGCGGTATAACATATCTGCATGTAATCAGAACCCATCCAACTATAAAAGGTTAAAGTGTGGTAACGCGAGGCAGTAAGCGTTCAGCGATCAAATCATTGACAGCGCAGAATAGAGCATACTTGCAGTATTGGTTTTACAGTAATACAATGAGTATTTTAAACGTTAACGAAAAAGTTGTCGTTGATAACGCTATATTAAATTACGAACTCCACACATGCTACGAGATTTGGAAACAACGATGAAATCATAACACCCATTCAGGAAGACATGTGCACTTTACCATCAGAAAGTTATGTCTACATAGAGGGAAGTTTGTTACGGGAAGATGGTACTGTCTCTAACACCGCACAGTTCGTTAATAATGGCATTGCATTTTTATTCCGTGAAATTAGATACTAAATGAATGGAATAGTGGTAGATTTCGTGACTAAGGTTGGACTACTGTCGACAACGAAATGATTGGTATCCTTGACAAGCAATAATTTCGTCCGTGATGCAAATGCAGACAGGTTTCCTACATGAAGCAGCACACTAACAAATACTCTAGGCTATTTTAATATTTGTGTACTTTTGCGAAAGCTAATTGTCTTTGCCGAAGATTACAACAAAGTGGTTTTGAACATCAGACAGGAGTTGGTTTTAGTTTGCAGAAACATTGATACCGGCGCAGTAATTTCAACTGCGGGTGAGGAAACATAAAAGTTAACGTAGATAAAATATATTCTAAAGTTCCACACATCATTCCAGCATTAGCGGATGCATTGGCCTTAACAAAATACATTAACAAAAATGTTAATACTTCTGTAACATTTAGAAGTTGGGAAACATACATATATCCAGCCGTTCCAATAACAGATAAACATACATGGCAATCAAGTATAGAAACATCTAGATACATTATTATGGTGTCACGTATCCATGATTTTATCAAGATTTGCCGATAAATTTCGAATGTATAAATTACTTGTTAGTACCGAACATTTTGAATAGGGTAGAGATTCTCATAATTGGATAATCAAAGATTGGAGAAACTCTTCGATTGTAACGTTTTCTTTTATCGCTTACGTAGTTTAAAGGGTTACAAATGTTTTTTTTGTATCTTCTAAGAAGAAAATGAAGTTTCTTTGTTAATCGTAGTAAGATGGAAGTTTTAAAACGAAAACGTGAATTACATTTTGGTATCGATATTTAGGGAAGCCTTCTTACCAGAGTTTGAAAGGAAATATTCGTTAGTGTATTTGAAATTAGGGTTAGTTTTATACAAATAATCGCTTTCGTATTTTAACTTGAAAAAATCTCTTTGGGATTGCATCATATAAAAATTAAATTAAAGAACGCATTCAAATATTACATAGTAAGGTACATCCTTTACAAAGGTTTTAGTTACCCTCCAGACAGGCACCATTTTTATTGATAAGGGTTTGGTTTTAAAATAAACAAATTGACTTTAGGTACATAGTACTAAAGGCTAATTTGCTTGAAAATTCCAATTTACCATATATCAAATTTCTCAGACAAGATTTCGTGTAGAAACAACTTGCTGAAAATGCAATCCCTACCGAGGTTTATCGAAGTGGGCTTCGTGTATGCGCATAGTGGAAAATTTGCCTGTTTTTCTGATTAATTAGTTAAAAGTGGTTAAAAAAGCAATGTGGCTGCAAGCAAATTTTTTATGTTAGCAGCAGTATTATAGGCTTAAAAGCGTATGGTTTAGGGAGGTGTAGTTATCGCGAAACGACGATGACCAAGGCTAGTGTAGACAGAACTTTCGAAAGAAGGGTGTTTTTTCCCCTAAGTCAAAATCCAAAAGGGATAATATAAGTGTTCAACCTTCATGAGACCCATTTATCGATGTGTGTTAGTAGTGAATCGTTAGGGATAGTTCGAGATCCAGAACGGCGCTGAGTCTTAAGTACCTAGTACTCTCGCCTTCCTCTGGAGAAGATTTTGCTTGTTTTGCGGAAATATACGTTTATTTTAAGGTTACAAACTTTAAGTTCACAGCGCACCATTTAACAAACAACCTGCTCTAAATAAATAAAGATTTTCTCGTAATACAAAATATTAAGTATAATCAGAACCTGTACATTATTAGTGTAAAAACAATAAGTAACGTACTGCAAATAATTTCGTTTGAAGAGTATAGTTAAAGCAAATAAAGTCAATGTAGACAATAACGTACATGATCAAATGAAAGTCTAACCGCAACGTTAGGAGCAAGACGCGGCGTCCACCAGCAGCACGATATAGTAAGCGTGACCAGCATTAGCCGTATCGTCGAGGTTACCGTCCGTATCAGATTCTGTGTAACCAAAGGGGCTCTTTAATTGAAATAATTTTTGTGTTTTCTTTTAATGTGGTGATCGACAAAATTTAAATAAATATTTGAGTCCATTTTATTATGATGTTATTTAGGTATAAAATTTTTTTTGAGATTCACTTTTGATTATTTTATCGTTTAAATTATAAGGCCAGTGCTTTCATACCGAGAATCGTCCAAATTTATTTGAGGTGCTTATTAATATTACTCAAACTGACGAACGTCAATATCGAAATTACTGCAGGTATATTAGAAGGCAGTTTGCAAACTCTAGCTAGAGTGGTCGTCAAATTTTGGTTTACGTTTATTTTACAATCAATATTTAGGTTATTGAACTTGTGTTTTTTTATTATGTGAACCTACTGTTACACAGCATCTTAATTTGCTCATAAAATTAACGTAATTATGTCGTATTTAGTTTAAATGGAACAATCACGGCCGAAAGTTTGCAAGGGATTAACTTTAACGTACATTTAAAGGCCGATGAATATTGCACTTTTTCTTGTTTTTCTTATGAATTGAGCATAATTAAACGTAATTTGAGGAATTCAATTTCAAACGATTATGTACATAGTTAAAGCGTTTGTTTCGTTTTTTCATTATTATTAATATATTGATGAAGTGAAATTATTTTACACATTGAGTTTTGGGATTAATGTAACTTGGCTAGAGATTAGTGTTGATTTTTGCACGCTATTATGTTATTTAAGCGTGTAGATATTTGTCTTGACGCCTTTCAGGTTGGCGAAAGATCTGCTGGTACTGGAGCCGTCTGTGGATATTACGTGTAGGTAGGTAAGTTATTTGGGTATTTTGAGCGAACTGCGAACTATCGTAATTCGGCATTTCATCCCCTAATGTGACATTTAAAATATCCTGGCGCCCATTTCCGGTTTTTGACGATTTCAACCCCTATTTTGGCTTATGTATGGTATGCTATCCTATCGTACGCAATATTAATTAACATCTGACGCAAACCCGACCAGTGGCTAGTCGTGCAAAAGCCAAGTTTATTTGTTGCTTTGTTTTATTGCCAGTTTATATCATAACAATAAGATTTCAAACGGGGAAAGAGAATATTGTTTTTAAGATATGGGCAGATTCGGTCAATGTGCACTAAAGAATATTAGGGTGTTCCTTAACACAGACCATTGTCTGTATAATAATTTAAACTTTCATTATGATAACAATTGCTTTGCTACGTTGTATGGAATGTCTGCTAATTTTTAAATGTCATACTATCAAAGTGATGGACAACCATTACTCACACCTAATCAATTTGCGATAGTCGCACCATTCATAGTGGTAGACTGCTCGAATAAAAAAAGCAGTACTTGTAGAATTCCACACAGCCAATATACCTACCAGTACGACAGAATACTGTGTAATACTCTATGATCGTTTAGTTATATGCAACGCGTTAACGAAAGCAACCATACAGCTCTAAGGCCGCGTTCACACCAAAAGCAACCGGCGACAGCAACGCGACGGCAACCCAACTACGGTTTCTGTTGCGTTGCTCTTGTGTACTTACTGGAAGCAACTTATTTTGGAATCAGTTGTGAGAAAAATGTCTTCCTCGTCGGATGAAGAAATTGCTGCTGCATACTTGCTACTGAAAAAGCGTAGAAAGAAGACAAATAGAAGGTTTTGGGTTAATCCTTTTTATACGATAAATTTGGGACATAGTTCTTACATAGTAGCGCAAGAATTAAATCATGATCCTGTTAAATTGCACGGATTCTACCGTATGAGTAAGCGCACGTTTCAAACTCTGGTAGAAATAATAAAACCTGAAATAAGCCAGAGAGATACTAATTACCGCAAAGCAGTAAGTGCTGAAGAAAGGCTTCTTATTACTTTAAGGTAAGTCTTTATTATATTTTTTTGATAAGCATATACATAGAAATGAAAAAGATTTTTTCTTGCAAAAAATTTAATTAAACATAACGAAAACTAATGTTCTTAATTATAAACGTAATTATCAGATTGACATTGAAAAGATCTCAAAGGATCGGAAGGATCAGGTGCACTCATTGTTGTAAAACGTGATGATGATTGTGTTTCGGATGTCGATTGATAATTGTTTTGGGTATCTGAGTGGTAGCTGAAGGCACTTGACGGTCTAGATTGGCAGCTAGAACTACTGGATGGTCCAGGTAGACAAGGAAAATTATTAGTATAATCGCTCCTCGTACTATTGACACTTATGGGAGGAAAAGGCCCTTCAGAATTATCCTGTAATATTTTGTCAATGATTTCTAAAAATTCACGTTTACATCTCCTCTTTTGAGAAGCGTTCATTAATTCTATATCAGGAAGAAGACTAAGCAAAAACTTCTGATCTACGCTTTCATTTTTATTGCTGAAAGTCGCCCTTTTTGCATCAAAGTATTCAGCAAGTGATTTTTCTGCATCTATATCTTTATTTTTCCTTTTAAGTGCAGTTACACGATTATCTCTTGTGTGATTTACTCGGGGAGCTGTTGGTGTCTCAGGTAGCTCATTTTCATTTAATTGAGATTGAGTGTTAACTTCTGACGACTCATTTTCTTCTTCAGTTTCTGGTGCAGTGCTCTCTGTGTCATCACACTCTACCGTTTTCGATTACTTTTAACGAAAGGAAGTAAAAATTGTAGAGCGTCTTTCAAATAATATTTTTTCTAGATGCCTCCAGCTGACCCACTTGTTGGTATTTTCCTGAGGTGTCGTAAGAAAACAGTCCGTATATTTTTCCAGCGTTCTTTACAAGTTTACACTGGAAAAAAAATTACGTTAAAATATCTTGTTTTAGCATTGTTATATGTATTTTTTATTTCAGGTATTTAGCAACAGGCGATAGTTAAAGAGCTTTGACATATTACTTTATGCGAGGTCTCACAACAATCATCAATATAATTGCGACCACTACTGAAGCTATTTGGACTGTTTTACAACCTGGATACATGAGTACACCTACTCCGGACAAATGGATATTAATTGCTGATCGTTGCTACACTCTCTGGAATATACCAAATTGTTTGGGTTTCTTAGACGGTAAGCATTTTCGAATAAAATGTCTTCCACAAACGGGATCAACGTTTTGTAACTACAAGGGACATCTTTCAATTGTTCTTATGGCATGTGCTGATGCGGATGGGTTATTTACCACAATAGACGTAGGAGAAACGGGCAGAAATAGTGATGGAGCAGTTTTTCGAGCATCAAATCTTGGACGCTCGTTACAACTGGGATTGTTGGAATTACCACAACCTAGACCACTACCTTCAGGAAACGACGATTTTCCTTTTTACTTCGTAGCAGATGAAGCCTTTCCTTTCAAAAACTATATAATGAGACCTTATTCGAAGCGTACTTTAGAGAACCGAAAAAGAGTTTTTAATTACCGCTTATCAAGAGGACGGAGAAGTGTGGAATGTGCATTTGGGATTTTGGTGTCTAAATTCCGTTTATTTGAAGGCCCAATTTGCTGTAAAGATGAAACTATAAATTCTGTAATTAAAGCAGCGTGTGTTTTACATAATTTCATACGAATCAAGCAGGGAATATTTACCCAACCAACAGAAACTATTGCAGATCGTCAGGATCAAGTAAACATTCCAATTGAACCTATGCCACAACCACAAATTATACGTAATCATTCAGAAGCACAGAATATTAGGGAACGACTTTGTGATTATTTTCTGACGCCTACTGGGGCTATACCATATCAGTGGCATCACATAGTGTAACCAATATATTAATACTTAAATATAGAAAATTTATTGTACTAATTTCTTCGCACTACGCCTTCTCTAAATCTATTTTTTTCATAAGAATACAGTCTGTCTATTGCTGGACACACTGGAAATAAACCTGATAAAATTTTCCATTTTTCCATTTCTGAGCACCCTGTATATCAAATAATAATTTTTTGCATGGTAGTATCATTTTATTTGATAACCAGAATGTTTCTTTCATAAAATCAAAAAAAAATCCTGTCAAATCCAGGCGTGGACACACTGTATAACCATATAATAGATATATAAAATAAATACTTTAAACAACGTACCAGATTCATTCATTGCTTTAGAAATTTCCATCCAAGCTTTTTCCTTGATGTCCATTCGGGTGTAACAATCATTCGTTATATCGTATAAACACTGATATGTTTCCACAAGCTCCACAAATTTCTAATTTTTAGCAGTATCGTCCATTATAGCATGTATTTTCAAAAAACTCAGACTACAACTGACGATTGCGACGCGGGTAACAGCACTTCTAGCAACCGGTTTCTCATTGATTGGGTTGCAGTTGAGTTGAGTTGCGGTCAGTGGAAACACGTGTATCGAAATATTAGCGCTACGTCGCGTTGCTGTTGCGTTGCCGTCGCGTTGCTGTCGCCGGTTGCTTTTGGTGAGAACGCGGCCTAATGGGACGCCCGTCATAGTAGAGGTACAAGGGTTAAGAATTTTAAAAGCTTTTATACCGACAGAACTCGCAATTTTTAACGGAACACAAATTTGCCACTATATGTTTAAATCACTGTATCCATAGTATACGTTTGAAACGGAGAGGCACCGTCAAGCTGCTTCGATCATATATAACCATAGCTACACAAAATGAGAAGAGGGGCATACACCATTACACAATTTCGAAGAATTCTCAGTCTATTGATCCATTCAACAGATACTATATGCGTCAAGTGTAGAGAGAAAGCGGATTACATCAGAAAATATGTGACCCAGTCCGTTATTGAACTTGATTAACATCCTCATTTTCCTGTTTGCAACCGGTTTGTTACTATTATTGTCTATTATCATTATGTCACGGTGCTCTGTCTAATTTACACTATCTGTACTTATGTAATGCAGTAAATCTTGTACCCCTTTGTTAATAAATAAATTGTAAATACTCATGTTTTTTTTTCTATATATCACACAATATTAGTACATTATGCATATAGTGCCTCAATAATGAATAGTTACATATACAGGATGTCCCTAAATTGTATAGCCAAAAGTATAAGGAAGATTACTTACGTAAAAATAAGCCGATTTAACTAAACTTGCCGTAGTCCAAAAGTTGATAATAACGAAGCTACGGGGTGTCAAAGTTGAAAAAATAGATCACATCTTCTTTCATGTCTTTCGGCTGCTTTGAGCTAATTTTATAAAGTTTTTTATATGGCGGTTTCGCGGGATGAGAAATTCAAATATATCATCGACTTTGGTGTATTGCCTAGAGGGCACTAAAAACGACTATTAGGACCTGTTTAAACCGCTGTTTTGTGCTACACTGTAGGCCCTTTTAGTATGGAATGATAGTTTTCCCTACCTTTTCTGCTTAAAAAGGCTACACCTTCTTGATATTGCTAACAGCACCGGTTTCCAAGAAAAACGCACCTAAAGCTCATAATGCATGCAAATTATCCAAAAGTATCAAAATAACTTTTTTGACTATCCTATTTTTTCCGCAATAACAATTAGTTTTAATTAATTTCAATTAATTTTGAATCTTTTTTCTCTCGTGAAAAATTTGGATAAGACGAACTGTTTAGCCAGGAAAAAATATTTTCTGATGCATCGCACATTTGCGCAAGCGCTTTTACTTAGGTAAAAAACCTTAGTCGCCCTTGCTTTTTAGTTACCATATCGACAATTGAATATATTTATCAAACGTTGGTTCTTTTCTGTCGCTTTTAGATTGATAAAGATCCATAATTATGGCTCACAGTTTCACTAATTCCTTCTGAAATGGTCGATATGCCTTTAGTGTACGAATTTACAGAGAAAATAACCTTTCCGTAGAACTCCACATTAGCACACTTTTACTAATATCAAATGACGTCTCCGTGAAAATCGCAAGTTTCAACCAAGCCGTGGAAATTCTGGACGCAGGCTGTGGTAGAAGAGATTTTGGACGCTGTTGAAATAGATCCAAAGACCAGCACACGACATGTAGGATTGCAATTGGGAATTTCGAAATAATGACTTCATAGAGTTTTTCAAGAACAATTATTGCACCCCTTTCATATTCGAAAAGTTCAAGACATATTGCCCATGGATCCTGATCAACGTTAAGTTTTCTGTCGATTTATTATTCATAGAAGCATCGAAAATCCAAATTTTAGTAAACAAATTTTGTTCGCGAATGAAGCTGCATTTACTAGGTGCAGTATTTTCAATGTCCATAATGAACATGTTTATGCTGTTGGAAACCCTCATGAAACTAGAGTATCTCATTATCAGCATCTATTTCAAGTAAATTTCTGGGCTGGAATTGAGAACACTTTTATTACTGGTCCCTTAGTATTGCTAAATCGGCTAAATGGAAATAAGTACTAGAACTTTTTAATATAAAATTTACCCATTTTATTGGATGATTTGCCTTTATTCCTTCGTCGTGACCTTTGGTTTATGCATGATGGCGCACCTCCTTATTTTAGTTTAAATGTAAGACAACATTTAAATGAGGAATATCCACACAGCTAGATTGGAAGAGGAGGTGACGCACCTGTGGACTGACCGGGTCGATCACCGGACTTGACACCCTGCGATTTTTTTTGTGGAGTGCCTTGAAATCAAAAGTTTATGCATCTCCAGTTAATACGCAAGAAGAATTGTTGGTAAGAATAATTCATGAAGCCAATTTATTGAAGAACATTCCTGAAGTATTGTCCAGAGTACAATGTAACGTTTTAAAAAAACTTAACTTGTGCATTCTGGAAAATGGAGGAAATTTTGAACATTTGTTGAATTAGCAAATTAAATACCTTCCAGAAAAGTTCATCAATTGCATTTGTTAAAACAAAATTTACATACTATAATTTTATTTTCTTAATTTTTATTTAGGTTTTGGTTGATAATGATGCAATTTAATTGTTTAACTTTGTTCCTCATATTGTTAATTATTGTTTTTGTTTTTTCTTCGATAATTATTGTTATCTCAACTATTAAAGAGTCTGTATCCGTATAGAACAACGTTACGTTATTACCGTAATAGTTAAGCAATATACAAATCAATCAAGCAATTTCAACTGTATTCATATATTACCATTTGTTCATCAGGTAGTGGTAACATTGGAACAACTATTCCTAACTAAATGTTCATTATATATCCGTTCCTGTTCGCTTTCTATTCGTCTAATAAATTCCTCCGCTGCATTTATTCCCCTATAAAGCTCTAATTTGGACCAAGCATCGTTTACTTCAGACATAATATAATGACGGCATGAATGTGGTTCGTATTCACACGATTTTGTGGTAAAGTAAACGGTTATTCGGGATCGGGTTCAGCCGTATCTATCGGTGCTAACCACTCTTCAAAATCTGCGTATATCACGAGTGGTAAACACATCTGCTTTTGATAGTTCCGAAACGCAAGTATATTTTCCGTATAGAACCCCCACATTCTGTTTTTTTTTGTTTCAAGTCAGGTAATTGAGCGTACCCGAGCTTAGTCATGCGCACATGCCGGTTTAATTGCTCCTGTATTCTAAAGTAATAAAGACATGAATCAAACATACTTTCCCCGTTAGGTTGGGTTATTTGGTTGCTCAGTAAACGACATAATGCTAATTCTCCGTTTGGTTACGGACTAATATTAATAAATTAAAATGAACAGGATGTTTAGCGATAGGGTCGCCGGCGAAGGTTGTAGTGCTGCGGCTAAAGTTCAAAAGCTTGCGCGAGCGCAGTTCTGGCGAGTTCCCTCAAATCATCCACGTATCTCATATATTGTTCCTGCTGTGATGGTGTAACTGTGAGAGTTTCGGATTCTGGGTAACCTTTTACAGATAGGACGCAGAGAGGATCGAGTTCACGTCCTAGATCAAGTAGGACTGGAGAAAAACCTGTAGAGACGTGTATCACGGAATTGATGGCGAACGCCACTTGGGGTATGGGGTATGGTGGTGTCAACCTGTGTTGTATCCCATGCTCTTCCAAAAATAACGGATCATTTCGCTGGTGTATTGGGAACCATTGTCCGGTTTCAATTCGACCCACTTGGTTAATCTATCTTGGAAAACCAACAGGAGGTTATTTTCCTTTTTCATACGTGGCAGCGGATCCATCAAATCGGTGCTGACATCATGCCAAGTGTCCGGTTTTGGAGAAATACGTATCGCCGGGAGTTTTTATAGGATTGACGTCTAACAGGCGTTAATGTACTTGATGACGTCTCATTTTATTCCAAGCCAATAATAATTTCGGTACACATCGCTCGCCGTTGAGGTTTCGGTATGGAAAGTTTCCAGCTGGAATGGCTACCCATTTCCACTTCAGGAGATATATCGGGGAAGGATCGTTACAGGTGTTTCCCTTAAAAATTATACTGATGTTGTTCAGGTTGATCGTTTAGTTCTTCCATGGTTTTCTGGTACCACGTGCACCCTCGCTCTTGGTATCACACCGTTCTAATGTGGATAAGACGGGTTTTAGTACAGGAGGTTCCTGTAGTCGCGATAGTGCGTCGGCTGCTTGATTTACCGTCCCTTTCCGGTATACTATATTGAAGTCAAATTGTTAGAGTTCATTAATCCACAGGGCCAATCGGGAGGTGGTTTTTTCCAACGTTTGGAGCCATTTGATCTTCTTGTGGTCCGTCAACACCGTGAAGTGGTATCATTCGAGGTACTTTTGAGCTTGAGAATGGACCACATCACGGCGAAAAACTCTTGTTCTATGGTAGAGTAATTTTTTCAGCGGGGGTTATGGCTTGGCTAATGTAGACAATGGCGTTTTTATTTGGCGTCTGTCCCTGAGTAAGCACGACTCCTATACCGGTCGAACTGGCGTCTCTTTGTAGCACAAAGGGTCGGGAAAAAACTGGACAGGCTGATACAGTAGGGACGGTGGGTACTTCTTTAATATCTGAAAAAGCTTTTTGTTGGGGTGTAACCATTCATACTTAACTCCCTTTTACAGCAGATGTATCTAACTGGGCAACCCACTGAAGAATTGCCGGTACCAGACCGCGAGTCCATGGAACTTGCGTAACTGTTTAACGTTTCTGGGTGCCTCTAGCTGCGTGATCGCTTCTAATTTCTCCGGGTCAGACTGGATACCCTGAGCAGTCACGACGTGGCCTAGGTAGTTGATCTGGGTACGGCAGAAACGACATTTCTCCGCGATTAATCTTTGGAACATTTCCCGTAGGTGTTCTAGATGCTCTTCAAACGATTTACTTAAACAATAATGTCGTCTAGATATGCAAACACCTTATCAACAATTGTCGATCCTATAATGGTGTCAAGGAATCGTTGAAAGGTGTCCGGTACGGAAGGAAGCCCAAAGAGAAGAACTTTGAATTGAAGTAATCCTCTCCCCGTAACAGTTAAGACGGTTATTTGTTTGCTATTTTCGTCCAGGGGGATCTGCGAATAACCTCGCTTTAGGACTAGCGTAGTTATATATTGTGTTGATGTGTTGCATTGAATAGACGTGTATTTGTGCGCTCCGCATATCTAGTTCGATGCAGTGATTTGAGTCTAACGAATAATTATAGCAAATAATATTCCTCGATTCCTGACAAATTTGTTGGTGAGTTGTTGTGTTTAAATTGATTAATCGTAAAATATTTTTAAAATGCCTTTTACTCGTGATCAACTGGAAGACATTAATGAATTAATTACGGCAACTACAAGTAGATTGTTAACGGACGTAAATTTTATAAAAGTAGTTACTGATACCGTGTCATAGGCTGTATTGGAGCAATTGTATACCAAGTTAATTGTGCAAGATGAAATTTTTAGTGAACTGAAGGTCGAGGCCGCTAATTTAAAACCTGGAAATGCTTCATGTGTGGATAAATGTGGTAAGCTCGAAGAATACACTCGGCGTAATCCTTTAAGAATACATGGTATTTCAGAGGAACAGCAATAAAAATTCATCAAGACCTATCATTGTAAAATTCGTTTCGTATTATTCTCATCAATTAGTTTTATCTAAGAAGAAATCCCTGAAGGGACCTAAAATATGTATCAAAGAAGATCTAACGAGTCATCGAGTCGAGCTTATACGTGCTGCTTACGACAAATTTACTTTTCGAAATGTGTGGACAAGAGATGGCAATATCTACATAAAATCGAACGGAGGCGTGAAACAAATTGAATCATTAAATGATATCTAGTTTTTTCTATAAAGCATTCAATAAAACTCAGAAGTTCTACAAAATGGATACAGTAATATGTATCTACTTTCATAAAAGTCACTTTAGTTTACTACTATATATTCTAATACCTATTCTTCTTTTTTCTCGTTGAGTATTGAAAGCGTTACCAACCACTGTTTAGTAAATTACGTTCCATACGTGTTACCGTTATTTCGCATGATATGTGAATCAGTAGGTAATAATCTTTGGTATAAATGAAGCAGGGTTAAAGTTTGCACACTTAAACGTTAGGTCGTTACTTAACTATTTCCCGTCTGTCTTTGATTTAACTCTGAGTAATAACAGCGATATCCTAGCAATTAGTCAATACTGGCTACATTCAGGGATTGATAATAATATTATTTCAATACCAAATTATAACATTGTATGTATAGATAGGGTGAGATTGCGTGGAGGTGGTCTGATTTTTTATATAATTGACTCAATTCAGTTTAAATGCCTAGAAATACAGTCTAATATTGAACAATGTGTTACACGTCCAAACCGCACTAGGCGTCGTGTATGCTTACTAATGTAAGCGGGTTGCCAATCCAGCTAACAGGGAGATGGGCGTGGTCGAAATAATAAGTAAAATGAGTGATTAATACGCTCAAACAACTTACACCGATATTCAAACAGCTCAGTCCGGGAAAATATGTCTCTAGGCGCCACCAGAATCGAAACTTTGCTAAAATAATTGTCTTAAACTGGGTGTTAATTAACCCTACTTGATTGTGGAATGTAGGATTGTGCTTGCTCAGTAAACTCTCACACGAGGGTTCTAAAACAAACACTCGTCCAAAACAATTCAACTCAACCTCAAATATATTTAGTACTACCCAGGTTATTAGAAACTTTTTGAATACACCTCGTATACCAAAACTTCCAAAACAAAATTGATCATTCAAATTTAACTGCATTCACGTAACCAACAGTTATAAATAAAAAAAAACTGAAATACACGGGTCGTCACAAACTTCCTGATTATACCCTGTACATCTAGAATACCAAAGTTATAACACGTTAACTGAATATTTTCTACGTATCCCTCGTATACATATAAAGTTAAATAAACTATTCTTCATTCAATGATCGATAATTAATTTTTAGAATTCCTAACCAAAAGAAAGGCAATGTAATCGGCTTAATAATTGCTACTCCAATATAATAGTGATAAAGTGCTGCAAAACAGTCAAACGAGAACAATCCTTGAAGGTTTAATATTCCTAACATGAACGATATCTTTTAAATTTAATTTAATTTTTATAATACTTCTGAATCGTATTGGACATTCGTAAATATGTAAGTTCTCAAAAATCATCTCTAGTTATACTTAATGAAATTTTAATTAACAGCTGATCCGTCATTAGTGTATTGCGTTAATGAAACTAACTTGAAAATGTTTGTAATCAACCTGGCACATATAACCTTTCAGGTTGTTCATTAATCTTAAAATCCAAAATACGCAAAGTTTACATTTTAACTTGTCAAAAAAAACTAGGTCACCAATTAAGTAAACGTCACAAATGTATCTCATAACTGGCTAAATAAACAACAAAAATAAAATTTTACGATAAATATATATTGTCCTGTGTAAAATAATAAACAAATTTTTACATACACAACAGCGTGGTTGAAAAATCACTGTCAATACAAATTTGCGTTTTTGCCAAAAATTCTACTACTAAAACAACCAATACAACATAACTCGAGACCGATTATCTTTTTCCTTCAACAATAATTAATTAACTAAACATTACGTAAATTACAACTAAACCAAAAGATAATCGTGCTTTACTAAATTTTCAAGGTTCTTAAATATAATTCTTACTTAAAAAAAAATTGTCCATTAATCCTACGCTTTTCTTTCTTCTTTCTTCCCGCAAATCAATTATTTGTAGTCCATTTGTATTCCTTAAATTGCCTGAAGGCACATAACAAATACTTCACAATTCCACAACCACTTATTCCTTTCTGCACTCGCGATTAGTCCAACTATACAAAGTTATTGCTCCAATAAACCGTAATATTCTGTACACATTTGGTTGCCTCTTAAAAAAAATTTCTCGCAACCTTTAGGGCAATTTAGTCCTTCCTTAACGCAAATAAACTTTCAATGTCATATAAAATTACCTTAAGATTGGCTCAATTTATTATAAATACTTCGTTTACTTAAAGGTGGTCTCATAAATAATTTTAACTAAATATCGGTACAAGCTCGCGCGCCGCACTCAACACTTATAACGTAATAACTGTTATCTTTTATAAATCTGCTTACGCACTTTTTACTTTCTTGAAAATAAACAAACTGATTTTATCTTCAATCTCAATTTTATTAATTGTTTTATTTATGAATGTCATACGATTCATCCCCTTTCGGGTTACGCAGTTGTTTAAACAATGACTGCCTTCTATATTATTCACCAATATAACTCCAACTCAACCCATTCTAATTTCACACATCACCTCGCGCGCGTCTCTCACCGAGCTCTCACCAAAAGCCAAAAGCTAAAAACCAAAAAGCTCACGTCAATCTCTGACTTTCCTATTTATACCTTCAGCCATCCATCTTTAAACATGTCCGACTTCCTCGCTCAATGGTATTCATTCAAAATTTCTTAGGGCCGACTGATGCTACCCTCTGTACAACCACGCTCATAACTACAATACATCGCCATGCTGGTTTTTACTTGCAAATTTTACAATCACTTTATGGAGAAGCCATTTTTCGTCATCACATTCATTCAGTGGCCACTCTGGACCATTACACAACTTTCAACGTTTATCTCCCACATGCGCTCGATCTCCTTCCGCAACATTTGCAAAAATAAGTACCGTCTAAGGTCTCAAATCCCATATACATACACGTATTCTCAAAACTTATTGCACAACATTACGAGAACTTTCTATAATTAACACTTAAACATACCAAATCTTTCTCTACATATTTTCTAAAACATTCTACACTTATACACTCACATCTTCCGGTCAAGATTACTCCTCTATCTTCCAACATTCCATTCCTTACAGTAGCAAAACAGTAGCCAACATTATCGTCCCATCGACAAATTTCTTTTCACATTTACATTAATCGGAATCTATTTATTTTAACACAATGTCTCTATAATATTCAAATACACGTATCTACATACTGAATGATATTTCTCCTAAATTTCCAGTGGCGTATCATACACCCACATACATTATGCATATACACAAAAAAATACGTAACACACGTCATTATAACATCCTACATACAGGGTGCGTCATCGCAACCTTACAAATGTTGGATACACTTCATCGCTGCAAATAAAAGTGTGGAATGGGGTAATGTCACAGATCAGAATTGTATAATCATAATTTATTCATAGATGAATTGGAAAGTACATTATCTAGTTTAAAGCCTTGTTATGATGACGAAATAATATTCGCAGGAGATTTTAACATAAACTTACTTAACCCTTGTGTACACTGAAAGGTACCTTTTGCAATTTAAACTAAGTGTTTTAGGGTTTTTTTCCGTTAGTTTGACTGGCTGAGTTCCCATGACATCTTAGATTAAGTAAAAATAAAGGTATGTATCAGATAAAAATTGATTATATATAAGTACCGACCTTTTACCACTCCAATCTTTCAGCTGCGTATTCTGAGGATTGGATTCTTAAAGAGATGTTTGTTTTACAGGAATAAAAACGAAATTTAAGACAATGTAATACTTTGTTGAAACAAAAAATTACAGTTCGCTGGTGTAACATTTAGAAATAGCTTCTGTGTGTTCGTCGTAAATCGGACGATTACATACTCTGCAAGATTTTCTTGTTTTTCTTTGTTCTTGTCTCTGGGCGCGACATATATAGCATGAACTGGCAACTGGGTTAGGTGCATTTTTACCTTGGCGACCAGTACCCGATGCTCCAACTATATTTCTGACAAGTGGGTGACCAATCATTGCTTCTTTGTCGAAAATGCCTTGACAACATGAGAATTTTCAGTCAATGTTTCTATAGAAGGCTACGTCCTAGATCTTGATAAAACGTCCGGTGGCTGTGGAAAGTCTTTTTAGCCAAAGGATTGTTTTTAGTATAAATTAGGTAGACACCCAATATCAATAGGTAATGTTATAAAATAAAGCAGGCGACCATCTACCGTTTCATAGAATAGTGTCTTAGCATTTTGTCCATGTTATCTACCCCATCTTTGGTGCTATTGTAGTAGTGAACGATATCAGATTTTTCTATTGTTCTAATGAAACCGTTACCGTTGCATAGTGGAAAGCAAGATGACAGACTTGTTTTTATTAGGCATATATGAACATTATCGCCAAACCCAAATATTGATGAAAGACATTCTCGCTTTCGAGTTACCATCATCTCAAGTGGGGTGGTAAAAAAATGTGATTAAACCCGATGTTCTGAACTATCTGAGATCTGAATCTTGGAAAGCAAGATCTCAGGGTTTCAATAGACTCTTATTACAAATATAAACTATTTGCATGTAACATAAAGTGAGTTACCTGAGCACTATTTGGGATTGACTTGGCATGTGGAAGCCATTCTGAGTCAGAATGACTATCACCACATATTTCATGGGACACGTTATAGTCAGATTCCGAATTTCTTTTATCCAAAAGTGATTGCGAATATGCTTGTTGTTCCCTATAGCGCATAGTAATAATAGATGTAAAAACATTTAAAAAGAAGCTTTTTAGAAAAAGGAAATACTTACTGCTTGAATTTTGCACCCGACACTTCTCTTTTATCCGCCATTTTCAACAATAACACTGATCAGGTACATAGTAACAACACACCTAAGCGGCAGTGCATTTGCAACTGAATAACAACTATTAAGGCGAACAGCTTTATGCCCGTTTGTGCATGATCGCGCATGCGAAATCCGAATTAATCTCTACTCGTTACAGTATAATAGGAAATAGCTACAGGCATCAACAATTCACACAATCTGAATCTAAGTGCAAAAAAATACATAAGAATTATCTAAAGGTACGCCTGTACCTATCCGTGTATTTGTAGGTGTATTTTTGTCCGTGTACACAAGGGTTAACCTGTGTGATGCTTCTAGTACTGCACTTTTGGATATGGCGGACTCTTTTACTTAACACAAGTCATTGATAAGCCGACTAGAATCACCCAAACAACTGCAACCCTACTAGATTTGGTTTTCATTTCCAACACGCAACTGGTTACTCGCGTTTATATGGTCGGCGTTGACAATATAGATCCATAATAATTTATGATAGATCTTTTGGAACCCTTACCTGAGCTATGTTATATGCCTGGCATTAATGGAAGGTAGGCGTTTTCACGACTTGTCTGACATCCTTGGTAAATAACCATTCTCTTCTAATATGTCGACGTTCTACAAAGAAACACACGCCATCGTTGACCGTTATGATACGTAAAATGATAGCGTTTTCAAAAAGTATAGTCAGAGAAAGCGGCAAGATCATAGATTTTATTATAATCATTTACATAACTTAACATCTAAACTGTAAATCGTGAAAAAAGGCATTTTTTCAAAGAAATTTAAGGGGATCAGGGAAATCAATGTGGCACATGATAAGGTCATGTTTATAAACAAGAAAAAGTCAGATAGATTACTAGAGTTTATAAAAGATGCAAATGGCACTGATCAATTTTCCGTTGCTTCTATGTCCAAGCCACACTTAGTTGCTAGTGCCAATTTAATAAATTTTTATAGTTCGCATGGTCTTCCTATTACTAATTGCTTTTCCTTTTCGCTACCTTTTGACTCATATATTTTAAACGCCATAAGTTGTGTTAGCACTGCAGCAGATGGTTGTGATGGTTTAAACATATACATATTGAAACTTAGTTGTCCTTACATTATTCCATTAACATTGTCAACACTTACTTGCTTGACGGTGTTTATCCACCTTTATGGAAACGAACTATTGCGCATCCATTAACTTAAAATTTCTATGTCGTTAGCCTTGAAAGACTTAAGACCTCTCAGTATACTATACGCGTATTCAAAGTTGTTAGAAAAAATAAATGTCAAGCAGTTGCGCGAGTTCGTGGAAGGAAATGGTATACTTCCTACAAGGCAATCAGAGTTTCGAAATGGCTATAGTACTGAAACTGCATTAACTACTCCACCTGATGATATAGTCAAAGCTACCGATAATAATATGTTAACTCCAGTAGTAGGTATATATCGATTTTTCTGAAGTCTTTGATACCTTCAATCATGACATGCTAATAGCCTTGCTTAAATTCATTGGTTTGGATGAAACAGCTATAAGCTTTTTTGCTGATTACCTCAAAGGTATATCCCACAGGGTTAAGTTAAATAATGACTTATCTAATGCTATAGATCACCATTTAGGCGTGCCACAAGGTTCAATATTAGGGTCATTATTATATATGCTATTTATATATCCCAATTAAATTCTGTCTTAGAATATTGCTCATATCATTTCTTACCTGACGATACGCAACTTTACATTTCATTTTCCATAGAAACAGCTCATGATGCTTGCGTTCGGTTAAACACTGATTTAAATAGTTTAAATCAATTTTCTTCCGAACGCTGCTTAGAAATCAACCCTTCGAAAACAAAGATGATGCTTTTTGGACCAAGAAACTTAAAGGACCAATTTTTGAAATTAAATCCACATATAGTAATTGATTATAAAGAACTAGTTTTGGAAGACTCTATTAACTGTTTGCGAGTTATTCTGGATACGAAATTAAAATTCAATAGCCATGTGAACAAATGCTTACAAAAAGCATACTATACTCTTCATTAAAAACTACATAATCGGCAGTACTTTAGCAAAACGGTAAAACAACATATCTACGAGGCTTTGGTATTGTCACATTTTAACCATAGTAGTGTTATGTATGCCTCCCTTCTTGATTCCGTTAATAAACGAAAGGTCACAACAATTCAAAATTCTTGTATGCGACTTATATTTGGAATTCGAAAATACACCAATCTGTTTCTCACAAACCAATTGAATTGAGGCGGTTAAATATGAACAATAGGTTTAGATCGACTACTTTTTACCATATTATACACACGCAAAAAGCACCTTATCTCTACAACAAAATCAAATTCATGTCTTATGTGCATAGTCTCAATGTATGATTTAAAGGCACACTTACTACACCAGTTCATCGTAAATAACTTTATAAAAAGGATTATTCGTATCAGATTACTGTTGTCTGTAACCCAGTTCCGGAGCCGTTTAAAGCATTGCCTTTAAATCTTTTTAGAGCATAATATAAAAGATTATTACTGAACAGTCCATAAATGTTTTTAATGTTCAGTGCTGCTTTCGATTTTCTTCTGTTTTTTTATTCTATTATTATGCTTAATTTTAAGTTAAAATGTTGCAATAATCTCTACAGCTAGCAGCAACACCGTTGGTTAG
Organism: Vesta saturnalis; assembly: GCA_036346205.1. Lineage (NCBI taxonomy): Eukaryota > Metazoa > Arthropoda > Insecta > Coleoptera > Lampyridae > Vesta > Vesta saturnalis. Next base: position 746,571 of record JARFJB010001970.1, read on the forward strand.
TATTATTTCGTTCAAGGTGTAGAGTAAGCTGAATTTCGCCTTGGGATTGTTATTTTCTTTTTCAACTCATTTATTTTTTCTGTAAAAAAATATCAATAATAAAGGCTTAATTAATTTTTTTTTTTTTGTAGGTCAAATGCAATTTACGCACAGTGTGCCGGACTCCAATAAATTGACTACCGACTAAAACACCCCCTGTACTCCTAGGCACTAACTTGGAACTGTTTAACACATTACTTCAAGTTAGGCCCCTTTGCCATGTTTTCCTTTGCTTCCCATGTGCCTATAAAGACAATTTAGCCATTTTCCATCCTGTTTCGATGTATACTGCATTATATACTTACCAATGGGATTGTTCTTTTGCTTTTTTTAAGGCTTCTTTAAAAGCCTTATACTTTCCTGTTCCAGACGCATGGATCGCTTCCAATCCTTCTAATCCGTTGTTTACACATAGTAAACAATGTTCTATAGTATGACACTCCTTAGGTCTATGTCCAGATTTTAAACATTTGAAACAATTGTCTTTCCTATCTGGACCGTTACAGATTTTGGCTATATGACCGTATCCTAAACATTTAAAGCAGCGCACTACCACAGCATGCTTACGGATTCTACATATTAACCAACCAATTCTGATCTTTCCTAATTCGATTATTTTTAAAGCATCTTTTTCGTCCATGTCTACAATAGCCACCTTTTGTCCCCTTAAATTCATAAGGGTTACGCCCACTTTGAGTTCTGTTATATCAGGAATCTCTCTTCGAATAGCGTCCTCAACTTAATTAATAATCATAATAATAAGAATAATAATAATAATAATAAAGTAATAATAATAATAATAATAATAATAGTAATAATAATACTAATAATAATAATAACAATAATAATAATAACAATACCTAGGGGTTGGACTACCTACTAGGCGCGTCCCCAGGTGGCGGATAGGGGAATGACCTTGCAAATGATCGTAAGTGATGCAAGGCCAACATCGAAATATGAGCTCGTGGCGGCGAACCGCCACTGTTAGCTCTAGAGAATACGGTTCGCGGACCAGTCCACGTGGGGCCTCGTATCTAACGAGGTCAGGGATGGCAACCCTGCGTCCCCCTTGCTGGAAGTACACTTTTCTTATACTAGTTACTTTAACTCTTTTCTGTCGGAGCACCCTCGCTCCAACTCTTGTTTTCTTCAGGCTCACAGCGAAAGCTGAGAGACCCCTTCCGTTCCTTTCTACTCTTCCCAGGACATGCGCCGTCAAAAGCGTATACGGGTGTGGCAAGCCCGGGATGTCCTTGCTGGGAACGGCTGAGTGCTAGCCGTGTCCTAACACCGCAACCGCGAACTGTACTTCAGAGACCCTAGCAGGGCGTGGCTAGGGAACGTCGTACAGGTAGCGGTCGGTGGTCTTGGCTTAATTGCCTGGACTACGAGGAAGGTAACCTCTATAAAAAATCCCCAAATACCAAGGTCGTTTGGCAGTTTTAGGTGCTGACGGGATTGCGTGAGGGGAAGCCTGAGCGTGGTCAGGGGGATGCCTGGTCTCTAGCGTTGAAACACCTGTGGGGGAAGAGGCGCCCTCCACAGTATAAACGCCCTCTTGCAGTATACCGGCTCTGCTGCAAGTGACATTTTTTTTCCGAGTGATCTCGTGGGAACAGGATGAGTGTTTCATTAGATAATAAAGGGAGGTCCACCTCGTTAAATATGGAAGTGGCTGAGGGGCCACTTAAAAAGCCCTCAAGAAGCCGTCCTGATGACTTAGGTCATAAGGAAGGTGTGGAGGATTTTCCCCCACTAAATATTAATAAAGGTACCAGTGAGAAGGAGGACTCAGTGCCCCGGTTCCTGGTCCTAAAAAGGAAGGAAGGAGATTTTACAAATGTAAGGCCCTTCCTAATAAGCAAAATCTTGTATGGATTAATAGGTCACGTAAAAGATGTCAAGAAAGTTAAGGGAGAGTTGTTAGTGGAGACTGGATCTAGCAAACAGTCGAAGCTACTAATGAAATGTTATCGCTTTGGAGATTTTGAAGTAACGGTAGTACCTCACGGTGCTCTGAATACGTCGAGGGGTGTTGTGTTCTGTCGCGACTTGTTAAATTGCACTATCGAAGAGATTAAAGACAACTTAAGGAGTCAAGGGGTATTGGAGGTAAGAAGGATTAGGACGAGACGTGACGGAGAATTCATAGACACCCCAAATCATGTGCTTACTTTCAATGTCCCCAAGTTACCTAGAACCATTCAAGCAGCATTCTATCCCCTACAGGTACGTCCGTACATCCCTAACCCTCTGAGGTGTTTTAACTGTCAGAGATTTGGACATTCCTCAGTAAATTGTAAGCAAGACAAGCGGTGTGTCTGCGGCAAACCTCCACACGAGGACTCTGCTTGTGAAGTCCCAGTTGTTTGTCCAAATTGTCAAGGGCCGCATAAGGCAATTACGAAAAGCTGTCCAGTATTTAAACTGGAAATGAAAATACAAGAAGTTAAGGTACTACACAGGCTGTCTTATTTGGACGCAAAGAGGAAAGTAGACACCTTAGTAACTCCTACCAATACCTTTGCGCAGGTTACCTCAGCACCTGCACCAGAACCTGTTCGATCTGTTGTTTCAGAAATTAAGCAAATTATTAAAGAAGAAGTGGGAACCCTAATAAAATTACTCCTTGCAAAAAAGACACTCGAAAATCCTAAATCTGTTTTTGAAGTTCCTCCAGCAAAACCGGCCACAAGAAATGTAAACCCGTTTTCAGAACCTATCACGTCCTCCGAGGTGGAAAATATGGACGCAGAAACCAGGGGGGCAAAGAGAAAGACCTCGCTCGCTAGATCTTGTTCCAGAGACTCTAGCATTACGTCTCTGGATGAGGAGACTGTGATATTTTTAACCATACTTTTCTGTGATATATACGTTTATTGTGTCTTGTATATTCGTTATTTATTTATATACTTGTTATTTACATATTTACTTGTTATTTTGTGTCTTATTTATTTACTTGTTATTAAATTATAACTGTCCGTTTCCTACGTGTACTTCTAATATTAACATTCTCATCCATGGAACATATAATTCAGTGGAATTGTAACGGATGCATAAGACACTATTGTGATCTTAAACTAATAATCTCAGAAACAGATTCTTTGTGCCTGTGTTTACAAGAGACCCATCTCAAACCAAACCAACCGTTCGCCTTAAAAAATTTTGAGATTGTGAGAAAAGATTTGACTCCTGGCCTCCGCGCCCATGGCGGCGAGGCGATCTTGATTCGAAATGGTGTTTCCTATCGTCAAATCAGACTAAATACCCAACTTCAGGCAGTCGCAATCCGCATTACTTACCCTACTTCACTTACGGTTTGCTCTATTTATCTACCCAATAGGGAATGGCAATTGATGGCCTTACAGCGTCTTGTAGACCAGCTACCAGCACCACTACTGTTGATTGGAGATTTCAACTCCCATAACCCTATTTGGGGATCCAATCGTACAGATGCTGGAGGGCGAGATCTGGAAACTTTATTGGAGCAAGATGACCTGATTATACTAAACGATGGGTCTCCAACACACCTGTTAGCTAGAAGCAATAATTTATCTGTAACAGACCTTGCATTTGCTTCTCCGGCACTAGCCACATGCTATACGTGGAACACATTAGAGCATCTCTACAATAGCGATCATTTCCCTGCAGTCATCACCACTGACAAAAGGAAAACGTCGGAAACGGTCCCGGTTAGGTGGCTGTACAAACGTGCAGATTGGCGTCTCTTTCAAAGCACACTGACAGATTCTGAAGATCAACTGCCTATGATCAATGTAGGCCAATTCACTAGTGTGGCATTGAGAGCGGCAGAAACCGCCATCCCCCATTCCATGGGCATTCGACGCCGAGGTAATCTACCCTGGTGGAATGCGGAGATCTCTGTTGCTGTCCGGGCCAAGAAAAGTTCCTTAAATCGTTTTAGGAGATGGCCCACAAACGAAAATTTGATATCTTTTAAGAAAGCAAGGGTTCGCGCTCGTCGTCTCATGCTTGAGGGTCAGCGTAGCTCCTGGCGTACGTACGTGACCTCAATAACTCCGAGCACCACGTCGTCGGAGATCTGGAATAAGGTCAAGTCGGTGGTCGGCTGTAGATCGTACCAACAAATAAAATACCTGAAAAAACCGGATGGGTCGATCACGGACAGCGTGAACGAGATGGCTGAATTGTTAGCCGATCACTTCGCGGAGGTCAGCAGCTCAGCCCGACACAGCACCAACTTCTTGGAGCGCAGGGCGACCCTGGAAACGAATCTGGACTTTGCCACAGAACAGCTGCTAGCCTACAATGATCCACTGACCTTTGTAGAACTAGAAATAGCTATAAAAAGTGCAACTAAGTCCGCTGTCGGCCCGGATATGATCAGCTATGAGATCATATCTCACCTGCCACTTAGCTACAAAGTTGCCCTACTTGAGCTGATCAACAAATTATGGGTAGAATGTACCTACCCGGACGAGTGGAAGGAAGCGGTGATCGCTCCTATTTTGAAACAGGACAAAGACCCCTCCACACCAAGCAGTTATAGACCTATCAGTCTATTGTGTTGTGTTGGCAAGCTGATGGAAGGGTGGTTAACAAACGCCTCTCACGGGTCCTGGAGTCAGAAAACAGAATTGCAGAACATCAAGCTGGTTTTCGAAAACAACGCTCCACCATAGACCATCTGGCTTACATTGAAAACACTGTCCAGGACGGCTTCAAGAACCGACATCACACTGTTGCCGTGTTCTTTGACATCGAAAAGGCGTATGACACCACGTGAAGGTATGGCGTTTTTAGGACACTGTATGACTGGGGTCTTAGGGGTAATTTGCCTATGTTCGTTGCCTCTTTCCTATCCGTTAGGCACTTCAGGGTTAGAATAGGAAACCATTTGTCCGCTCCTAGGCTTCAGGAAAATGGCATACCTCAAGGGTCATCTCTCAGCTGCTTGTTGTTTCTGATAGCCGTAAATGGATTGACAAGTCTGGTCGATCCGAGAGTGAATATTTGCCAGTTTGTCGATGACCTTGCGATATGTGTATCGGGGAAGACGGTGGGAGAGGTCTCACGCGTTCTGCAACCGGCCATCAACCAAATCTACAGGAATGCAAGGGAAGCGGGTTTTATCATCTCGCGTACCAAGACGCAGTGCCTCCATTTTTGTCGTCTCCGTAGGCCCCACTATGACCCGCTTCTCTATCTGGAAGACACTCCTATTCCGTGTAGACCTTGTGTAAGGTTTCTTGGTCTCTTGTGGGACTCCAAACTTTCTTGGAGACCTCACATCGAAAGTCTAGTCATTAAATGCAAGTCTGTGATAAACCTAGTCAATTGTCTGAGCTCCACTCGCTGGGGAGCAGATACAAGTGTCCTAGTTCATGTGTATAGGTGTATTGTACTGTCTAGATTAGATTACGGCTGTGTTGTGTATTCGTCCGCTAGAAAATCGTTATTGAAGACACTTGATGTTGTGCATAACCTTGGTCTTCGTTATTGTCTAGGTGCTTTTCCAACGACACCGGCTGACAGTTTATACTGTGAGTCTGGAGTACCCCCATTATCAATTCGTAGGGCTGCCCTGTTGATGGCCTACATAACAAATCTGCGAGCTAGACCTGACAACCGAAATACAACAGTCCTCCTACACAACAATGACCGATATTCTGACAGGGTCACTATAACCAGGCCCTTGGGCGTACGAGCTTATGAGCTCGCTCGAAATTTAAATCTCAACCTACCTGAGGTGTTTACACACACAGGGTGGTGTTGACGTTGACACGGTAAAGCATTCAGACCTCCGCAGGTATTGCATGGAGTGTGTAATGTCATGGTGGCAGAGGACATGGAATGCCCGTGATACTGCACTGAGGCTTGTTAAGCCGAAGATTTCCCCTTGGTCCTTTCCAATTGCGCTACCGAGATACGAGGCGAGTAAATTGCACCGTCTACGACTAGGACATACAGCATTGACTCACTCTTATTTATTAAGTAACGGACATCCACCGATTTGCCATTTTTGTAATCAAGAGACCAGTGTCGTCCACTTTTTCTACTGCCCCATGTTGGATAACATGCGGGAAATTTTCGGCATTGAAGGGGATTGGACCATGTATTTAAAAGAGTCAAGAAACATTGTGGCCTTGATTGATTTCTTAAAAACTACAAACATTTTTGAAAAACTGTAGTCCCCAAGATATGGGCCAATGACCTCAGAAGTCGACGCCCTATATAAACAAAAAAAATAATAATAATAACAATAATAATAGTAATAATAATTTGAAATTGAAATTGAAATTTAAATAATTTTTTTTTTTCATAATATATACATTCATAGGGTCAGCTAAGTCACAAGACTTGTCAGCTGATTCCTGATTTACATTAATACATTATAGTATGGTATATGTTTATCTTAGTTTCATGACGCCTATTGGAGACAGACGTGCAATCAATATTACTTTAGATAACAATTATATAGAAAATCTAATTCACATATTGTGTATAAACAAGATATCTTTGTATTCTTTGCTTATTACTTAATTATTCAGAATCAGTCTAAATTTTGAAGCCATTCTTTTACATCTATTTTAAATTTGCTTATTCTAGTTGTATTTATACTTGATGGTAATCTGTTAAACAAAATAGGAATACTGCACTTCAATGATTTCTTGCCATAATTATTAAAGTAGTATGGAACGTGATAGATAAGCTTTCTGGTCGAATACGTATGAAAAGACCTTATTTTGTATTCACTGTTATAATAATTATTAACTAAATTTAAATATTTACAATACTTATTTGCTGTTAAAGTATTATACTTTTGTAACTATAATTTTTTGTTTGTAATTTTACAATAGTCAATAATTTTAAGTATTTTACATTGCAATAAGTCTAGTTTATTAAGGTGAGCAGAATCAGCAAAACCCCAAGATTGTGAGGCGTATCTAATTAAAGATTCCACAAGTGACTTGTACACAATTAATACAGTTTTTTTGTTCGCGTATTTTCTTAATACATAAATATATGCTACAATTTTTTTTATCTTTTTATATGTTACATCAGCATGTTTGTCGAATTTTAACTTATTGTCTATAATAAATCCTAAATACGTATGTTTTGCTTCATTCTTTAATATGTCACATTTACACTTGTTTATATTAATTTGACACTAACATGAATATATTTTGATCGATACAGGTTTAACTTTTGTCATATGTGGAGTTAAAAACACCATAATTACCGTTTTTTCAGTGTTTATATACAAATTTCTTCCGTGTATCCATTTGCACAAATTATTCATTTCGTTTTGAATTTTTTGCTCACAAACTTCAATATTCTTATGAGAGTACATTAGTACCGCATCATCCGCGTACATAAATAATTTAGCATTCCGTACACTTTTGAATAAATCGTTCACATATATCAAGAATAAAATGGGCCCCAGGTTACTACCTTGAGGCACGCCGTATTTCAATGTTTTTATTTCACTAAATGTATCTCCAACCTTGACAATGAAAGACCTACTATTTAAATAATTTTGTAGCCATAGATATTCTTTCCCAGTAATCCCAATTTTATTCATGTATTCTAAAAGCAGTTCATGTTTGACTGTACCAAACGCTTTCATAAAATCAATGAAAACCGCTACTGTGTAATGATTTTTGTCTAATTGTGTGTGAATATAATCAGTAAATTTCTCTAGCAGTTGTTCCGCACTCTTACCCTTCTGAAAACCATATTGATTTTCATTGATTAGGTAATTGTCTTTAAGGTAGTTATTTAAATGATTAACAACATAGATTTCAAAGATCTTTTCATCTGCTGATAAAAGACTTATAGGTCTAAAAATTACTGTACTTCGTAGGATCTCCTTTCCTAAGTATTGACCGTGTAATTGCTAATTGCAAGGATTCAGGGAAGACCGCTCCTTTTAGTGATTTGTTTAAAATATTTGATAGTACTGTAGAAAAAATGTCACTATTATTTTTTAAATCTACTGCTCTAATATTATCGTAGCCAGGAGATTTCTTGATGTGTAGTTTTTGGTTAATTATGTTTTTTATTATTTTGCTACTTGACATAGGTAAGTGAAAATTGCAATTTAGGTTTTTATTTGCTACTATTATTTGAGTATTATGCTTGCATAATGATACTATTTCGTTTATTTGGGAATAGAAAGTATAAGCAAAATTTTTAACTATTTCAGTAGCACTTGAGGAACCTCCTAAACTATTTAAGATTGTATCATCAACACTTTTGGAATATTTTCGGAGTAGTGTATAATTTATCTGGTTCCACATACTTTTTGAATTCTTGCACTTTTCACATCTATTTTGAACATAATAATTTTTTGCATCTCTGATTTGATTATTTAAGGAATTTCGAAATTTTTTGTATGTCTCTTTATAGCTTATATTGTTGGGACTAGATTTCCATTTCCTGAACATTCTATCCCTCTCTTTCATTTGGTCGTACAATTTATCGGTTATCCATGCTTTTCTATTTGCATTTTTATAGTTCGTTTCTCTGACACATATTTTGTTGGATTCGTAGATTTTATTAAAGGACTTGATGATTTCATTCATATACAAATTTACGTTTTCCTTTTTCAATACCTCCCAATTCTGATTTCTGATCATCGATGTAAGAACTTGTTCGTTGTATTGAACTCTGACTTTATTTGTTTATACAGTAGATTTTTTATTGTATCACTTGCAATCGCCAAACAAATCGGATAATGATCAGATAATTTGTGCTTAAGGACCGCAGTTTTAGTTTTAATAAAGTTAGATTTAATATAAATATGATCTATTAAGGACTTTGTAACTATTCCATCTCTAACCTCCTCGCGAGTTACATCTCTAATTCCGCATATTAATTCCTTCCCGTATAACGAATTTTCATATCTCCAAACATTTGGATTGTTGTGATCCTGAAGGTTGATGTTCATGTCGCCTATAAATATTAAATTGTTATTTTTACTATAGTTTGAAATGGTTTCTATCAATTCAATATTAAAATCATTTACATTAGTGTTTGGTGGTCTATATAAAAAAAATATGCCTAAATTATTTTATTTCGATGGAAAGCTAATGGTTATACTTAGTGATTCAAAATTGTTTGTGCACAGAATTGATTCATGGTATTCTATATTATTTTTAATGTAGATAACAAGGCCACCACCTTTTCTATTTTGTCTTAGTTTAAAGATGTATTCATAATTTTCAATTTTAAAAAGATGGGTTTCCTCAAAAGCTAAATTAATTTCTGATATCATTATAACGTCAAAATCACCTAACTTTAAAATTACTAATAATTCTTCGAAATACTTTTTAAGGGATCTGACATTTGTGTGAAGCATACTAATATTATTTCCCATTTCTTTAACGTCATTAATAAATTTGTTCCATTCTTCAATATCCTCACAGTTTTGAAATTTGATTAGGTCACTCACAATTATATCTTGAGTCCAATCCATGATTTAAGTAAAAATATAAATTTGAGCGTAAACACAGAATGTCAATTGTATATGTTTACATAGATAAACTATATCACAACGCGTTTAAGTAAAATGAAAGTTTTCTCTATTATATAAAGTTTAACAAAATTTTATTTTTATTAAACGAAATAAATGTTTCTTTTAAATTATTACTTTACAAAAAACTTTCAAATTAATTTATAAATCTTTCAATATCATTTAATGACGAGATGGCAAAAGATTTACCATTTTCGTCTTTTTTAACCAAAACTGTTCCATTTTTTACCCAAACAAATTTAAATTGGTGCATATAAGCCTTCTTTTTTGCTTCACGTAACAGAAGCCTGTTTTGCATAATTAATGACCCGTTAAAGAATAAGCGTTCAACGGATTTTTTTTCTTCGCCCGATATCATCCGCCACCACTCTTTACCATTCTTCAGAAATTTATCCTCCTCTTCCACATTACGCATACGCACCAGTAAAAAATTGGATTTGCTTTACCGATTTAGGTTCTATTTCCGAGCAGCCTACCATTTCTGATATTTTTTTAAACTTTTCTTCCGGAGCGACATTATCCTTTTCCACTCCATGTATTTCGATCAATTTTCTTTTTTGAAATTGCTCCATTTTATTTACTCTTGCAGTTAAATCCTCTATTTGCCTATCTTTACTTTCTACTGATTGCCGTAACAATTTAACTTCATCTCTTAACGCCCTATTTTGTTCAACGCTTTCTTTAAACACATTTTTAAACTCCTCAAACTGATTAGACATAAATTGAATCGAGGTAGCAATTTTCTGGAGGAAAATTCTTAATGTAGAATCCTTTTCAATTGGCAAATGATGCAGCTCTCTCTCGATATCTAATTCGGTGTCGGCATAAGTACACGTATCTTTATCAGAAGTGCCTGTAGTTAAATCACGGCATTCACAGCACCTCCACAAGTTTTTTAATTTTTTCGATTTTGATCGATATGTCCTTTCCGATATAGAGCAATCGAAGTGATAGCATTCACCGCATCCTAAGCAGTTTACCTATTCCTCGTTGATAATTTCTCTACATTGATTGCACTTCATTTTATCACCGATATTACAAACAACACATTCAGAAATATAATTTGTAAATTATTTACCCACTATAAATTTACAATTAACTATAATAAAACGTTCTTACCTAAGGAAATTACGAAATAAGTTAAGAGCAATTTACAGACACGTCCGCACTCAAGGAGCGTCAAACGTATATGAATAATAATAATAATAATAATAATAATAATAATAATAATAATAATAATAATAATAATAATAATAATAATAATAATAATAATAATAATAATAATACCTAAGGGTTGAACTACCTACTAGGCGCGTCCCCAGGTGGCGGATAGGGGAACGACCTTGCAAATGATCGTATGTGATGCAAGGCCAACACCGAAGTATGAGCTCGTGGCGTGAACTCGCCACTGTTAGCTCTACATAATACGGTGTCGCGGACCAGTTCACGTGGGGCCTTGTAACTAACGAGGACAGGGACGGCAACCCTGCGTCCCCTTAGCTGGAAGTTTACTTTTCTTATACTAGTCTTGAGTGGCTTCCCTTAATTTAACTCTTTTCTGTCGGAGCACCCTCGCTCTAACTCTTATTCTCTTCAGGCTCCCAGCGTAAGCTGGGAGACCTTTTCCTTTGTCCTTCTACTCTTCCCAGGACATACGCCGTCAAAAGCGTATACGGGTGTGGCAAGCCCGGGATGTCCTTGCTGGGGACGGCTGAGCGCTAGCCGTGTCCTAATACCGCAACCGCAAATTGTACTTCAGAGACTCTAGCAGGGCGTGGCTAGGGAACGTCGTACAGGTAGCGGTCGGTGGTCTTGGCTTAATTGCCTGGACTACAAGGAAGGCAACCTCTATAAAAAATCCCCTAATCCCAAGGTCGTTTGGCAGTTTTAGGTGCTGAAGGGATTGCGCGAGGGGAAGCCTGAGCGTGGCCAGGGGGAAGCCTGGTCGCTAGCGTTGAAACGCCTGTGGGGAAATGGGCGCCTCTCCACAGTATCAAGCCTTGCTATGGTATGGGTGCACTGCTGTAGTCGACGTTGTTACATCCCAACTCGTGGGACTAGTATGAGTTACACAAATTTAAATGAGGACTTATCCTCCGAAATAAGCGCTGAAGGTGGACAGCGTACTCAAACCGCCTCAAAAGGAAAGCAAGAAAAGGAGGTCTCTTTACTCCGGTTTCTGCTCCTTAAAAGAAAGGAGGGGGACTTTGACAAGGTCAGTCCCTTCCTAATTTCTAAAGCTTTGTTTGGATTGGTTGGAGAAGTTAACACTATTAAGAAAATGAAACGACTCTTGTTGGTAGAGACAAAGTCAAAAGTTCAGTCGCGAAAATTATTAAGTGTCAAAAGAATTGCAGAAATGGAAGTTGAGGTAACCCCTCATCCCACTTTCAACCAGTGTAAAGGGGTAGTGTACTGCCCAGATTTATTAAACTGTACGATAGAAGAAATATTAAATGGACTGGAACACAAAATGGTAATAGACGTGAAACGAATAAAGGTTAGAAAAGGAGATAAATGGGTAGATTCGCCCAACCACGTTCTTACCTTTAATAAAACAAGTTTATCAAAAAATATAATGGCAGCCATGTACCCGTTAGTAGTTAGGCCATACATCCCTAATCCGTTGAGGTGTTTCAACTGCCAAAGGTTTGGGCATTCTTCAAAAATTGCAAAAACCCAAGAATTTGTGTGTGTGGAAAGGAGCTGCACGAGGGAATCTCTTGCGAATCTCCAAAAAAATGCCCAAACTGCGAAGGTGATCACTCTGCCAGTTGGAAAGGATGCCCTACATACAAAAGGGAAGCAAAGATAAAAGAGATTATGGTCTTAAATAAGGTGCCTTACCCACAGGCAAAACAGATGGAGGGCTCTGCCGTCACAAGCAGATCTACATTTGCGCAGATTGCCTCGTCATCAATCAGTACGCTGCCTCTGAAGGAAATTATTCCCGAAATAAGGAAAATAATTAGAGAAGAAATGGTTCTACTGGCACCTGTAGTTGCTCCTCCCACTGAAGTGTCAAAAGTAGATTTGATTTCTGAAATTAGAAATATAATTAGAGACGAGTTGAAGACAGGAAACAAAGTTACACCATTAGCCTCCACTCCTGTTGAAACCTTAGCCGCACCTTTTGCTTTACCTAACCCCAGATGTCTATCCATATCTCTATCAGATGCGGAAACAATGGAGGATGAATCTCGGGGTGCAAAACGGAAAACTGAGAATAATGATTCTAGTATTGAATCTATTGACCAGTTCACTCTCTCGAAAGCTAAAGAAGGGGGGAAAAAGAAAAAGGGATGGCCGAAAGGTGTACCTAGAGGCCCTCAAAAAAGAAATACGTCGTTAGACGATAGCTAGTTAATACTCTAGTCAACCATCTGTGATATTTTATTAATTCTTTGTGACGTCCTAACTAACTGTGATATTAGTATTAGACATGTGATTACATTTTATTCTGTGATATTTACCTTTTTATAGTTTATTTACTAAATGTCAATGTGATAGTCTCAAAAAAAACACAAATCCAAAATGTTGATGGAGAATATAATTCAATGGAATTGCAATGGCTGCAAGAAAAGCACTGAAGAATTAAAATTGTTAATAAAAAGGTACTTACCACTAGCGATATGTATACAGGAAACACATTTTAGGAAAGAGGACAAATATTTCATTAATCAGTATACCTTATGCCGGCTTGATATGCCACCCTCTTTGAGAGCGAAAGGAGGGGTAGCCACTTTTTTACATCAAAACTGTATATATAAACCAATAAACCTAATATCACCTCTTCAAGCAATAGCGGTGCACGTAACACACCCTATTGACTTGGTGCTATGTAATATATATCTACCGGATGTAACTTGGACGATACAAGATCTAGAACATATAACGTCCCAACTGGAAAAACCATATTTGCTGTTAGGAGATTTTAATTCTCATAGCACTGTATGGGGATCCGAAAGATATGATATCAGAGGTAAGAATGTGGAAAATTTCTTAGACCGAAATGATCTAGTACTTCTAAATGACGGTAGCCCAACCTTTTTTAATGCCAAGCCAAACTCTTTCTCGGCTATCGATCTCACTATATGCAACCCCCAAAGCGCACTTAATCTGATTAGGAAGCCCGTAGAGGATTTGCACGAAAGTGACCACTTTCCTATTGTAATCGAGTCGTCAATTTCTAAATCACCAGATGTACCAATTAGTAGATGGTGTTTAAACCGCGCAAAATGGGAAGAGTTTAGACGAAAAATGATAATTATAGATCATAGTCAAGGCATTAATGAAATGATAGAAAATCTAAATGATTCCATCATAAACGCAGCTCAGAATACAGTTCCAAAAACTAACAATACTCCAAACAAAGTTAGGGTTCCCTGGTGGAATTCTAACGTAGCTAGAGCAATACATGAACGGAAGAAAGCTCTTAGGAGATTTTCGGTAAACCCTACAACTGAAAACTTAATACAATTTAAAAGATGTAGAGCTTTAGCTAGACTAGAAATAAGAAATGCCAAGAAACAGTCATGGCAAGAATACGTAGGAAATCTACACTGTAATACTGCGGCTTCAGAACTATGGAGGAAAATTCGCGCGATATCGGGAAAAAATAATAAATTTACGCTTCCCAAATTAACGTCAGCTGGAAGCTTAATAAGTAATCCCTTACAAGTTGCCGAAGAGTTTGCAAGCTATTACGAATACATTTCCAGTGATCAAAATTACACAAACAATTTTTCAACAACAAAGAACCAGCGTGAAGTACCCCTTAATTTCGACGAAGGGCAAGAACAAAACTACAACACACCTATAACTATGACAGAGCTTAAGAATGAGATAAGACAGCTAAAAGACTCAGCAGCGGGTATAGACGACATTCCAAACAAAATGATTAAAAACCTACCTGACTCAAGCCTTCAAGACCTACTGCACATCTACAACAGGATTTGGAATGAAGGATATTACCCATCTCTGTGGAAAATGGCAATAGTTGTTCCAATACTTAAAGCAGGAAAGGATTCATGCAATCCCGGAAGCTATAGGCCAATTGCTCTTTCGTGCTCGCTAGGAAAAATCCTAGAAAAAATTGTAAATAAAAGAATGGTTGCACTCATGGAAGGAAAAGGGTGGATTAATAAATACCAATCCGGATTTCGAAAAAACTGTTCGACGATTGATAATATAGTTCAACTGTGCACAAAGGTACAAGAGGCTTTCTCTAAAAAGAACATACTGTAGCCGTATTTTTCGACCTTGAAAAGGCGTACGATACGGTTTGGAGGTACGCAGTTATTTCCCAAATTCACAAATGGGGAATAAGGGGAAACATGGGATATTTTATAAAGTCATTCCTAACAGATCGATGTTTTAAAGTACGTATAGGAAGCACTTTATCAACAGCTCACGCCATGGAAAACGGAGTTCCACAGCGATCACCAATGAGCGTGACATTATTTAGTATAGCGATCAACAATATAACAAGTAAACTGGAAAAATCAATTGGCCGTAGCGTATATGTCGACGATATAGCGATTTATCTTTCTACTAAATTAGGAACAGCCGGAAATCCTAAATTACAGACGGCTGTAAATTCAATAATAAATCAAGCTGAAAGCGTAGGTTTTAGGCTCTCTCCGCAGAAAACTGTTTGCATGCATTTCTGCAGGCTGCGAACACCACACTACCAGCCCAACTTGTTTATAAAAGGTCTCCAAATACAATGCATTCAAAAACATAAATTTCTCGGAGTAACACTAGATTCAAAGTTACTTTGGAGAGATCACATAGAAAATATTAAAACCAAAGCGAAAAATATTATTAACGTAATGAAGTGCATAGCAAACTCAAAGTGGGGAGCAGATAGAGAGGTAATGCTACGTTTATACAAGACACTAGTATTAACAAGAATTGATTATGGTAGCCCTTCATATATGTCAACATGTCAAACCAAGCTCAAAACACTAGACAGTATCCAAAATACCTGTCTAAGGTACGCCATGGGAGCTTTTCCAACAAGCCCGGCAAATAGTTTGTGTGTAGAGACAGGTGTATTACCGTTAAGGTACAGAAGAGCGTGGCTTCTGTTAAAATATGCCTCGAAAACATTTAAGATTAAGTCACACATTAACCATTACCTCACCTACGTTGGATTAAATGACATGGTCACAAATATTCCCAAGTACACTAATATCCAAGTAGCTTGCAAACTAGCAAAGATAGAGCATCGGGACGAATTTGAAAGTAGTACAAATATCAAAAACAAGGTATTAAGTTCATGGCAAGACGAATGGGAAAACGAAAACCAAGCTCTGAAGCAACACTTACCGATAGCACGAGAACGCAAAAGGTACCCACCGATGCCACGGAAAGCAAATCTGGTATTAACCAGACTCCGTATAGGTCATACTAAACTGACGCACGAGTATCTGCTAACCAATAAACTAAAAAATATATGCCAGCTATGTAGAGTACCTATAACGTTGGAACACATTTTTGAAGAATGTATTCAATACAAGAGACACAAAGAAATGTGTAACATAAATTTTAATTTTAAAAACGCATTGAAAGAATTAGAAGATAATTCAATTTCTGCATGTAATAAATCATTTTCGAAAATATAATACATAGTATAAAGTAACATTGTTATGACAAAATTCAGACGGGTGGCTAATAACCCCAGTGGTTGACGCCGAAAAAATAATAATAATAATAATAATAATAATAATAATAATAGGGGAGTAAAGTCGAACCAGCACCTCCACGTGGTACTCCCTGGGTAACGCTAACGCCGGTCGTACGTCGTTTGTCTTTGTGTCTTTGGTAGTTTTGGTCCTATGTCATTTGTTGTATGTCTTGGGGACCTGACCCCGTTAACAAAGGCGTAATCGAAGGTGTAATACGAACCGTGCCGAGGGATGAATGGCCATACGTTAGTTGGTCGCGAACGGTGTCTGTCGAGTACCAGGCAGCCCCCGACAGTAGTTTTTGCCTTGCTCCGGTATGGACCACTGCCGTAGTGACTCGTGGGATTTGATGAGCAGAAAACCTAAACCAAATGAGGATCTGTCCTCTGAAACAGACGAGAGAAGGTCTCGTAAAACACCTACCCAAACGATACAGGAAAAGGAGGACTTACCCCGGTTTCTGCTCGTTAAAAGCCTGGAAGGCGATTTTTCAATGACATCGCCTTTCTTGATAGCTAGGTCATTGTACGGTATCATTGGTAACGCTAAGTCAGTTAAGAAGATTAGAGATGGATTATTAATAGAGACCTCAACTCTCCTACAATCTAGGAAATTGTTGACTGTAAAACGACTATGTTAAATGAATATAGAGGTTACACCTCACGTAACTCTAAACCAGTCTAAACGAGTAATCTACTGTCCGGATCTATTAAATTGTATGGTTGATGAAATTAGAGAGGAATTAAAAGAAGAAAAGGTTATCGACGTTCGTCGTGTGCAGACCAGAAGGAATGGAATATTAGTGGACACCCCTACCCATATCTTAACGTTCAGTACACCAAACCTGCCTCATCAAATCAATGGAGGAATATATCTACTTCGCGTACGACATTATATCCCGATGCCTATGCAGGTGTCAAACTTTTGGGCATTCGTTCAACAACTGCAAACAAGAACAAATGTGTATATGTGGAAACGCACTTCATGAAGGGCCATGTTCTGATAACATTAGATGCATAAATTGTAATGGCAATCACGTAGCCAATCATCACAAATGCCCAAAGTTCCCGGAGGAAATGCGCATACAAGAAATAAAAACGGTTAAAAAACTATCATATTCCGAAGCAAGAGAGGAACTAAAACACTCCGCAAATGTCCTTTCTAGGAGTTATGTCATAGTAACTTCGGCACCCAATAACAATACAAGTGAAAGTGTTATAAGAACCTTGCTGCCTGAGTTAGAAAAAATGATCGACAAAAGTATTAAGAAACATATGGAAAATTACATCAATACCAACACCTCAACGCAAGGAAATATCTATACAATCCGTAACAAAGCCCAAGGATGCTACGATAACTGTAGATACCGCTGAGTTTATGCCGACCAACGATGAAGTAGATAGGATCTCAGAAATCTCCAGAAGTACATCTACAGAGCAAATGGACCAAACAGAATTCGATGCAGATGCATTAATTAAAAGGCCCACACCTAGTAAAATAAAGAAAACTGGAATAATCCAAAAAAAGAGAAAACCAGGTTGGGTAAAAGGTCGCCCTAGAAAGAGAAACTCTAATATAGACGAATGCTCGGATGAAAACCCGTCTACCTCTCAACCTAGTCAATCCAGTAGACAAAAGATAGGGACTCAAGAGGAGTCCGAAAATAAACTGCGATAGAAACGGCTGTGATAACTTTCTGTGATATTTTATGTACATTGTTCAGATTTATTCGTTTTACAAAACTTTTATTATCCTATTGTGATAATTGTCTGTGATATTTTATGTACATTGCTTATATTTATTCGTCTTACAAAACTTAGTTATTAATCTATTTGTTATAGTTGTATTTGTCCTTATACAATTTATTTATTTATTTACACAGCTATTTATTTATCTGTTTATTTATTATCTAAAAACGCATAAATATCTAATCAATTAGTCCCATTAATATTAGAATCAACAATACACATATTTTAATAAAATGGCTAAAGTAACATCAAATAGACATCGCATTTTTGACAATTTAGAGAGCATATTACAATGGAACTATAATGGTCTTAAAGCTCACTATTGCCAAATAAAGATGATTATGAGCGAGTACGAACCTTTCTGCATGTGCATTCAAGAAAGCCATGTAAAAGAAAATGAAAGATTTCATTTTAGGGGCTACATTGGTTACAACCGAAACTGTTTGACTAATACTATAGCAAGCGGAGGAGTCGTTACCTACATTAAAAATGATATACCACATAGACCACTTATGCTGCAGACCAATCCGCAAGTAGTAGCCATTGAAATCCAGTACCCAACGAAAGCAGCAATTTGCAATGTTTATTTACCACCAATACCTAACTGGACGTTACATGACTTAAAAAGCGTGATCGACCAATTGCCAACGCCATACATAATAGTAGTAGATTTTAACGCACATTCTCCTATGTGGGGATCTACTATTGACACGAGAGGCAGAATAATAGAGAGATTTATAGAAAATAACAATTTAGTAGTATTAAATACAGGAAAACCCACACACTTAAATAACAAAACAAAAACGTTTACCGCTATAGATCTAGCCTTAAGTTGACTATTATGGCAGAGATCACTGCCCCATCTTCATTTCAACTCAAACCAAACAACAAGAACGCACTATACTGAAAACATGGCAAATTAAGAAAGCAGATTGGGAAAAATATTCGCAAATTCTAGAAAATGTCTACGTGAACGAAGACCTAAGTGTTGAGGAAAGAGTGCGTACTTTCACGCCAAGTATAATCGAGGCGGCATTGCATTCAATTCCAGAAACAAGTGGAAGAATAAAAGCGAATAGTGTTCCATGGTGGTCTAACGAGGTTAAAGATGCAATAAAAGAAAAAAGAAAACTATTTAATACGTTCAAGCGTAAACCAACTACGGAAAACCTTACAGCCTTCAAAAGAGCACGAGCTAGAACACGTACAGTAATTCTAAATGCAAAGAGGAAATACTAGCAAGAATATATTAGCAAATTCAGTAAAGAAACATGCAGCAGTGAAATATGGCGAAAAGCTAAAGCAATAGCTGGTAAACAAAGGAAAACCATATCGCCACTACTAATAGCAAACGATACGAGACTAACAGAAAACGCTGATATTGCAGAAACAATGGCTTGCCAGTTTGAAAAAAATAGCAGATCCCAAAGTTATAGTGAACCTTTCCTAACAACAAAACAAGAGCAGGAAGATGAAATTATCTTCACAACTAATATGAAGTTAGACTATAATAGCCCTTTCACTCCCAACGAATTTAATAAAGTTCTAGAAAACACGAAAGATACCGCTCCTGGTCCTGATACGATTGTATATGCGATGTTGAGAAACTTACCTGCAAACAAAGAACAACAACTTCTAGATATTTATAATGACATATATGCGCAACGAACTTACCCTCAACAATGGCAACACTCGTTCATAATTCCCGTAGCTAAACCCGGAAAAGACAGCACCGAAGCAGTAAATTATAGACCAATCTCTCAAACATGTTGCCTAAGCAAGATTTTTGAGAAAACAATAAGCCGTAGGCTAATGTGGTTATTGGAAGCCAAAGAATTAATATCTACCTGACAAACTGGGTTTCGCAACGGATAAATTGGTGTACCTAAAAATCACATCCTACACAGCTTTATAAAACGAAGTCATATGGTGGCAGTCAGCTTTGACCTCCATAAAGCGTATGAACTGATATGGGGGTACAGCATAATTAAGCAAATGCAGGAATGCGACTTTAAAAGCAACCTGCCACAAATTGTCAAGAGCTTCTTGTCATTTCGTAGCTTTGTGGTACGAGTGGGAACTGAAACATCTAATATACATATACAAGATAATGGTATACCACAGGGATCGGTCCTCAGCTGCACTCTATCCCTAATAGGAATTAATCAAATGTTGCCAGTAATTAAGCCACCAATAAACAAATGTATGTACGTAGATGATTTAATTATCTTTTACGAACAGAACTCAATACAAAATGTAGAGAAAGAACTCCAGGCAGCAATTGAGGAACTTACAATGTACGCCGCAAATAAAGGTTTGAGGTTCTCCGAAAGCAAAACTTCAATAATACATTTCTGCAGATTAAGAATGGAACACAGAGAACCTAAGTTATATCTCAATGGAGCTCTATTACCAATAGTAAATGATATAAAGGTGCTTGGCGACACGTTTGATAAGAAATTATATTTTAAGAAACATATAACTAGTCTATCCACAAAGTGCAAAAGAAGACTAAACTTAATAAGGTGTATAAGCAGTACAAATTGGGGGGGGCAGAGAGGCAAGTGCTTCTCCAATTATACAAAGCATATGTATTATCTGTTGTAGATTACGCCTGTATAGTGTATTCATCGGCCAGGCCTTCTACATTAAAACTTCTAGATACGATACACACCGGTGGAATAAGAATGGCTACAGGTGCACTTAGGACGAGCCCACTAATGTCAATTTTGGTCGACGCCGGAATTACACCGTTAAGTATCCGCAGGCAAATGTTACTCTGCAACTACTGGATAAATATTATAACAACACCAAAGCACCTGAATTACACACTATGGGAAAACAATGAGAACACGGAAAACTTTAGGTCAAGGCCAACGTGTAGTAAACCTGCAATAGTTAGAGTAAAAGAGGCCCTAAACACAATGGAGATTGAAATACCGCCAGTAATGGAAATAAACAGGAAGTAGTTCCACCATGGAGAATACCTGAAATAGTAATATTAACAGAATTAACAGAGTCTAAAAAAGATTATGCGCTACCTACAATATGTCGAGCAAAATTTTCAAACTTACTATCGCAATATACAGAGTACTTACCAATATTTACCGATGGAGCAAAAACATCCTCAGGAATAGGAAGTGGTATATACGTAGAAAAAAGTCTTACAGTTGGTCACACCATAATGAAACAAGCGTGTATACGGCTGAATTATACGCTATATGGCAGGTCCTTCTTTTATGCGAAAAACACAAAAAGGCCAACTTTATAATATGCAGCGATTCCATAAGTTCGTTACAAGCTATACAGAATGGAAAGACCGATCCTTTGCTAAACCGTATCTATACACAATTGGACACTTTGATCAAAAGCAACAAACACATACTGTTTATGTGGATTCCAGGACACGTTGGAATACATGGAAATGTGAACGCCGATGATTCAGCAAAGGAGGCGACAAATAAAACCGTGATTGACAATATATACTTAACGCAAAGCGATGTACGCAAATACATCAAAATTAGAAAGACGGAACTGTGGAACACTATTTGGAATCAGTCAGATAACAAACTACAGACACATAAAAAGTACACAACACCGTGATAAACTAAATATCATTTAAAAAGGAGAGATAAAGTGATAATAACGAGAATACGAATAGGGCATTCCAACATAACTCACTCCTACTTACTTGGCAAAAGCGGTCAAACAACCTGCCAAACGTGCAATGTACCATTAAGCATCAATCACATTTTTATACAATGTCCGTTGTATGATAACTTTAGGGATCAACTATGTTATACGGACAGGATAGTAGGTATATTCAAAGAAAGTAAAGAAAGCATTCTAAAAGTAATAGAATTCCTTAAAAAGATTAACCTATATAATAAAAAAAAAATAATAGTAATAATAATAATTATAGCAATAGTAATAATAGTAATAATAATAATATATCTTGCTTTTTGAAACTGGCATAGTATTCCTTGGGTATACTGTAAGAAGTAAACATTTTTCACAGTTCCTCGGTTAACTCTTCTATAGTCGATGCAGAACTGGTAAGAACCCGAATCTTTCTTCACAAGGACGACCGGAGATCTCCACGGATTGTGGGCCGGTTGTAAGACGTCGTCTTTGAACATTTCATCCACCTCTTTATTGGTAATCTCTTGCATCACGGGATTACGTGGGTAATATTTTTGTTTTACCGGAGTCGCTTTTGGGAATAGCATAATACGGTGCGTGATGTACTTTGTTATTCCAGATGTTCGTTGAAATCGTTTTAGTTCATTTTCTAGGAAGTATTTAGTGGGGGGAGTTGATCTTCATCGGGGATATGTATTCCTCCTAAACTAGCGTTGGTGTGTCCCTGTAACGAAAAAATTGTTCCTGTTACCCCCAGTTTCTTGATGTGCATATGGACCGTAGCTTGGGCATGTTGCAAAAATCTAGCCCTAGAACTATGTCGGTGGATAACTGTAGTAGGTAGTATCTCTGATTCTGAATATATTTAATTACAAAGTAATATTCTTTACTTTTTATGCTACGTAAGTACGGGACGCACCGGTGTCGACGAACGCTAACACGGGGCTTTAGAAGATCCACAGAGAAATTAAAAATCTGTCGCCGAAGGAATTTGTAGCCAATGGCGGTTTAGCAACTCGTTGGGGAAAGTTCTTAACTTCTGTAACCATGCTTCTCTGTCATAGTTTGGTGAGATCGGAGTCTTGGCTTGTCCAAGTGTTCGGCCGGAGGTTGTAAAGGTCCCTGGGTTTTCTCTACCGGCGCGGGAAGTTTCCCGAATTGGAGCATGAGAAATCTTGTGAGAGTATTTTCGTCCGCATCTAGAACACATGGTTTAAACGGTCTTTTACACTTACTTCTAATGTGTCCTTTTCTGTCACAATTCCAAAAAGTGCATTCTCGTTGGTAGATTGCTGCTACATCTTCTTTTTGTCGGTCTTTTCTGGTCTCACTAGGTCGGTTAGAAATCGGTGGAGCTACTGGTGTGGTAGCGAGGCCGCTAGAATGTGCTTCGGGCGTCTCGCAATTAACAATGGTGTAAGGTTCATTGGGCGGTAACATTTCAGATTGAGTGGCCAGCTGCAATAGTAGCCATTGTTAGGTGTGTTTGTTTGCAGGTGACTGGAAAGATTAAAACACTGAAAGGAATCGATTATTATTTTCTCTGGGATATGCTGGTCTGGATGTTGAATCTACAACATAGTTATTAATTTGGTTGTTTATCAGTATCTTATTTGGTAGTTGATAATTGAAAATTTTGGAAAGTAAATTTGTCGTGCCCCACGTTCAGACGTTAGTTCAGAACATCCCTTTACTTTATCTATTTTTAGTTTGCCCGGCTGTAGCTTAGTCAGGGAAGGCTATAGGTTCGGAGAATAATTGTGACAACTACCTGATTTCGACAAACACACTAATTCGCTTTAATTTTTATTTATTCCCTGCATTATCTCTACATATCAGACTCACTGTACTTAACCTACTTTGTATTGAAAATAAAATAATCTCTAAATAAAATAACCCAAATATTAAAAAGAAAAGTAAAAATGAAAACAATAAAAAATGGAAAGGCCTGGTTCGACGGGTTGTGCGGCCTCCGTAGCTTGTGCTACATTTTCCTGGTGTGTTTCTTTAACTTCTGTGGATCGGATAGTTAATAGTAAAACAAAGACGAATAAATACTCAAATATTATTTTGTCATTCAAAATGTAATTTGATGTCTAATAATTAACTCCTTAACACTCTTTATACATTTGGTTAATTGAATTATTTACGTAGAGCCCGAGTTAATTACCACAGGAAATCAAAATCAAAAGAAATCGATATTTCCTTCTTCTTCCTTCTTCTAAAGGTTAAGGACTAAGTAGCCGACATCTGGCCATTACGAAGAAACCTATATAAATTTATTCCCAGGAGAACACGATAACGTTGATCGTGTGTAAATTATGAGGGCTTTGACTCTTAATTTATTTTACTAGATTAAACTGTTCTTTCTCGATTTTATTTACGAATAAAACAAAATACCATGATTAAGGAGTTTTCTTTTTAACTTACGGGATTTGTTATAATTATACTAATTACGCAAAATGAATACAATATTAAATCTCAAGACTATAAACTACAAACAACGTGAACAAATTGGGGAAATTGTGGTTTTATCCACCACTTCTAAGAACTGAGATACAATTTGATCTGTCTTAACAAACGAATAACAGAGATTCATATTTTACTTACAATTACCATTTATTTTTATCACATCAAAGAAAATATTACTGAACGGGAATATTTTTGAGAATTAGACCGTAAGTTCTAATGGTTGGCGCGATTCTAAATTAGTTTCAATTAGTGGAATTTATTTATTACTTCAAGAAGCGGGTTGTAATACTTTATGATTATGATCTATTCTGGGTACGAAACGAAGGATATTCATATAAATGTCCGTAACTGGTTTAATTACTTATCTGGACAAGAGAAGATAATCTTCTTGTTTAACAACTGGAATTCAGGATTTATTTACGGTCACGCGAATATGTACTTTAACAGGATTACTTTTACGGAAATAGGACCTTCTGGAGATTGTTGTGCGATTATCTGCCTGCAGGACTGGCTGGTTTCCCAACTCATTT
Source organism: Vesta saturnalis (assembly GCA_036346205.1). Lineage (NCBI taxonomy): Eukaryota > Metazoa > Arthropoda > Insecta > Coleoptera > Lampyridae > Vesta > Vesta saturnalis. The sequence continues at coordinate 771,214 of JARFJB010001970.1, forward strand.
GTGTATATGTCAGATATGTGGCGGCGGGATAGGTTAATTGATCAAACGAGCATACACCCTTTGGTTAATTAGAAAGATACTAGACTGAGCAGGTGTACACCTTTCAAACAAGCGAGGTAGGAAGATATCTGCACAGGCATACACCTTGCATCCATCGCCAAGGAATACTCAATACTTTTCAGGCGACAAACCAAAATTAAAGTGTAGGTATAGTGTACAGGTGTGGTGGTGTTTTACAAACGGAATTGATTAATAATCTGTCAAGGCAGAAAATAAGTATGATAGTAGAAAGCTGGCCTGGTGAATATGATCGGAAAATTTCTCACCCCTGAATAGGTAGGCAGGTTGAAAGAACAGCTTCTGATTCCAACTCGGTCAGAATAGTGATAAGGATCAAAGGGAGGATAGAATTGAAAGATTAAGATGTGTGTAAAAAGTAAAGTGATTAATTTCGCGTACGGGTTTACACTTATATAGTCAGAGACTTAACGTGATTGGGTGAGATAATGGTTGGGGTACTTTGGTGGGGTCTGGCGTCGAAATCTAAAACCATTTCTAACTACGGAAGAAGGAGAAACAATTAATTATTGTAATGAACAAGAACTTTTTAGCAAAACAAATGAGTAAATTAAATAATTAATTTAAGGCTTTACGTAAGGATACTGGGATCTTGATGACCTTGCTCCATTGGGTCCCGAGAGATGAAATTAATTCCCATACAGATGGTCATATTCAGCCTATGACTTCCAACAGAAACACCTAGAGAGCGGCACGAAGCATAAGCAACTGTTATAAGTGTAGGACAGCCGTATAAATAATGTAAGGAAATACGGTCTACCCAACCGTTGAAGAAAAAGGGTGAACGTTGCAACCGTATGTAAATAAGTGATCTACGGGAATCTCAACTTTACCAAAACGGCTACGCCATAAAAGCGTAGTTTAACTTACTTTCTCTTTTTCAGATAAGAAAGCAGAAAAGCAATACTCATTAAGTAACAAACTGAATGTATAACGTCACACACACAAACATTGACGTCTTTAATATAACCCTGTCATCCCTAAATCCAGCAATACCTAGTCTAAGTACATATAACATATACGTTCATTGGTCTAGTTCTGATACAATCTATATTTTTATATAATATTACATAAAAAAAGAGAATGAAATATACTTTTGTAATCTCCCCTTACTTTAAATACCAATCTGTAATTCTCCTCTCACTTCCTTTCCTTTATGTCATTTGATGTTATTAATTTTAAGCTTATTCACATTATTTATGGTGCAAAGTGTATTTAAATATCTCGGAGTTGGGATACTATAAATTGTATTGTATACAATTTCCTCACACTAGCTACAATCGGAGAAAAGGTCGTGTTAGTGATTTGATTGACTGAAAGATTTCAACTAACAACTAACTTTATTACCTATATTCTTTTTACAGCTCTAAAATATACAACTCATTCTATATTGTATCGTAATTAATTTAAAAAACATGTAACAAAGATAATTTATACAACAACAAAAAAACCGTAAACAGGCTTCGGGATGGTCCCCAGGTATGGAATGCGATATCTCCTACTCCTACTAGCACATTGGTGGACTTGTACGCCAAGATAGGGCTGCGTCTATATGACAACAAATGTTTAGGTAACACAGGGCTCTCGTGGAAGTATGCTTTCCACCCGTTATACTTGGATTAGAAAGTTAAGACCACTGACTTTTGTAATACTCATTCGCAAATCAATTTCATATTGACAATTTTCCCTCCGATTTTTTCTTAAGGAGCGCAAAATCATGTATATAAACTTTATATTTACTTTATATACAAAATGCGAGAAATATCCGGCAAGCGATTTAAAGAAAACTTCTGATTTATCGTAAAGAGAATGAAATCAATACTCTTAAACTTTACCTAATTATGAATATAAATCCTGTATATTTATATACAAATTCGAAGAATAAACGATATGGGACTTGAAAGGGGTGAGCGTTATATTTAATTTCAGTTAAAAGAGTACGTTGACCTGTGGTTGAGAATGACTTCACTATCAGAATCGGTTTGTTCCGTTTTCTCATGTATAGAAAAAGGATAGCTGCGTATTTATTTGCCACAGAAATATATTCTCTTTTGATTTGCGATTATTGTAAACCGTTTCAGGGAAGTTTTAGGTACAGGACGTATGTTGAGAAATAATGATTTAGGAAAATCACAATTTCTTAATTCGTGCAATCTTTGATCTTTAGATAAGTTACATGTAATCTCTTTTCGGACAACTAGATTTCACTGGAGGATTATCCAACTTGAATTAGGTTAGATATACAGGTTTTCAGAAGTATAATTCACCTAGCGGTCTTTAAGTGTATACTCTCGGAAACGATGAGGATTAGAAATAACGTATTAAGATTTGATTTAACACACGGGCAGTCTCCTCATGGTTATTACTTATTAACAAATCTATGGCCGGTCTAATCTAAACTTCTGGTGATTATATTAATACTATCTGTTGTCTGTAATATGCCAATTTCTTAGCTCGGTCGTGTTTATGATAGGTGTTGGTGGGTTGCTGGGTTTGCTAGTAGTTTAATTTTCCCAGCGGGCGGTCGCACTTCGGGTCAATTAACAGGATATCTCAATCTCTACAGGCATACGCCTTAGGGACAGACTGGATCACCTCTAAAGGCCTACGCCTTAGGGCATAATCCTTCTGGACGTGTCTCAATACCTTACGGGAACCACTCCCAGAAGTAAACAGGGGCTTGTGTATTTATATGTGTGTATCCGTGGGCTAGCGCTCCAGGGGCTGAGTGTGTGTAACTAGGTGTTATGATGTTTTATAGACATACTTGATCGATCTATAATTCCAGCAAGGCCAGAAAGAATATCTATCACTGCATGCGGTGTAATAATTAATATAGAAACTCTAGGACTACCCCATAAGGGTCTTAAACTGATGAAGCTGGCATGCTTACTAGGCTGGTGGACTTGGGAAGACGGAATTGCAGGAACTAAAGGAAGCGCGGGCCCGCAGGTAACTCATAATTTCGCATCTTGCTACCGTTTATACACATTCCGCGGTTCAACGTGATTGGCTTTTTAACTATGACTATTCGCGATCTAACGTGATTGGTTGCAAATAGTAATGACACTTTGGTGGGCAGAAAGGGCAAACAACATTAATTTTTCTAACTGCATCGGGTCTTCTATTTCATATGTAACTAACGAAAATTAATTTGCGAATTTAAGTAATGACTTTTATGGATCGTTACATTTTCAGCATGCGACCATTGACGTATTATAATATAATATAAAAACATAAGATACCTTATATCATTGGTGAAATAATAATAAAGACACTAGCATACATCCCAAGGTAAGTGTGGTGTAACAATGTTTCGATCACCTTGAACTACAATTGGTTTCTTGTCAAACCAATTTATTTACCCTTCAGTACGTCGACACACAACTGTTTCTTACTCGAGACACTGATCAGCTGTTTACTTACATACACAAGATAGGTTATGTTGTGTTTGGATCACTATTTATTTTGGAATACTATCCCAATTTAAGTAGCAATTATTTAAAACGTTTACATGTAACTACTTGTAAGTTATGTTCCAAGTTTCAATAAGGTTTAAAAATTCCTTTGGCTTTTTAATTATAACCAAATAATTGTGGACCATATCAATTTACCATTTTTTTTCACAATCCCACTCACAAATAGATTTCAGCAATTGTATGTTTATATTATTGCTGACAAACACATTTAATTCTAATATTTAAAATTACAATTATAATTACAATAACAAAAATGGCCGAAAAATTTAAAGTTTCAACATTTCTCTGGTTAATATAAACTGCAAACTGACTATTCCCCGTTCCCTAGTACCGTTTATAACTTTTTACCCCATTGTCAGGGGGGATACTTAAATTGGCTAATGAAAATTCCTCAAACGAGCTTTCTAGAAGGTCTTGATTAAATTTTGCTCCAAATGCTCTATTTTACTACGTAGAATGCCAGAAATTTTTAAATAACTTTCTAATGCTACCGTGAAATTCAAGTCTCATAATTTTTTCATGTTTGTAACATCATAATACAATTGAACCAAATTTTGTCCCTATCAAAATCAATTACATCAGTTTTTAATTGACTTTATATGAAATCCTCTAGTATCCATCTCAAGAAATGACGCCGTCAAAGCTATTTTTGCTAAATTCAAATTGGTGCAAAGGTTATATGTATGTTTAATATGCAAATTTGATTGACCAAAACATGATTTTTCAAAAGTTGTTTAATTTGTTTTATTTCTTAGTAACTTTTGTTATATTTAGTATACGCTTTACAAGTAGCGCCTCTATATTTTGCGCTTCAAACTAAAATAAATCACAGTTTCATCAGTGGCGCTTCGTTATGTTTTATAAATTCTGAATTTAATTTTAATTTATATCTAATATAAACATTAATTTATAGCGCGACGTTTCAGAAAAAGAAGATCCCAAATATACAGCTATAATGCCATACATACATGGTACCTCAGGCAAAATACGACGACCTGCAAATCGACCAGAACGCTCAGGTGAATAGTAACCAAAACCAAACCACACAATGAAGACCAGAATTCCAAGAATTGTTTATACAACCTACCATGAGAATGGGGCAGAGCATAGGAGAGAGCAGTAGACCACTCGAAGTGAGAACTCAGGAACATAAGAACAACATCGGCAAGGGCGAAACAGAAAGTTCAAGAATCGCCGAAGATATCTGAAACTAAGCCCACCGCATCCAAAAACTGTGTAAATAGGCGATCAACTCAACTAACATGAAACCACAGTTACAAAACACAATACAGAATTACTTTAAGCTTCGCTTTAAAATTCATTTAATAATTTTGAACGTTAACTTGCAAACTTATTTTGCAATTTATTTTTAACCCTTGGCATATCTCAAATCTTAGATATCTGTATTTGTCTTACAAGATATATTCTTGCATGAATATTGTTTACTAATTTAATGTATCTTGTACTTTTTGATTCAACAGCAATAGTACTGAATTTATTTGAAACATTTCAATCAAAATTGCTTATCTTCCGTTCTGATCATGCAACATACAGACAAATACACTCCCACACATACCCAAGTAGCGGTCACTAACGGTGTGTGGTGGTATGGACAAACTCTACCCACCATCACCAAGACAACGATAATTATGCACGCAACTTTGCCGCATCACCGCCGATATGGCGCCGCCGAGAACTGTAGGGCCTCGAGCCCAAAACAGGGTTAGCAGCAGCCCACCATGACATGGCCTGATCATGAAGCGGTCCAGGTTTATGTGATCAGTAGCTCACAAATCAATGGAACTGCATAGTGGTAAACAGTATAAAATTTCCCGTGCACTACATGACTCCTTCCAACCCAGCGCTCATCTCTTGATTTCGACCACATTCCTACAAAAATAAAAATAAGAATAAACACATTCAACCCAAAAACAAAACGAATGACGCCAAATTCGGTAATAATTTACAATCGGTTATAGATAGATAGGCAAATAATGTTGATCCGCAATCACTAACCTAGCTCTAATCTAACTAACCTTAATAATAAAAGATGGCTATGGAAAATAAACAAAATAACAATTGCGTGAATGTCAAAATAACTAGTACCACAGATACTAGCTGAGGTTAAACTGTCTAATAAGTTTGAAGTGAAAGATGTTTAGTAGAACAGGGTCACTTTAATTTTAACTTTTGTACGACACAAGCCCCGCCCACTGGGACACTTTAACTTTCACTTCTTTTTATTTGCCCACGTGGGGATCGTATTTTTCACCCCTATGGCTTCTTTTCGGAATTTTTACCCTAATTACAGCCCTTTTGGTTGTGTTAAGAACCTTTTCGTCAGTTCACCCCTTTTTTTATGGCTTCTTTTCAGGGGCCATTGTAAGCCCCTTGATAGAGTTTTTACCCTAATTAGAGCCCTTTTGGTTGTGTTAAGAACCTTTCTTTATGGCTTATTTTCGGTGGTCATTTTTAACCCCTTGATAGAATTTTCACTTTAATTAGGACCATCTTTTGGTTGTATTAAGAGCCTTTTTGGCAGTTCAGCCCCTGGAAGGTAGGCAAATGCGTTAGCATACAATGGTGTAATAAGGGCCCCTAATGATACCTCATAAGACAGCTATAAGAACTTGTGTTAGGTCTACGCCCTCTTGTCGTGGTCTCCCTTGGCGGGAAATTTGAAATAAGGGGGCTCCAATTCTAACTTGTAAGAGAGCTATAAGAACTTGTGTTAGTTGTTCGCCCTCTTGTCGTGTCCCCTTAGACATTATAATTAGATATACATCATGTGCGTGTTGGTTTTAGTACATATTTAAAAGACAGCAACAAATGGGGTTATCTTGGTGATAAAAGATAAGCACGATAAAACAGAGTAGAATATACCTGTGATTGCAGATTTTTTTCACCTAGTATTTAAGTTGTGATGATAACGGAATACTCTTTTGTATCGATTAGCGTTTCGGGATAGAAGGTCAGTTTAAGCATCCCTTTTCAGCAATAGTAGCGAGGCCATCCGGTTCTGAGAAATCGTATTTAATCGTCGAGTTTCTAAAAAATATCGAAACTGTCTGCGATACAGCTTTTGAAAAAATTATCTGGTTTTACGGTGATTGGCAACCATTATTCAAAGATATCTCAGTGGATTTTTAGAAAGGATTACCTAATATGGAACAGTTTGACGGTGAAAAACTGGTCTGAATAATAATTGACGATCTAATGCGTTTCGGTGGTTGCTATTTTTACAAAGGGTTGTGTTAGAAATTTAAGCGTATTTTTCTTAACGAAAAACATATTTCGTCAAGGACGTGGACAGCGAGATATCTCTCAACGCTCATTACATAATCTTGTTTAAGAATCCACGTGACAGGGCACAGATACAGCATTTAGCAAGGCAGATTTCACCTGACAACCCTAAATTTTTAGAGGTTGCATACGAAGATGCTACTTCTAATCCACACAGATATTTATTGTTCGATTTAAAACAGAATACACCGGATGTTCTACCCTGTAGAACAAACATATTCGGACCTCAAGGTATTTGCCAAGTATATATAGCGAAAAAAGGGTTTAAGCCTCACAGTCATAAAGATTACACCATGTATGATGGTTGACGCTTTAATCCAAAACACCGATTTTCTCCACGCAATAGCCAGATTAAGTAAAGGTCAGTGTGACGCTTTATTGAAATGTCTGGATAGTAAGCAGGTGGAATGCATTTGCGAGTGTGCACATAACATTTTGAAAGGCCATGTAGCTTTGTCAGCGGATCAGAAGCAGCGACACCCTCGGTATAGCCACACTTTAAGGCGGCTGGCACAGAGAGGTGAATCTATAAAAAAGAATAAACAGTTACTCGTACAGAAGGGCGGCGCATTTCTACAGCTCCTGTTAGGACCATTACTTGGCGGAATTCTGGGTAATTTGTTTCAATAACTATGGACCACAATCTGAAGATGATTGTTCTACCTATGGATTTTATACAGTGGCTTCAAGTGCCAGATGTCACGCAAACCAACATATTAACGCAGTTGAGTAACGACATGGATAACGTATGAAAAACCAAAATGACTGACCATGACAAATGGCAGCAGCACAATCAGGTTCTTCAAAAATATCTACATTTCTCGCATCAGTTACGTCAACCCGCTAGTATAACAATCAGCGGTGATTAAGATGATATTAGGGATTCGCCGAAACTCAAAGGTCTTTCAAACGACGAGATAGTGTCAACACTGCCTGTTTCATTCAGGCAGAAAGGCATTGATTTCTTGCGTATACTGAATACGGGCGGTGATGTATTTTGGGATAAAAGGGGTACTGTCACAATAAAAGGTGACATGATCCCTCATTCCAACATCATCGACCTGGTTCACGAAACGTTAAGATAGCGAAAAACTACAAACCCACACGTCTGGCGCAGTTTGCGACATATATTAAAGAAATAAATATACCATGAGAGTTTATCGGAAATACTCGAAGACCTGATGCCACTGTATCACCTAACATTGAGCCGAGCTTCATAATTATAGGTGAGAATTACAAAGCCGACAGTTAATCGAGGGAAACCCCGCGAAGATCCTTCCGAAGAAGAAGACTTTCACTAGATTGGGATACGTGGAGAACATAACATGGATGCGGTATACTATGGTCCAGAGCATCCGGCAGGGTTTGCGGGTATAACACCTTTAGTTAATGCTGTAAGGGGTAGATATGGTGAAGTGAAAAAATGGCTACAGGCGCAGGAGGCGTATATGGTTAATTAATCTTCCAGAAAGAAGTTTACCCGCAATAGGTATATTGTGAGCAACATTTACGAGCTATGGCAAGCGGATCTTTGCGATATGCAAACTATAAGTAAACACAATAGTATATACAACTACATACTATCAGTTATTGATGGCCTGGACGAGAGTTATTAAAACGAAGACAGCAGCATCTGTAATTGAAGCATTCACCGATATTTTTAAGGAAAGTTATAATGCCCCGGCAAACTTACAGACGAATAAAGGCAAGGAGTTTGTGGCGGTCAGTGTACAAAACTTTTTCAACAAAATATCAATCTCTATATAAAAAATAACCCTGGTGTAAAAGCATATGTAATTAAAAGATTTAATAAAACTTTGAAAATAAAGATGTGGCGTTATTTCAGGTACAAACTCTCTTACAGAAATATTGATGTGCTCCAAAGTCTTGTGACTGCTTACAACAAAAGCCCTCATTCAAGCATAAAGATGGCCTCTGCGACTGTAAACGATGAAAACATTTTTGAAGTGCAAAATAACCTGTAAGCGAAAGGCTTAGGCACATCACCCTAAATATAAAGCCGGTGAACATGTTGGAATCGCCAGAACTAAGTACACCTTTGAGAAGGGATATGAAACGAATTGGAGCGAGGAAGTATTTGCAATTAGTGCAGTAATAAAAAGAAGACTTCCAGTTTATCGCATAAGCGATCTTAATAACGATCCTGTTGCGAGTAGCTTTTACGAGGAGGAGTTACAAGTTGTTACGGGTGATAAAGACGCCCTATCCAAAGTCGAAAAGATTTTAGCAGAGAAGGGCCGCGAACGGTATAAACAATACCTGGTCAAGTCGCGTGGATACAGTGACAAATTTAATAGCTGGGTGTTAGCGTCGCAGCTGAGAAATATATAAAATGGAGTTTTATATTGCCTTATTAAGTGATAGTTCCATGATGTATTTTCCCAACAATATGACGCCAAGTTTGATTACAGAACTGCCAAAAAAAATAATATTAACAGGCTCATGGGTTGTAGGCATTTCGTAAATTCAGTACCCTTGCTCTTTTGCGGCTGTAAGTGTGACAGACAATTTAATTTATTATAGAACTGATCCACCCGCAGGAGAAAAGGATGTGTTAGAACGATATTAAAAAAGGCTGCATTACATTTCCAACAGGACAACCAGGAAGCCATTTATATTGAGGGCGGATGGTATGTGTTACGATTCACCTCGGGGAATTATTGCAATTATTGAAGAAATTGCCAGCGAGCTAAATAACCACGAGCTAATAAGTAAATTGCTAACAATCGCTAGTATATGGATAGGATTACCAACGCAAATGTTTGTTTATTGCGACATCGTTGAATCGCAAATTGTGGGTAGTAGTATAGCTATAGGGCTCCTGGCTCACTTGTCTATAGCAAAGCAATTCCTTTTCAGAGGCCAAGGTCATCACATTCGCTACGTCCAAGTACATGGTTTTCAAGGTCATACACATTGTAGGCCACGTTGTAGGAATGGTTGGTAACCCTGCCTCTTCAAGCGCTTCAAGCTCACTAGAAAAGTTACTAGATTGTCCACGTCAATTACATCTGTTCCTGAAGGTCATTGCCCTCGGTCTCAAGCAAGTCTATACATGTCTCAAGGCCACGCCCTATTCTGGAAACAAAGGGGGCCCATTGTTTAAAGTCTATGCTTTCAAGGTCAGAGAACAAAGACGATCTATTGTTTTGGTTGAGTCTTCTAGGAAATCAAGAACAAAGACGATGCATTGTTCAAAGTCTATGCTTTCAAGGCCACATGAAAGAACAAAGACTATCTCTTGTACCGTTAGAAATAGATTGTTATCTCAATTCTAGGAAATCAAAAAGGCGATGCATTGTTCAAAGTCTATGCTTACAATTTTCAAGGTAAAAGAACAAAAGCGATTCATTCTTCTGGTCGAGTTATAAAAATAAATTGTTATCTCAATTCTAGGAAATCATGAATAATGTATTGTTCAAAGTCTATGCTTATAATTTTCAAGGTAAATGAACAAAGACGATTCATTGTTCAGTTAGAAATAGATTGTTATCTCAATTCTAGGAAATCAAGAGCCCTGAGGTGCATGTTTCAAAGCCACGCCCTCTAAACAGGTGGCCGTTCCCTAAACAGGTAGCCGTTTCCTGAAAACAGGTAGCCGTTTCTAAAACAGGTATCCGTTTCCTAAAACAGGTACCCGTTTCCTAAAACAGGGGTCCGTTTCCAAAACAGGTAGCTGTTTCACAGCCGTTTCATACGACCACATCTCAATTCTGAGAAATCAAGAAGGGGTCCATTGTTCAAAGTCTATGCTTATAAGGTCGCACCTCTGATAACAAAGGTGATTAATTGTTTTGGCTCTGTCATTCTAAAATTCTAGGAAATCAATAACAAAGACGATGCATTGTTCAAAGTCTATGTTTACAATTTTCAAGGTAAAGAACAAAAGCGATTCATTGTTCTGGTCGAGTTATAAGAAATAGATTGTTATCTCAATTCTAGGAAATCAAGAACAAAGGCGGTCTATTGTTCAAAGTCTATATTTATCATTTTCAAGGTCACATGAGAGAACAAAGACGATCCATTGTTTTGGATGAGTTATAAAAATAGATTGTTATCTAAATACATTCTGAGAAATCGTGAACAAAGACGATGTATTGTCAACGCTTCAAAGTCTATGCTTACAATTTTCAAGGCCACGTGAGAGAACAAAGATAATCTATTGTTCAGATATAAAATAGATTGTTATCTCAATTCTGAGAAAATCAAGAACAAAGAGGGCTCATTGTTAACGGTTCAAAGTCTATGCTTACAAGGTCACATGAAAACACAGACGATCTATTGTTATGGATGAGTCATAGCTTCTAAAATTCTGAGAAAAATCAAGAACAAAGAGGGCTCATTGTTCTAGTCAACTGTTCAAAGTCTATGCTTATAATTTTCAAAGGTTATATGAAAATGAACAAAGACGATTCATTGTTCTGGTTGATTTATAAAAATAGATTGTTATCTACACTTCGATTCTGAAATCAGTTTTCAAGAACAAAGGCGATCCATTGTCAACGATTACAAGGTCACACCTCTGAGAAATGAACAAAGACTATCTATTGTTCAGTTAGAAATAAATTGTTATCTCAATTCTAGGAAATCAAGAATAAAGGCGATCCATTGTTCAAAGTCTATGCTTACAATTTTCAAGGTAAAAGAACAAAAGCGAATCATTCTTCTGGTCGAGTTATAAAAATAAATTGTTATCTCAATTCTGAGAAATCATGAATAATGTATTGTTCAAAGTCTGTACTTATAATTTTCAAGGTAAATGAATAAAGACGATTCATTGTTCTGGTTGATTTAGAAAAATAGATTCTAAATACATCTCTTTCAAGAACAAATGCAATCCATTGTCAACGATTTAAAGTTTATGCTTATAAGGTCACACCTCTGCAAAGACGATCCATTATTCAGTTAAAAATAGATTGTTATCTCAATTCTAGGAAATAAAGAGCCCTGAGGTGCATGTTTCAAAGCCACGCCCCCTCAAGTGCTCTAAACAGGTGGCCGTTCTCCTAAACAGGTAGCCGTTTCCTAAAAACAGGTAGCCGTTTCCTAAAAACAGGTAGCCGTTTCCTAAAAACAGGTAGCCGTTTCCTAAAACAGGGGGTCCGTTTCCCAAAACAGATAGCTGTTTCGCAACCGTTTCCCCATGTTCAGGTCGAGATTCCATCTCAATTCCAGGTAATCAAAAAGGGGCCCATGTTCAAAGTCTATGCTTACAATTTTCAAGCTTAAAGAACAAAGACATTCCATTGTACAGGTTGAGTTATAAAATAGATTGTTATCTCAATTCTAGGAAATCAATAACAAAGGCGATGCATTGTTCAAAGTCTATGCTTACAATTTTCAAGGCCACATGAAAGAACAAAGACTATCTATTGTTCTAGTTGATTTATAAAAATAGATTCTAAATACATCTCTTTCAAGAATAAAGGTGAACCATTGTCAACGATTTAAAGTTTATGCTTATAAGGTCACACCTCTGATAACAAAGACGATTCATTGTTCAGTTAGAAATAGATTGTTATCTCAATTCTAGGAAATCAATAACAAAGACGATGCATTGTCAACGCTTCAAAGTCTATGTTTACAAGGCCACATGAGAGAACAAAGACGATTCATTGTTTTGGTTGAGTCATAGCTTCTGAAATTCTAGGAAATCAAGAATAAAGGGGGCCCATTGTACAAAGTCTATGCTTACAATTTGCAAGGTAAAAGAACAAAGACGATTCATTGTTTTGGCTCTGTCGTAGCTTCTAAAATTCCGAGAACAAAGACGATGCATTGTTCAGACTGATTAGGTCATCTAACAAGTAAAATATTTTTATAAGACTACCACAATATACAGATTTAAGTATTATGGGATATAGTCACTTTTGTAATACCTCTGCTGGAGCATATCTATTTACTATTTGTTTTTCACATTCAATTTCCTTCAACTGATTCTCGTTTAATGCGAACCACATCATCTTTCCTAATAGGTTCATTATATTGTATACTAGCCATACATTCAGCTTCCTTAAAAGTCTTCATATCAGGATCTACTTTGAGACATTGTTCGAGACTTATTACAAATCTACGCAAGCCCTGGTGCATGCTTCAACAATGTCACGCCTCCCAGTGCCCTCAAGTGGTCTAAACAGGTAGACGTTTCCTAAAACAGGGAGCCCGTTTCACAAAACAGGGGTCCGTTTCCCAAAACAGAGGTCCGTTTCCCAAGGTTACACGAGAGACATAAGCGTTCTGATTCCTAAAATAGATTGTTATCCAGCTACCACCCCACCTCAATTCTAGGAAATCAAGAACAAAGGGTCCATTGTTCAAAGTCTATGCAAGTGATTCATTGTTCTGGTCGAGTTATAAAATAGATTGTTATCTAAATACCCTTCGATTCTAAGAAATCAAGAACAAAGGCGATCCATTATTTTAGCCAACGCTTCAAAGTCTATGTTTATAATTTTCAAGGTCACATGAGAGAACAAAGACGATCCATTATTCCGTTATTCTAAAAATAGATTGTTATCTAAATACATCTCAATTCTGGAAACCAAGAAACGCTTCAAAGTCTATGCTTATAAGGCCACACCTCTGATAACAAAGGCGATTCATTGTTAAGTCATAGCTTCTGAAATTCTGAGAACACAGACGATGCATTATTCAGACTGATTAGGTCATCTAACAAGTAAAATATTTTTATAAAACTTATAATTTATTAACCACAATATTCATCTATATATACAGATAAAAGATTGATTTAAGTAAATATACATATTATGGCAAATTTGATGTACTTAACATTTTGTAATACCTTTGCTGGATCATATCTATTTTATTTATTATTTGTTTTCACATTCAATTTCCTTCAACTGATTCTCGTTTAATGTGGTCACAAGACATCATCATCATCTTTCCTAATAGGTATTTTCATCGCTTCATTATAATGTACTAGCCATACATTCAGCTTTCCTTAAAGCCTTCATATCAGGATCTGTGATCCTTTACTTTGAGACATTATCCGTGACTCATTACAAACCTACATCTCTTAAACTTATATGCAAAAACACAAATTAAAATCTTTTAATTATACAGTTACGTAAATTTCAAAGTTAATTCCGAGAATTCCTCAAGGCACACCTCTGAGAAATAACAAAGACGATTCATTGTTCCGACCGAGTTATAAAAATACACCTCAATTCTGAGAAATCAATTTTAAAGAACAAAAGACGATTCATTGTTTAAGCCGACGCTTCAATGTCTATACTTACAAATTTCAAGGTCACACTTCTTATAACAAAGGCGATCCATTGTTCTGGTCGATTATAATTTCTAAAATAGACAAGGTCACGCATATTACAATTCAGAGAAATAATTTTCAAGGTCACAATCCTGTCCGATCCTGTCCATATTTTAACCCCGAATGCAACTGGTACATCTATATAAGGAGATGAGATAATTTTACGGTAAACCTAAAGTGCTGTGAAGAGCAATTAGATATTAGTTAAAGTTATAGTAGATGTCTAACACTTGCATAGAAGGAAACTTATGCGTCGAATTGTGCGGTTTAACTACATGCGTTCTTGTGCATTTTAAATTCTGAAATTGTGTTTTGAAAATTGTGCATATGTTTTGCGGGTCACGCTACAGAGACAATGATTGCAATAGTTGATGTACAGGGATTCAAAACGGCAAAACATGTATTTACACCCAAAGAGCTAGCAATATACAATGGAAATCAAGCTGCCCATTTTGTGTTCAAACCACCATTTCCTTGGCACCTCTTAGATGTAGAATTTCAACGACAAGCTGTTTGGTTAATCAATAATCATCTCTGCATCAAACGGGGATCTGGATATACCTCTACACATCTCTTTCCACATATACTTCGTGAACTAATATCGGTAACAGATGATGTGTACGTTAAAGGGCGAGAAAAAGCCGATTACATTCGAAAACTGTTGAGACAGGCAGTTATAGAAATTGAAGAGCAACCATCTTTACCCAAAATGAAAACAACTTGTTTCTTTCATACACAAACCACCTGTAATTGTGCTTTGACGAATGTACACTTTTTATATAATAACTATGTAAGACAATATCAGTAAAAGGTTCATAAAATGTGTGTACTTACAGTAAAGGGGGAAAAGTTTGTAATATTTACAATAAAACGCTATTATTTTAAGTGTATTATTTTATGTAAAAGCCCTCTGATGCAAACTATTTCTCAGGTTATAACCCAGCCTATCCATCTAGGTCAACAAGTCAACTTTTAACATTCCTTGGAGGTAAAATTCTAGGAAATAGCAAATAAGAGTTCCTATTACTGAATTCTAGCAATAGAATCAGTTCGTGGAAACAAGAGGTTGTTGTCTATACTGAATGTTTATCAAGGTTCCTGCATTGGCTAAACGTTATGCTTATCTGGTTGTTGGAAATTCTCAAGGTCTCCAAGAAATTTTAAAGACCATATGTCCTACAGGCCGATCTTACCCGACATCATCCGATCGAAATGTAACCGAAACCTGCAGGACCAATTCTAAACGAGTCATGGAAACAAGAAGGGGTCTATGCTACAAGGTTATTGACTAAATTTTAATAAGCGTGGGCTCATATTATGGTCCGCCAGGATGTTCTCAAATACAGATAACCGTTTCCCAAAACAGAGCCGTCACTCAACACAGATTTCTCAGAGCTATTAATCGTGATGAGGCTAAATTGAACTAGGTCAAAACATGGAATCTGGTCGTGAGGGGTTAGAAGGTCCAAGTACAATCTGAAAGTAGTTTTATATTATAGAAAAAGCTAATCACTTTTAGGGTAAAGGGTAGCTTTTCCAATAGGCTTATCATCTAGGAGTACAATGCTGACCCCGAGAAAAATGGTGAATTCTGCGTCGTTTTTGAGAAGAAGAAGCTAGAATAGAAAGTAGTGTTGGCAACCATGATTGTTAGGGTTTAAAAGTCCCCATTAGTGTGTCACAGTATACTCTTGATTAGCAGCAATGACGAAAGTAGTAGTACGTAGGTAAAAGTACAGAAAAAGCGTGTGGAGGAGCGAAAGAAGAGGTTGGAGACGTTAATAAAACAAGTAAAAGAAATAAAACTCGATTTGGAGTGTTATATAGTGAAAACAAAATGATGAAGCTGTGTATTAGCAATATGTAAAAATAGTGTAGTAAAGCATGACATTTTGGGAAGGATGAGTTTAAATACCTATTTTAAAGTAAGAAGAAAAGACGCTGCTGTTTGTTATAAGTATCTCACAATTGTATTAGGTTTAAGTAACTGTATAATTAAAAATAAAGACTTTAAGCGTTGTAAGTTCTTTAAAAACGTAGACAGAACTTTTGTAGCACTAGTTTTCGGTATTCTCTTCTATAACCCATAATGGTTCCTTATTGGCTCTGCATATCTGGGCGCGGTCGATAAACGCGATATCCACCTTTACCGAAATCTCCCATAAGGAAATGGAACCCCTGCCGTACGTTGGGCTTTAAATTGGCCTATATACAACGTATAAAAGAAGATTTATTGGAAAAGATCAATGGCAGTAAAATGATCCCTAAATAAAAGCAATTTACTGGTTTTAATGCAGATCGTTATTGTTTTAATCATTAAATGGCGTTTATGCATATGTGAACTAAAATTTATTAGTAAAGCGTTATAATGAAAAATACAATGACTTTCCTTTGTATAAGGGAGATTTAAATTGATTTTTTTTTGCAAGAACCTAAAAATTAAATGTCAGCCCTATTCCTAAATTGGCTACCCTTGGACTTAAAAGAGTAAACAGTGACAGCTTGCAGTATAGAAATGGAGTTAATTTGATATAATTTTTATATAAAAGGTTAAGAAAATCGATTTATAGTTTTAATGTTGCAGAACGAAGGAGACCTGATTGTTTTATATGAATAGTTTTCATTGTGTTAAAGGGATGCAATAGACTTGCATGTAATTTTTAAAAATGTACCTTAAGTTCACACCTCTGAGAAAACAACAAAGGCGATTCATTGTTTTGGTTGAGGTATAAAAAATAGATTGTTATCCAGCTACCCCACCATTTCAGGTCTGAGAAATCAAGAACAAAGGCGATCCATTATTCAAAGTGTATGCTTTCAAGGTCACATCTCTAATAACAAATGCGATCCATTGTTCAGTCATAATTGCTAAGAAATCATTTCAGGCTCAATTCTAGGAAATCAAGGACAAAAGATCCATTGCCGCGCTTCAAGCTCAAAGTTGTATTGCCCAAGGCCATCATACACATTGCATACGTATATTCCTCAAGGTTCTTGGCTGAGCTAAGGTGTTAATTCTTATAAACCAATTCTCAGGAGTACTAAATAAAATTTTCAAGGCGTGGGGATTCTACCTTTCAGGGTCAAGCAATTAGAAGACATTAGACTGAGCAAAGAAACAACTCAACAACTGCTAACTACATTACAAAACCTAGAAGTGTAACATCTATATACTTACATCTCATTTTATTCTATTTAAAAGGTTGCGAAATTTTATTGATGGTCTAGAGATATGTAGTTAGGATAAATAATCTAGAATAAACATTTTTATTAATATAAACATATATTGTTATACACATTCCTTTACTAAAACACAGCTCTTTAACCATTACGTTTCTTTGACCTTATGTTGATATCATCTTACTACATCAGCAACATTTATCTGTGTGACACTTGTTAACCTAGTACTTTTACAAATGTAGCAGATAAATAAAAGTTTTCAGGATATTTTATTTCAATAATAAGTAAAATTCTAATATATTACATTATCTAAGGCACCAAAAGTATACCAGGACAGTAACTAAGACATAAATTGTCCTACCTGTATGATTAGTTGAATGATATTTAGCAATGAAAATATTCTTAAGCTTGAAAACAACTAAAATGCATACGACTGAAACAATCAAGAAACACTTTTAGGTAGAGGGTAATCTATAAAAGTTAATATGACCATCGGTTAGGGAATAGGAATTATATTATCAATTTATTATTGTTATTAATTCAAAAAAAAACGTTCATTAAAGGAATGCATAGGAAAAGGTTACTCTTTTAATGTATATAAAACCTTTCTGTAAGCTTTAAATTATCTAATTCAATGAAGTATACTAAAGTAGATTTTACATATAATTAAAGCGTGTTTACAAATGTTATTTAAGCAACATCTTAAAATCTATACATTGTTATCCAAATACGAATCTCTGTATGAATGCAAGTCTATTGTATCCCTTAACACAATGAAACTATTCTTATAAAACAATCAGGTCCCTTCGTTCTGCAACAAATCGATTTTCTTAACCTTTTATAAAAATTATATCAAATTAACTCCATTTCTATACTGCAAGCTGTCACTGTTTACTCTTTTAAGTCCAAGGGTAGCCAATTTAGGAATAGGGCTGACATTTAATTTTTAAGGTTCTTGCAAAAAAAAAATCAATTTAAATCTCCCTTATGCAAAGGAAAGTCATTGTATTTTTCATTATAACGCTTTACTAATAAATTTTAGTTCACATATGCATAAACGCCATTTAATGATTAAAAACAATAACGATCTGCATTAAAACCAGTAAATTGCTTTTATTTAGGGATCATTTTACTGCCATTGATCTTTTCCAATAAATCTTCTTTTATACGTTGTATATAGGCCAATTTAAAGCCCAACGTACGGCAGGGGTTCCATTTCCTTATGGGAGATTTCGGTAAAGGTGATAAAATTCCGTTTATCGACCCGCGCCAGATATCAGAGCCAATAAGGAACCATTATGGGTTATAGAAGAAATACCGAAAATACCTGTCTACGTTTAAAAGCCTTTAAAGTTTCTTTATTTTTAATTATACAGTTACTTAAACCTAATACAATTGTGGATACTTATAACAAACACAGCAGCGTCTTTTCTTCTTCTTTAAAATAGGATTGTATTTAAACTCATCCTTCCCAAAATTTCATGTTTTACTACACTATTTTTACATATTGCTAATACACAGCTTCA
The DNA here is from genome assembly GCA_036346205.1 of Vesta saturnalis. Classification (NCBI taxonomy): domain Eukaryota; kingdom Metazoa; phylum Arthropoda; class Insecta; order Coleoptera; family Lampyridae; genus Vesta; species Vesta saturnalis. Next base: position 790,089 of record JARFJB010001970.1, read on the forward strand.
TCATTTTGTTTTCCTATATAACACTCAAATCGAGTTTTATTTCTTTTACTTGTTTTATTAACGTCTCCAACCTCTTCTTTCGCTCCTCCACACCTTTTTCTGTACTTTTACCTTACGTACTACTTTTCGTCATTGCTGCTAATCAAGAGTATACTGTGCACACAATAATGAGGACTTTTAAACCCTAACAATCATGGTTCCAACACTACTTCTATTCTAGCTTCTTCTTCTCAAAAGCGGCGCAGAATTCATCATTTTCTCGGGTCAGAATTGCACCCCTAGATGATAAGCCTCGTTGACACAGTACCTATAACTATTGGAAAAGCTACCCTTTGCCCATAAAAGTAGGTGATTTATAGAAACTACCACCTTGGCCCATAAACCCCAAAGTAGGTGATTAGCTTTTCTATGATATTAAACTAGTTCTACTTTCAGATTTCTAAGAATTGTCTTAGATGCAACCTTCCTATTTCATTGGATTTTAACCCCTCACAACCATATTCCATGTTTAGATTTCTAAGATAAATGGATCTGACCTAGTTCAATTTAGCCTCAGCTATGATTAATGACTGGAGGAAACCTGTGTTGAGTGACGCCCTGTTTTGGGAAACGGTTATCTGTCTTTGGGAAACTGCCTCAACCTGGCGGTTAGGACCATAGTATGAGCCCACGCTTATTAGCATAGACCACCATTCTTCTTGTTTCCATGACTCGTTTAGAATTGGTCAGCTTCAGCTATGATTAATGGCTCTGAGGGAAACCTGTGTTGAGTGACGGCTCTGTTTTGGGAAACGGTTATCTGTATTTGGGGAAGATCCTGGCGGACCATAATATGAGCCCACGCTTTTTTAAAATTTAGTCAATAACCTTTAGCATAGACCCCTTCTTGTTTCCATGACTCGTTTAGAATTGGTCCTGCAGGTTTCGCTACATTTCGATCGGATGATGTCGGGTAAGATCGGCCTGTAGGACATAATGGTCTTTAAAATTTCTTGGAGACCTTGAGAATTTCCAACAACCAGATAAGCATAACGTTTAGCCAATGCAGGAACCTTGATAAACATTCAGTATAGACAACAACCCTCTTGTTTCCACGAACTGATTCTATTGCTAGAATTCAGTAATAGGAACTCTTATTTGCTATTTCCAGAATTTTACCTCCAAGGAATGTTAAAAGTTGACTTGTTGACCTAGATGGATAGGCTGGGTTATAACCTGAAAATAGTTTGCATCAGAGGGCTTTTACATAAAATAATACACTTAAAATAATAGCGTTTTATTGTAAATATTACAAACTTTTCCCCCTTTACTTGTAAGCACACATTTTATGAACCTTTTACTGATATTGTCTTACATAGTTATTATATAAAAGTGTCATTCGTTAAAGCACAATTACAGGTGGTTTGTGTATGAAAGAAACAAGTTGTTTTCATTTTGGGTAAAGATGGTTGCTCTTCAATTTCTATAACTGACTGTCTCAACAGTTTTCGAATGTAATCGGCTTTTCTCGCCCTTTAACGTACACATCATCTGTTACCGATATTAGTTCACGAAGTATATGTGGAAAGAGATGTGTAAGGTATATCAGATCCCCATTTGATGCAGTGATGATTATTGATTAACCAAACAGCTTGTCGTTGAAATTCTACATCTAAGAGGTGCCAAGGAAATGGTGGTTTGAACACAAAATGGGCAGCTTGATTTCCATTGTATATTGCTAGCTCTTTGGTGTAAATACATGTTTTGCGTTTTGAATCCCTGTACATCAACTATTACAATCATTGTCTCTGTAGCGTGACCCCAAAACATACACAATTTAAACACATTTCAGAATTTAAATGCACAAGAACGCATGTGGTTAAACCGCACAATTGACGCATATTTCCTTCTTGCAAGTGTTGACATCTACTATAACTTTAACTAATATCTAATTGCTCTTCACGGCACTTTAGGTTTACGTAAAATTATCATGCACCTCCTTATATAGATGTACCAGTTGCATTCGGGGTTAAAATATGGACAGGATCGGACAGGATTGGGACCTTGAAAATTATTTCTCTGAATTGTAATATGGCGTGACCTTGTCTATTTTTAGAAATTATAACTCGACCAGAACAATGGATCGCCTTTGTTATAAGAAGTGTGACCTTGAAATTTTTAGTATAGACATTGAAGCGTCGGCTTAAACAATGAATCGTCTTTTTCTTTAAATTGATTTCTCAGAATTGAGGTGTATTTTATAACTCGGTCGGAACAATGAATCGTCTTTGTTATTTTCTCAGAGGTGTTGAGAATTCTCGGAATTAACTTTGAAATTTACGTAACTGTATAATTAAAAGATTTTAATTTGTGTTTTTGCATATAAGTTTAAGAGATGTAGGTTTGTAATGAGTCACGGATAATGTCTCAAAGTAAAAGGATCACAGATCCTGATATGAAGGCTTTAAGGAAAGCCGAATGTATGGCTAGTAAGCATTATAATGAAGCGATGAAAATACCTATTAGGAAAGATGATGATGATGTCTTGTGGACCACATTAAACGAGAATCAGTTGAAGGAAATTGAATGTGAAAAACAAATAATAAATAAAATAGATATGATCCAGCAAAGGTATTACAAAATGTTAAGTACATCAAATTTGCCATAATATGTATATTTACTTAAATCAATCTTTTATCTGTATATATAGATGAATATTGTGGTTAATAAATTATAAGTTTTATAAAAAAAAATATTTTACTTGTTAGATGACCTAATCAGTCTGAATAATGCATCGTCTGTATGTTCTCAGAATTTCAGAAGCTATGACTTAACAATGAATCGCCTTTGTTATCAGAGGTGTGGCCTTATAAGCATAGACTTTGAAGCGTTTCTTGATTTCCCAGAATTGAGATGTATTTAGATAACAATCTATTTTTTAGAATAACGGAATAATGGATCGTCTTTGTTCTCTCATGTGACCTTGAAAATTATAAACATAGACTTTGAAGCGTTGGCTAAAATAATGGATCGCCTTTGTTCTTGATTTCTTAGAATCGAAGGGTATTTAGATAACAATCTATTTTTATAAGTCGACCAGAACAATGAATCACTTGCATAGACTTTGAACAATGGATTTGTTCTTGATTTCCTAGAATTGAGGTGGTAGCTGGATAACAATCTATTTTAGGAATCAGAACCTTATGTTCTCTCGTGTAACCTTGGAAACGGTTACCTGTGTTGAGAAACAGCCATCTGTTTTGGAAAACGGACCCTCTGTTTTGGGAAACGGACCCTGGTGAAACGGCCCCTGTTTTAGGAAACGTCTACCTGTTTAGACCACTTGAGGGCACTGGGAGGCGTGACATTGTTACCTTGAAGCATGCAACAGGGCTTGGTAGGTTTGTAATAAGTCTCGAACAATGTCTCAAAGTAGATCCTGATATGAAGACTTTTAAGGAAGCTGAATGTATGGCTAGTATACAATATAATGAACCTATTAGGAAAGATGATGTGGTCCGCATTAAACGAGAATCAGTTGAAGGAAATTGAATGTGAAAAACAAATAGTAAATAGATATGCTCCAGCAGAGGTATTACAAAAGTGACTATATCCCATAATACTTAAATCTGTATATTGTGGTAGTCTTATAAAAATATTTTACTTGTTAGATGACCTAATCAGTCTGAACAATGCATCGTCTTTGTTCTCGGAATTTTAGAAGCTACAGAGCCAAAACAATGAATCGTCTTTGTTCTTTTACCTTGCAAATTGTAAGCATAGACTTTGTACAATGGACCTTTATTCTTGATTTCCTAGAATTTCAGAAGCTATGACTCAACCAAAACAATGAATCGTCTTTGTTCTCTCATGTGGCCTTGTAAACATAGACTTTGAAGCGTTGACAATGCATCGTCTTTGTTATTGATTTCCTAGAATTGAGATAACAATCTATTTCTAACTGAACAATGAATCGTCTTTGTTATCAGAGGTGTGACCTTATAAGCATAAACTTTAAATCGTTGACAATGGTTCACCTTTATTCTTGAAAGAGTATTTAGAATCTATTTTATAAATCAACTAGAACAATTGATAGTCTTTGTTCTTTCATGTGGCCTTGAAAATTGTAAGCATAGACTTTGAACAATGCATCGCCTTTGTTATTGATTTCCTAGAATTGAGATAACAATCTATTTTTATAACTCAACCTGTACAATGGAATGTCTTTGTTCTTTAACCTTGAAAATTGTAAGCATAGACTTTGAACAATGGGCCCTTTTTGATTCCTGGAATTGAGATGGGAATCTCGACCTGAACATGGGGAAACGGTTGGAAACAGCTATCTGTTTTGGGAAACGGACCCCTGTTTTAGGAAACGGCTACCTGTTTTAGGAAACGGCTACCTGTTTAGGAAACGGACCTGTTTAGAGCACTTGAGGGGCGTGGCTTTGAAACATGCACCTCAGGGCTCTTATTTCCTAGAATTGAGATAACAATATATTTTTAACTGAATAATGGATCGTCTTTGAGGTGTGACCTTATAAGCATAAACTTTAAATCGTTGACAATGGATTGCCTTTGTTCTTGAAAGAGATGTATTTAGATATTTTTCTAAATCAACCAGAACAATGAATCGTCTTTATTCATTTACCTTGAAAATTATAAGCAAGACTTTGAACAATACATTATTCATGATTTCTCAGAATTGAGATAACAATTTATTTTTATAACTCGACCAGAAGAATGAATCTTTTGTTCTTTTACCTTGAAAATTGTAAGCATAGACTTTGAACAATGGATCGCCTTTATTCTTGATTTCCTAGAATTGAGATAACAATTTATTTCTAACTGAACAATAGATAGTCTTTGTTCTTTCTCAGAGGTGTGACCTTAATCGTTGACAATGGATCGCCTTTGTTCTTGAAATGATTTCAGAATCGAAGTGTAGATAACAATCTTTTATAACAACCAGAACAATGAATCGTCTTTGTTTCATTTCATATAACCTTTGAAAATTATAAGCATAGACTTTGAACCGTTGACTACAAAATGAGCCCTTTTGTTCTTGATTTCTCAGAATTTTAGAAGCTATGACTCATCCAAATAGATCGTCTGTGTTCTTTCATGTGACCTTGTAAGCATAGACTTTGAACTTAACAATGAGCCCTCTTTGTTCTTGATTTCTCAGAATTGAGATAACAATCTATTTTTATATCTGAACAATAGATTATCTTTGTTCTCTCATGCCTTGAAAATTGTAAGCATAGACTTTGAAGCGTTGACAATACATCGTCTTTGTTCACGATTTCTCAGAATTGAAGTGTATTTAGATAACAATCTATTTTTTATAACTCATCCAAAACAATGGATCGTCTTTGTTCTCTCATGTGACCTTGAAAATGATAAAATAGACTTTGAACAATAGAGCCTTTGTTCTTGATTTCCTAGAATTGAGATAACAATCTATTTCTTATAACTCGACCAGAACAATGAATCGCTTTTGTTCTTTTACCTTGAAAATTGTAAACATAGACTTTGAACAATGCATCGTCTTCGTTATTGATTTCCTAGAATTTTAGAATGACAGAGCCAAAACAATTAATCACCTTTGTTATCAGAGGTGGACCTTATAGCATAGACTTTGAACAATGGACCCTTGATTTCTGAATTGAGATGTGGTCGTATGAAACGGCTTGAAACAGCTACCTGTTTTGAAACGGACCCCTGTTTTAGGAAACGGCTACCTGTTTTTAGGAAACGGGTACCTGTTTTTGGAAACGGGTACCTGTTTTAGGAAACGGCTACCTGTTTTTGGAAACGGTACCTGTTTAGGAACGGCCACCTGTTTAGAGGGCGTGGCTTTGAAACATGCACCTCAGGGCTCTTGATTTCCTAGAATTGAGATAACAATCTATTTCTAACTGAACAATGAATCGTCTTTGTTCATTTACCTTGAAAATTATAAGCATAGACTTTGAACAATACATTATTCATGATTTCCTAGAATTGAGATAACAATTTATTTTTATAACTCGACCAGAAGAATGAATCGCTTTTGTTCTTTTACCTTGAAAATTGTAGCATAGACTTTGAACAATGCATCGCCTTTTTGATTTCCTAGAATTGAGATAACAATCTATTTCTAACGGTACAAGAGATAGTCTTTGTTCTTTCATGTGGCCTTGAAAGCATAGACTTTGAACAATGCATCGTCTTTGTTCTTGATTTCCTAGAAGACTCAACCAAAACAATAGATCGTCTTTGTTCTCTGACCTTGAAAGCATAGACTTTAAACAATGGGCCCCTTTGTTTCCCAGAATAGGGCGTGGCCTTGAGACATGTATAGACTTGCTTGAGACCGAGGGCAATGACCTTCAGGAACAGATGTAATTGACGTGGACAATCTAGTAACTTTTCTAGTGACCTTGAAGCGCTTGAAGAGGCAGGGTTACCAACCATTCCTGCAACGTGGCCTACAATGTGTGACCTTGAAAATGTACTTGGACGTAGCGAATGTGATGACCTTGGCCTCTGAAAAGGAATTGCTTTGCTATAGACGAAGTGAGCCAGGAGCCCTAAGCTATACTACTGTGGTAATGTTTTATCTCCGCTTATGCGTATAATAAATATTACTTCTGAAAACTACGCTTACGGAGGGCATAAAGATATGGTTTTTTCGCCTGCTCACTACATGCCCGTGATGACGCGGAAATTTGAAAACATCGAGATCAATATAAAAGTATATACGGGTGCAGCCATGCCATTCGAGTTCGGGACGTCGTGTCTGAAGCTACACTTTAAGAAAGTGCAATATTGGCTTGTCCTTATCAACAATATTATATGAATCGGGCCGGTAGCGGCATTGGATACATCTACAGAGGCGCACCATATCTGCGTGGTCACGGAATAGGAAGCTAGTTAGGTGGTATATTTAGAAGTATAATACCGTTATTTAATTCTGGTGCAAAGACCATTGGAAAAGAAGCTTTCAGAACGGTGCTCATATTCTTGGTGACGTCATAGAGGATCGATTTTTTTAAGGAATCGCTTCAAAAAATTTTTACGAAACAGGTAGAAATCTTAAACGTAAATCCGATGAAAAAATCGATAAAATGATGGAGTATTCAGGCTATAAAAGGGTACGTCTACCGAGAGCTGTTGCCGCGAAGAAGAACAAATCTACTTACGACAATATATTTTCAAGATAATGGCTTTTCTACATGCTCAATCATGTGAATTCGTCAAGTCCGAATTGGATTTGTTCGCTTTACCGTCGACGCAGACAAGTATCGAGGGTGGTGAATGGATATTTTACAAGCCCTTATCAGTTCTTAGTGATGACGCTGAAATATAATTTGTAGTGCCCGGAAATGGAAACGGTTGTATAGATTTCAGTCAGACCATGTTGTACATCACAGTTAAAGTTCTAAAGCAAGATGATACAGCACTTACTGATGCGGATGTTGTAGCACCGGTAAAAAATTGGATGCATTCGCTTTTCTCATAAGTGGAGGTTTACTTAAATCACAACCAACGCCTACGCCTACCGCTCATATATCTAAACGTTGCTAAATTATGGAAAGTAGGCCAAGAGTTCACATCTAGGTTGTACTTTATGGCACAATGATACAGCCGGGCAGATGAATACGCTGGGTCACGCAAATAACGGTTTCTCGAAACGTCAAGTATTTGCAGCCACCAGCCAATAAATTGAGATGATTGTTCACGTGCGCTGGGATTTATTTAATCGGGAAAAGTTTCTCATAAGCGGTGTTGAACTAAAGGCTAAATTTGTACGATCAAAAGATACATTTAGTCTAATGGCGGCGCACGCTTCAACTTACAAGACGAGAATTATGGACGCTAGTTTACTAGTGAGACGTACGCGAATCAACTCCATCATTCTAATTGCACACGGTAAAGCTTTAGAAACAACTACAGCCAAATATCCTGTTACAAGAACCGACGTAAAAGTGTTAACTATACCTACGGGCATACAGCGAAAATCATTGGATACTATCTTCCTTGGTCAGTTACCTTAACGATGTATCGTAGGTTTTGTCGAAAATAACGCTTTCAACGGTGATTGCCCCTCAAATCGATTCAATTTTCATCACAGCAATATTAATTACATATCGTTATATATTGACGGCCTACAAATTCTTTCCAAAGCCTTACAACCAGACTTTACGGCTAATGATTTATATGTAAGGGATATCACACCTTATTTTCCGGTACGGGTATTCATTTTTTGAATGAGCGCAACGATATATCGAAAAGCGGCTACTGTTTAATGGTCGTCGACCTAACTCCTTACTTGTCTGCAAACACTAGTACACACTCGAATTTAGTTAGAAACGGTTCCCTTCGCCTACAAGTCGACCTTTAAGAAGCTCTCGTAGAAACCGTTAACTGTTTCGTGCACGCCGAATTCGATGACGAGATTGTCACAAACTTCAGTAACCAGCAGCAAGTGAAAGAAGATGGGCGCATACTTGACGTATAAGGGTTTAGAGGTGTTGATAACGAATTCATACCGAAAGAAATTGCCGTGATTACAGCTCACGGTTCGTTACTGCTGATGCTGATAGTCAACTCGAGATTATTTTATATCAAAACCCATATCAAGGCAAATACGGTATTTAGAGGATAAATATCACGGCTTGAAATGGCGGTCAGGGTATGTGCCGTACAACGATTTCCAAGAGGAGCTGATAAGAACTCTGCCGCCTTTTAACAAAATTCACATTAAGAGCAGTGAAAAGCAACAGATTTTAAGATTCCTTAACAAACCAATACTAAACTTGGACGAGATTGGTTGTCCGTCGATTAAAAAATTGAAAAAGGAAGACGTGTAGTTGTTTATACCATAAGATCAAGGAGCCTATGTGTGCTCTGGAAAACGGATTACTACTGCAAGACTGAGCGCATGCCAACTCCAACTATGTATGCGGTACAAGTGTTGAAATTTTTGACATCGATCCCCAGCCACAAGAATGTGTTTCGACTTGTATGTGCCTCTAATCAGCTACTGCGACACGCACCTAAACCTTGTGCAATTATTGTGAACACGGATCCAGCAAACAAACCAGGTCAGCATTGGACTGCTATCTTCATTGACGAGAATGGTAACGGATATTTTGATTCCTTTGGACGACCCCCGCTAGGTTACCATGTTTCCTTGAAAAGAATTCTAGATAGCTCCGCTACAACAAAACGACGCTGCAGTATTACCATTCGGATGTATGGGGACTTTATACGATAATGTTCTTGTATTTTAGAATGAGAAATAATTTACCGATGTTTGATTTTGTAAATAAGTTTTTCACTACATGTTCAGTTATAAATGATGAGATAATCAAATTACTGTATAATGCTTGTTTTTCAACCATTATATTCTGATAAATAAAAGCGTTTTTAGTAGCTTAGTTGTTTTAATTAAGAATTTCGTAACAAGAGACAGGCGTGCATGATCAACTTCTATTGCAGAAAAATTTTCCATGAAAAAAAATCTGCAATTACAAGTATATTCTACTCCGTTTTATCGTGCTTATCTTTTAATATCAAGATAACCCTGTTTGTTGTTATCTTTTAAATATTTACTAAAACTAACACGCGCATCATAGTTTGATGTATATCTAATTATAGTGTCATTGTATGAGCACGCATTTGCCTACCTTCCAGGGGCTGAACTGCCAAAAAGGGTCTTAATACAACCAAAAGGGTCCTAATTAGGGTGAAAATTCTACCAAGGGGTTAAAAATGACCACCAAGAAGAAGTCATAAAAAAAGGTTCTTAACACAATCAAAAGGGCTCTAATCAGGATGAAAATTCCATCAAGGGTTGAAAAGAAGCCATAGAGGTAAAAAATACGATCCTCACGTGGGCATATAAAAAAAGTGAAAGTTAAAATGCCCCAGTGGGCGGGGTTTGTGACGTAAAAAAGTGAAAGTGAAGGTGCCCCTGTTCTACTATTTTATATTGTTTAGTTACATTACAGTAAATACAAAAAGTTGAATATTGTTAGAATGGTTTCGTTTAGTAACGAAGAATATGCCGATATGCATTTAGTGTACGGCGAAATGCAATGCAACACTCGGGCAGCACACGTAGATATGCAGATAAATATCCAGGTAGAAAACATCCTGCTCCTAAATCATTTACGTTTCTTCATGAACGAATTAGGGAAACAGGATCGATAATTCCTAAAAATAATGAAACAGGAAGACATGATTATGTAACGGAAGAATATCAGGATGATATTTTAATGGAAATTGAGTACAATCCCGAAATAAGCGTAAGAAGGTTGGCTGCAATGTATCCCAATGTGTCAAAATCGTCTGTGTACATAAGAAAGTCTTGTATCCTTCTCATTTCAAGAAAGTCCAGGTCGTGCAAGCAGGTGATTTTCCTGCTCGTTTTGATTTTTCAAATTGGATGCAAAATAAATAGAATCAAGACCAAGATTTTTTTTCTAATACTTTGTTTTGTGACTAAGCCGCTTTTACAAAAGATGGAATTTTTAATATTTTAATTTTAATAATACTCCTATGTTGATGAAAACCCTCATGCGATAATGGAAAGTACACATCAGGAAAGGTTTAGCATTAATGCATAGATAGGTATTCTTCACTATAGCAGGACTGTTCGTACTTTTTTAGATAACAGTTACCGGGAGCCATGGATCGGAAGAGGCTGTCCGGTTGATTGGCCAACAAGGTCTACAGATTTAAATCCTTTCGATTTTTGTGTTTGGGGATATCTAAAATCAATGGTTTGTTCCCAACGAATAGAAACACGCGATAAGCTTTGAAGAAGAATTCAGGATGCCTGCGACGAATTTAGGAACAATAGGGGAATTTTTGCAAAAATCTTTACATAAACAAATAAACATGTGCATGGAAACGGATGGTTGTCATGTGGAGCATCTTTTGTAGGTTCAGTTTTGTGTTTCATGCTTTCAGTTGTCATTTAGAATTTTTTTTTTATTATTAATTGCGTCAGCAACGTTTTTTTGTATTAAAAACGATTATTTTTTACCTGAGCTTATTTCTTACTTTCTAAAGCAAAATTAATTTATGACATGGAGCAGTTTGACGTTCACGCAATTGTTATTTTGTTTATTTTCATCTTTCATAATTATAAATGAATTCGTTAGTTAATTTAATCATTAACACATGAAAAGTTCAAATCGATTTATTTCGAAAACGGTGAGTTGTATCGACTTCAGACAGGAGTATTGTTCTTTTATAAAAAATCTATTTTTTTTTTAATTTTATGTTAAAATTGCGAAATTTTGAAAAACAAAAAACTTATGAATAACAATGTCCAATGCACCGTCAAAATGAGCCGCTAATGAGTGCAACTAAAAAACCATTTTCACGCCATACGGTTGGGCATATTCCACTAAATAAATGCTATCATTTAAAGGAAACCATTTTGAAGATATTTGAATTAAACCGATTTTAGGTCGCCATCTTCCAAGAGCTCCAGCTCTCTTAGGAGGTATTTTTGTATTAAGGTAATTTACGTTAAATCGACATAAAATCAGCTCTAGAATATGCAGTGTTCTTTTGTGAAAAGAGTTTGTGGACACTCTGTATATATATATATATATATATATATATATATATATATATATATATATATATATATATATATGTATATTACATACATACGCGGTGTCCAGAAACTCTATGGACCAACTTTGCGTAGTGATTCTAGACCCAAAATTAAGAAAAAAAGTTCATATAAACCCAGGTCCGCAAACGTTTCGTTTAGGACCTACAGGGTGTGAAAAAATTTTATTTTCCTCGGTTTTATGGCGATATTTTGCGAACAAATTTGAATATGGTCCTGAAATTTGGAGCACGGGTTTTTGTGGTCGAGAAACTTAAATATTTTGTTGATTTTGATGCTGCCTGCAGAGGGTGCCATCTACCGTGGTATGCTAAAGGTTAATTGACCTTAACTTTTTTACCACCCGGTATATTTACGTTACGTTTGAATTAGTTTGTTCCATTTTCAGTTCTAAGCAAAAAAGGTATACTTGGTCGATGCCTCTCAGATCAACCGTTTTCGAGATATTGGTTGATGAACAGTTCAATTTAATTCCCGCTCATTATCAAAACGAGTGAGATTATATATCGAAACAAATGGTCATCATGTGGAACACCTTTTGTAACATTTATTTTTTTAGTTTTATTATTTATTTCTTCATTTTCGTTCTTAAATTCAAAGTTAAAATAAAAATGCAAACATACGTTACTTTGATTTTTAATTCCAATTAGCTAAGGATTATAGCGAATAAAATTTTTTCGGACACTAAATGGAAATGGATTACATTTTATAAGAAGTTATTTAAAATAAAAAACACATGACAAGCGCGAGAATCAAATTGCCGTTTCCATCACAGCATGACCTAAACAAAAATAGGTAAACAACATTTTGTCAAGTGTTATCGCGTGAAAATGGGAATAAATAATGAAAATCATCCTGAAATATCGACATTAGCGCTTGAAGCTGTTGGTAGTTTATTACCCATGAAATCACGAGATCAATATGAGAACCCCCACAATATTTTCAATTGTTGGAGGACTTCAAAGAATGTAAGGGATATCGACGAAGAAGTTAAATGTGAAAGATATCGAAGATCACGACTCTACTTTGGTTGTCACGCTCCATGACACTAAGACAAGGAAGAAGAGTATTTTCACCGTTATGGCGAAAATGGGAGGAATTAATGAGATTGAGTTGTACAGGAGATTTGTAAGCTTGCGTCAACATATCAATCGTTCAAGATTGTTCATATTTTATATGAACAATAAATGTACAGTGCAATCTGTGGGGATCCACAGTTTCTACACGATGCCGAAGAAAATTGCCCATCATTTGAAATTACCCAACCCAGACGGTTACACTGGATACTGTCTACTTCGAACGTCAACTACTTTTCTTGCTGAGGGTGGATCGGATATCAAGGGCTGCAAAATCATGGAGGATGTGCGTTCGTGCGTGTGTACATGTGTGTGTGTGCGTGTTTTTGTGTATGTGCGTGTACGTGTGAGTTTGTTTTCACAAATAAGGGTGCTTTATAGGAGGCGCTAAAATATATTTTATAAATATTTCAAAGCCATTAAGTTTATTAAAAAAATTGCAAACACATTTATTAGAGACAATTAAATTTTAGATAAGCTTTCTTAATGAAAGTTAGGATAATAAACAAACGCTAAAAAATCAAAAAGGTACCTAAAACACTAAAATATTTCAAAAACCAATTCAACTGTCATACTCCCTTTTAAACGTTATAGTGAAATTAGCTAAATTACGTAAAAGTTTGAAATCACCCTTGTCTTTTACTTTAAGGAGAATCTGGTACATTATTAAAAATAATTTCATTAGTAACGATGGAGTTATCAAGCACAGAATAAACACAACCGGGGCGGCTTAAGAATGAAAATGTAGAAATTTTGGGTACTTCATTCGCCTACTGGTAATGTGAAACTGCTAGATAGGCAACGTTAATTTTTTATAGTTTTTATTATTAAACTTATTTAAGTAATAGTTTGTTTATGTACCAAGTCAGTAAACTGATTCTTTACCGGACGAGTCTGATATTATGAGCCGAGCGAGCGCAGCGACCGAGGCGTGTAACAGGTGAGTGCGATAAAGATACTTTACTGACATGGTGCATAAAAAATTTTATCCCTAACCCTAAAAATTTAGAATTTAAAAAAATTAGATACAAAATTTTATTACAATAACGTAAACAAAAAAAATGGTGAATACAAAACAATTTACTTATTTTTTGTTATACTAAACGTGAACGTACATCCTGATGGATTATACAAATTTATTCCTGAATTCGAAGGGGTTGGACCCAAAAATGTTTGAAGAGTGTTATCTGTATTAATAACTGGCGAATCTTTAGTAGCATTAATATTGATATAACGGCTACACTCTCGGTCTGGCCGTCATCTAAAATCGTTTCTGCAATTTTATTGAGCACAGATTATTCACCACACGACTCTGCAATCGTGTCGCTTTTCCACACTCCATGACGATTTAAATTTTCTTTACTGCCACCTGCGTTGTCAAATATAGTGGCTGACGTTAGACGAAAACAATGTCCCGTATAAAGAGATTGTTTTGATAAATTCAAATAGATGGCAATTTTACTTGGTATGCTTCCAAAGGTATGGATTCGAACTGGCTGGACTGTGCATTCGCCATTCCTATAAGTTCGATCGTTGAATGTCTGTTTAGGACGCAGACCTTAATATCTGTTAAATAGTTTTATAGACAACAACCAGAATTATTTCTTTGGGTTCTATGTCACTTGCTTTTAAATTTAAAGTTCTTCATTACGCAAAGCTCTAGCAATACCAAACACAACACAAATATAAAATAATCGTTAATCGGTGCATTTAGTAAAAAATTAAGGATTTCTTCTTGTGAAAGGGTTTTGGGCCTCTTTGGGATATTTCTTCCATCTTGTTTTAAAAACGTTGTGAGTTTATTTATATTTGCTAAATATCAACGTCATATATTTGCTGAAAGGGTTGCTTTCGCCACCGAATAGTAGGACCACATTGAAGAAGGAGAAAATTTTTTTGACAAGTCGGAAAAATTCGTCAGTAAAACATTTCCACTGCATTCTTTAATTCTTGGGTTGTTAGAAGTTTGGGTGTTGGAGATGTGTTCGGAGAACACATTCGAGTCTGCTTTCGTAAAATCTTTAATGAGTGTATATTGAGGAGTTGCTGACGGAGCTGGACAAAATGAAGTTTTGACTACTAGTGGTAAATGATTTGATGTGATCGTGGTGCCTAAAAAGTACCCACGATCGAAATAGTGTGCTATGGGTTCTGAAGCAATGATATGGTCTATTATTGAGGCACCTAGATGTTCGAAATATCTTGACTTTGTGTTAGCGACTGGCAAAAGCGCCAACTCTAACAAAGCTGATGATAGATTGATACCGTTAGCATTTCTTCTTAAATTAGCAATAAAAATAAATGTGAAAAAGACATTTAACAAATTAACGTTATTTACATTAAATGTCGTAGTCCACCTGCTGCAACACACATTTCGAATCGTGTAAGCAGATTTCTGGTACAGGTTGCATGAACCATTTCAGAAGTAATTCGGTCACATACCTGTCTCATGTTGTGTTTTAGTTCATCTATATCATTAGGTTTTGATTGGTAAACAATGCCTGCGATAACCCCCCAAAAGAAAAAGTCGAGATGTGACAAATCACATGAACGTGCAGGGCACACAATTTGTACGGATGCGTTTGCTATTCAACGGTTAGAAAACGATTTTGTAGATAGTTTCTAACGATTCTGCCATTATGTGGAGGTGCATCATAGTGTTGCCACCACATTTCTTGTCGTTCATTAAGAGAAATGTCTTTTAGCAAATCCGAAAGTATGTTTTCTAAAAAATCCAAGTATCAAAAACCTGCTAGCGTCGTCAAAAAAGGAAGGCCCTATAACACGGCCATTAAATAAACGGTACCACATATTTACACCCAAAACATGTTGAAATCTTTATTTCTATCACCTAATGTGGGTTAATTGGCATTGTAATGGTTGACTACACCATTATTGTGAAATCTACCCTCATCGTTCCATAGTATTTTTGACAAAAATATGGGTCATTATTAATTTTTGACTTCATTCTTGAAATGAAATCAAGACGTCTTTTGTCATCACCAGTTTGAAATCCTTCAACCAAGTATATTTTAAAAGGGCGATAATTAAAGTCTTTTAAAATGTTGTGAACTGAACATCTTGATATACCAAATTCATTGGGCAGGGTTCTCACAGGCACTTTAGGATTAAAATTTACATAAGCTAACACGTTTATAATATTTTTTTCAAACCTAACTGTTCTTTCAATTGCATTATTATTTGGGAAACGACCCTGCCTGAGAGAGCTCTCTATATACTCAAACGCTTTTTCACTGGGAATGTTTCGATTTGGAAACCTTTCATGATATAGTTGGGAATTTCTTCTATTTCTCAAATATTCTACATAAATAAGTATCGTTTCAACGTACTCTGCTGTAGTGAATAAGTAAGACATATTAAAATGTTATACACAATTACAAGTGTAAATAATATTGGTCTAATATTTTTATTGAAAACGGAAAATAATAATTGCTGCTCGTAGACTGACACATGTAATAGTATTTATCTGACAACATAATCAAATAATGGGAACCTGGATTAACATTAAAAAACCATTAAGCCTTTTTTTTTGCTTATTTATGAACCGATTTTGATTTTGAATGTGCAGCGTGTCTAACCAACCACGTCACATAACCTGGGGAGGAATTAGTTAGCTAGACTAGTAATTTAGCCAGACGGTCCTGAGGCTGCAAAGCACTCGGATAGCGTGGATGTTTTGAAGTGTTGATAAAGAGTAAATAGATGGTTAGGTTAGCTATAAAACGAGAAATAAATTGTAGGCAGAAAGATAAAAAGAACAGACAACAGATAAGCGCTACAAGCTTTAAAGAAAGCAAAGGTAAATTATTAGCTCTTGGGAGAGAGACGCTGTAAAGCTTGAACCAGGGAAGAAACCGGAAGAACAAAAAACGACAATTCCCTTAACAAGCGTAAATTTATTTATAAATTTACCAACAATAAATAACCTTTGTAGATTTTTAATATCTGTATATAATAATAACAGTGCATGCCTATCCCAACAGGTAATTTTACCTCAACCCCAAAGATAAGTGTAGCCTTATCTGACTATCTCAACGTGAAACACTAAAGTTTCATAATTAACATATATTTTTAAAGTGATTAGTAACCAGGACAAGTCGCGAGATTTTACGGGCGATAAACTTACCTTTACTCAATTTAGCTAATTTAATAAAAGAACGTAATGCCCCTCTCTGCTACACTGAAAGATCTTACATAAAACGTAACCCTAAAAGGAAAAATTTATATATATATATATATATATATATATATATATATATATATATATATATATATATATATATATATATATATATATATATATATATATATATATATATATATATATATATATATATATATATATATATATATATATATATACTAGATAATCGGAGAAGGATAGCGTAACAGTAGTTAAGATAATATCTAAGATGGAAGTTAAAGTTAAATTAAGTTAATGTTTGGATCAACTTATAACAGTTTTATACTAGTGAAATCTTTAGGAAACTTAAATGAATTCGGCTATCAAGATGATACCGAAGTTGCAATGAAGGTAAACAATGTATTATTTTTTTTTGTTGCAATATGATTAATTTATAGGCACTTTTGTGTAGATACTGTAGTTATCTCTGCGGAAGACAGCGTGTAACGGATGATAGGTTCAAAAGTAAATTCAGCAATGCAATGCTTATTAGCATGTAATGGAATAATCTAACTTTTTGATGGACGAGTACTGTAGTAGTTAATACCGTTTAAATTCCATCCTCGTAATTGCAGCATAGCTACCAGTAGTCATTTACGAGCAGTCTCAGTTAAGAGCACATTATGGCAAAACCAAAAGCGAGACGAAAGGTACACTAACGGACATTCAACGACTACGTAAAGTAAAAGAAGGGAATGACAGACAAGAAGAAAAAGCAGAAGAAGCTAGAAATCAGGTAAGATATACAGGGTGATTCGCGAGGAAGTGGCAATATTTTAAAAATATGTCGAGGAAGCCAAAATAAGTAAAATAAACTCATATGTTCAAGTCCGATTTTCATTTGTTTCAGAGATATTTAAAAGCAAACAAAATTTATTACAAAATCAATTTCAAAATAAACAAAATAGCATTAATTTACGAAAAATGTTCGAAGCATTAATTTACGAAAATTTTCGAAAACACCACCGCCCACTTGGATACACTTATTTGCGCGTTTATAAACTGCACTAGTAGCGAGTTTCAATGAACGATTGTTCGCTCTAATGATAGCTGCTGCATTAAGAATGCGATCTAGTAACGCTTCCTCGTTTCCACTTTGGTAGCATAAACTAACGACTTCATCCATCCCCAAAGGCAAAATCGAGGGGTGAGATCCGGTGATCTCGGTGGCCAAGGAAGCGGACCGCCTCTGCCAATCCAAAGATCGCCGAAAGTGGTATTCAGAAAATTTCGTACATTATTTGAATAGTGAGGAGGCGCTCCATCATGTTGGAAGATAATTCGTTGTCGAATATTTAAAGGTGCTTCGTCCAATATTTCTTCTAAATGGTCTTCTAAAAACGTAAATATCCTTGTCCAGTAAGGCGCGCATCTAATACGAAAGGACCGATTAATTGATCATTTAGAATACCGCACCAAACGTTAATGCTAAATCGATGTTGGAAATTGTGTTCTATCGTAGCATGGGGATTTTCGTCCGACCATCGATGATTATTGTGGCAATTGTTAATTCCATCTCGCGTAAATTGAGCTTCATCCGACCACAAAATGTCTTTACACAATCTTCTGTTTTCCCGAATCCAATGACAAAATTGTAGCCTTAAAGGATAATCGCCTTCGTGGAGATTTTGTACTTTTGCAAATGATAAGCGTTCAAACCTTGTTGCTTAAGTGTTTTCCAAGCCATTGTTTGTGGTATTTCAAATTGGATTGCGATGCGCCTTGTACTTATCTCTGGATTTTCGTCTACCACATCCAGAATATCTTCTTCAAGTCC
The DNA here is from genome assembly GCA_036346205.1 of Vesta saturnalis. Classification (NCBI taxonomy): domain Eukaryota; kingdom Metazoa; phylum Arthropoda; class Insecta; order Coleoptera; family Lampyridae; genus Vesta; species Vesta saturnalis. Next base: position 808,766 of record JARFJB010001970.1, read on the forward strand.
AACAGCGATTCCGTGTTCTCTTTCAGAAACAATACTTGCACTTGGAAATGTCCCAGTTTCGCCGGCATGTGTAAAAACAGTTTGAAATACTCGCTTGTTAGGAACTCTTCGATTCGGAAAACGACGTCGATACTCCTCCACTGCACGAACATTACTACGATTACAGAACCCATAAACAAATATCATATCGGCATATTCTTTATGACTAAATTTGTGGGGCATTTTTACAACTTCATAAAACTAATGTTGAACAACTGTCACTTTAACAACTAACTGTCAGTTTTCATTTCAGTTGCCTACTTTCACCTAATTACACATAAGTTCTGGTTGCGTAATCCAGAAAGTCAACTCTTAAAAATAAATACCCTGTTAGGGAATTTTGCAAATATTGGCGATAGTGAGAACGTTCTTGGTGAGAATTTATTAGCCGCCAAATTTAAAGTTACTAAAAGGGCAATAATTATTTTAAAAGTTTCCTTTCTGGATTTCGCTCTCAGAATTACGTGCATAAGGTCAATACATCAACGTACTTCGTAATAGGCAAAAAATTGATGAGATTTGACATTTTAAGAAAAAGTCAATTATCCCTGAAACAAATGAAAATCGGACTTAAACATATGAGTTTATTTTACTTATTTTGGCTTCCTCAACATATCTTTAAAATTTTGCCACTTCCTCGCGAATCACCCTGTACATATAGTAGCAATTTATTTCTATAACGTTGTTTTACCTCTGTAGATCGAGGACGAGCTATATGTGATAATTTACCACCAACTGGTTAAATATAATTTAGATATCGTATTTTAAGCCTAACAGAAAGATTCCAATTATAGCGAGATTGAAGAAAACCGAGCTAACGTACCATGTGTGTGTAAGTAACATTTTTTTGCATCCTCCTTAAAAGCGATTTTGTCACTTCACCAAATGAAGAAATAATTTTTTGATAAAATTCTCCTCTAGAAATGGTAATTTACACCGAGAAGGCAGAAATTTTCTAAAAATGTAGCACATCACAAAATGACCGTTAACAAACCACACCTTAGGAGCAAGGCATTTAACAAAATTTTCTTATCAAATTTTAAAAATCTTCACCAGATGTATTTCAATAAATCATGTTTAGTAATATGTAATTATTCAATGGTATCACCATCTAGTGATGATTTAGCAAACTAACAGGTATCTATAAAATGTATGAATTTAAAGCTAATCAGAACACACGTATAGGTTAATATAAATAGGGCAAAGAAATAATTGAAGCAATTATAATACAGGGTAAAGGCAGTAAATACAGAAAATTTAGATCATGTTAGTAGAGAAATAAGTAACGAGTAAACCGACGTAAATAACAATCGTAAGTACTCAGGCTGCTGATAAATTTTGTTTTACCAAACAGTAATAATAAGACAAAGTTTATAGAATCGACCAGAATGTATCAGATATCGATTTTTGCACGTTACAAATGCCATCCTGTAATGATCCTAATAATCATCACACCTGTGATCGAGTCCGTAAGTGGGGATTAAAGTATGATGTAGTCAGTGATCCCCTACCGTTTGTGGAAAGACTTGAAAAACTCCAGGGATGCCATTAGGTCCCAGATGAAGATCTGCTACTAGCCCTACACGAACTCCTAAAAGAATTTGTGTTATTATGGTACAGAAACAATCGTATACTACAAACCTTCTAAGGGGCTTCGAGCGACAATTTCGACCCCCCACGTATCAAAGCAAGTTGGAAGAGGAGATACGTAATCGTGTCCAGAGACCCAGATAAAGGGCAGTAGATTACCTTGCTAACTGTAATCAGGAGACATGGAATGATGATCACAAATAGCCAGTTAGAGGGAATCTACGATAACCTGCGGACAGAATACAAATATTGCATACCACCGAGGGATGTATCTACAATACCTGATTGAGCTGCTACAGATGTCCAGGCACCAAGAAGCCAGAATCCTGCATCCGTTGTTCAACCCAGTCGAGTTCACCTCAGCGAACTGACACCTGCTTCGATCTCTCAGCCTGCACCCACTCTACCTGAAACGGAGAGAATTGTTAAGCCAGCCACCTCCTGCGAAGAATGGGACCAGTGGCTACAAAGGGTAAAGGAATTTACCCTACCACGACCAGCACGAACCACAGTACCCACCTCATCGGATGACAGATTATTCATCACCCTCCATATCTTCGACAAACCCATACGAGCAGTAGTCGACAAAGGCGCATCTCGTACTTACCTTGGTGAGAAACTAAAGAATCTCCTGACAGTTCACCTCGGAGACAAGTCTATAACACAATCACACGGCAGTTATAGATTTCCCACACTCGTAGGTAAGAGAAATTATTTACTTTTAGGACGATACCTACCTAGTTTGTCCACCGATGTGGTTCTGGGAATGGATTTCCTGACAGACGCAAGCCACCATCCGATTTCATTCAACACAGCTAGACATTGCACAAGAAAATATTCCACTTCAGAACGAATATCCAGCCGAACCAAGCTATTTCCCGGTGTCAGTCCCTCCAGGTCCAGGTAACGGCGCCATGACTTCCCTCCAGGAGGTACGACCACCTTTTCTCGCTATAGACAGCACTACCCAATCGGGAAGCCATTGTCTGGATACGTGTCCTGAAATCAAACCAAACTAAATTAGAACGACACGCTCTCCACAAAACGAAAGGTACTTACCTATTTAAATTAACCCAGACATGCTGCATGACCAATTCAATTCAATTCAATTCAATATATATTTATTGTCCCATAATCGATATTTTACAAGTAGTATTTTATCGACATTCCTCCAGGTGTCCAATCAACGCCCTGTAGAAATGCTTACATTCCTGATTCAACAATAATGCTCCTTAACTAGGGTAGGGAAGGGGCTCGCCGAGCTCCGGGGTAGTTTGAAACCCTGTGCAAGCAATCCTGAATCAAATAAAGAACACGCTACTCCGCTTGCCTCCTCCCACGTGTTACCTATATTAAGATGTTGGAGTCGTCGCCGAGGCGGCGGCTCCCTCATCTGTACTCGGGCTATTCCCTCGTCCTTTAATTAAGGGCTATTCCCGTACCCGTCCTAAATCGTATTGTCTAAGATGCGGCAATCGCATCTGTGCGTAAGCTAATCCTACGCCCGTTCCTACCTTCTTATTTTTAACTAAGCTACCTAGCGGCAGCTGTCCGCCGGATAATCCTGCGGCCGCCTATTCCTAATTTAAGAATTACTCTAAACCTGCTCAGATGCAGGTTGTGAAGCGGACTGCCCGCCTCCCGCCCTTATGTTCCTTATCTAAAGGCGTCACATGACACCTGTACGCGGCCTAACACCGCGCCCTTTCCCTATATTTCTTAACTAAGACCCCAATGGGAGTCCGAGCGACGGCTACTCCGACGCCCCGTGCCCATTTCTTAAATCTACCTTACGAAATATTTAAGAATCCTGGGCTTCCGGACGTAGCCGGCGGCCCAGTCGTCTGTGCACGAGTGATGCTCGTGCCCTCTATTTCAATTAATATTAAGTATCTACTCTAAGTGAGTCGCCCTTGTTCCACGTAGTGGTAAGGGGCGGCTGTACGCGAGCGCAACTCGCGTCCGTATCATTACTCTTATTCTATTTAAAACTTCCTTCTCCCCAGAGCTGGAGCGGGGGAAAAGAAAATTTGTGCGATGGTGAAGCCTTCGCCGTTTTAGTTACTTAATCTACGTTCTTAAAAACTACTTAACTAGGATACCCCCGATTTCGCCGAAACTAGAAAATCAAAGGTATCATACACGAGCCACGCCCGTGTTCGTATACGCTAACTAAGAACACCGTCCTTTCGGTGGCAGGCGTCGAAAGGAAGATGCCTGTGCACGACTGGTGTCGTACCCGTTCCGTACTCCCTAAGATGCCGCCGCTCTCGGTGAACCGAGAACGGCGGCATCTGTGCACGAGTGAAGCCCGTGCCCGGAAGGCTACCGCTAAGGATTTGCATACGCCGGCTACAGTCGGCGGCCGCAACTCCTGTGCGCGAGTGAGGCCCGCGCCCTCGAGAGATAGCGCTAAGGGTCCGCGTTCGCCGGATACAGTCGGCGACCGTGGTCCCTGTGTGCGAGTGAGGCCCGCACCTATACATGCATAAGGTACGCGCCCTTTCCGACGACGGAGCTTACAGTCTCCGTCACCGGAAACGGCGCCGCCTGTACGCGAGTGAAGCTCGCGCCCTCGACGCTACTTATCTAAGTCGACGCTTTTCCCTTGAAGGAAATGCGTCGACTGTACGCAAGTGAAGCTTGCGTCCGGTCAAACCTACTCAAGCACTAGCACTTTTCCGTCATTTCCGCAGGATAAACACTGTCACTCGCGGTCACTAGCACTAGCACTTTCACTAACACCGTCGCTCCGACTCCGTGGCTGCTCCGGTGGTCCTTATCCGCTACTCCTTTCCGTCGATTCGATGCCCTCGGAAGATCGGCGACGTCCAATAAAAAAACTTGGCAACTTCCACTTGACCCGAAACGATGCCGTGGATGGACCTTCGTTCGCCCGTCGTTTCCTTACGAGCGACATCCGGTTGACGCAAGGTCCGCACCGTCCTGCGGCTTCTTCCGCCCCGCATCCCACTGCGGCTTCTTCCGCCCCGCATCCCACCCACGGCAACCATTCGCAAGACCTTTACGTGGTTATCGGGGATCCGTCTCTTCCGCCTCTCTTCCGAGGGGGCCTACCCTAACACCGGAACGTAATTTAGATCCGGTGGTCCTTAAAATAGTTTGCGCGCGACATGAGGAAACTTGATGCCGCACGCGCGCCCGCCACTGTCAAATCCGGTTTATATATTGTCCCAATCGGTAATAAAGTCATAATCGGTAATGTGTCACAATAGGTAAAAGACGCGATTTTTAATAATAACGACTCGGATTACACTACTCGCGCAACGTTCGGTTTAAGTCTCTGCACTTGTTTCGCGAATTTAGATAGTTCCGTCCACCATTCCCGTTCGCCCGCCATCGCCGTGATTTCCTCCCACGTTTGTGGCCACCGTAGGCCCGCGCCGACTAGTCTCGTATCCGCCAACCTTCTAGCGCCTTCCTCGATCTCACAATCGAAAATTATGTGACCGGAGTCTTCGGTGGCGTGCCCGCAAGCACACCGTTCGTCTTCGGTCTTCCCGAATCTTTTTAGGTAACTTCCGGTACCGCCGTGCCCCGTTACGAGCTGGACTGTAAAGGGGTCCAACTCGGGTACAGTAAATATCCTCTGTGCGACGTCCGGTAGAAACCTGAAGGTTAAGCGGCCGGTCGCCGCGCCGGTCCATCTTCCCTGCCATCTCTCCATTGTCCTGTTTGACAGTAACCTCTTTACCGTGGTAATCGGAATCTTGGCTTAGGCGATCCGCGCGTTGTCGTCCCTAGCTGCTTCCTTTGCAAGCCGGTCTGCCCTCTCGTTTCCGGGGTTTCCGGCGTGTGCCTTCACCCAATGTAGCTTGACGGCCGACACCGCCGCTACCCGACGTAACAGTCGCCAGGCCTCCGCCACGAGTTCGGTAGGCCTAGAGACGTTTGTCAGAGCGAGCAGTGCGGCTTTGCTGTCCGACAGGATGGATATTTCCGGGACGTCTCGCAAATGTCCCAGCACGTACCCTAGGGCTTCGACGATCGCGACCAGCTCGCCCTGGAAGTTGCTGCAACCCTCGTCCAGCCTTACACCGCCGCTAGCTATTTCCCTCCCACCTCGGTATATTACGTACGCCGCTCCCGTTCCCCCTTCCGATGCCGAGCCGTCCGTGTAGCACCTGACGTCGGCCGCTCCCTCCTCTCCGATGTAGAAGTGGGAGGATGAAGCCACGTCGGCCGGATGCCCCAGTTCGCCGGCGTCGACCCTCGTTTCGGCCGTTCTGTTCGCGTATCCTAGTCCGCCGAGTACTCTCCCGCTTGCCCTTCCGCCTCTTCGGGCCGCTGCACGGTCTCGTTCGTCCTGTAACAACAAATCTAGCGGCAATAACGTGCTTAAGACTAGTACTGCTTCGGTTGTTACCGTCCTATACGCCCGGGCCGTCGTCACGGCCATCGTTCGTTGCGTGCTTAAAAGTTTATTTCGTTCCTTTACGCCTAGTCTTTCCCCCCAAATTTCTGCCCCGTATAATACAGCCGGCTGTATCGCGCCTTCATATATAGGTTTTAGTTCCGCTCCCTTGATTCCCCAGGTTAATTTCGCGGCCGCTCCTATTTTATTCCCTATCTGTTTTCCCTTTGCGCTCGCGTATTTAATGTGTTCTTTCCAGTTTAACCTGTTATCTATCAGGACGCCTAAATATTTAATAAACTCCTTGCAGCGAATTCTTTCGTTACCCAACCTAAACGATGGTTTCTGCTGGTTTATGTGTTTCCCGTAAAATACCCCTTCCGACTTATTCGCGTTAAATTCGAGTTTAAACTCGCGTCCCCACGCGACTAACGTTTCAAGTGCAGTGTTCGTTACGCTTTTTAACCGTTTATATTGGGCGGCCGTTGAGATTAATAACGTGTCGTCGGCGTATCCTATTAGGCTGCATCCCGGAGGCAGCCTAGCTCTGAATATAGTGTCATATATTATCTTCCAATATACCGGCCCGGTACAGCTTCCCTGTGGACATCCGCGTTCTACCCGCCTCCTCGCAACCTCGTAGGTCAGTTGCACCTGCGCCGTCCTGTTCTTGAAGTAGCTTCCGGCGATCTTGATTAAATTCCGGGGTAGTAGGAGTCTCTGCATCTCCCATCCTATCGCCGGCACCCAGGCGCTATCGAAAGCGCCTCGGATGTCGAGCGATATGACGGCGCAGTAATCCCCCCTCGCTCTCGCCGCTTTAACTTCCCGGACTGCCTTCCTTATCGCGTCTACGGTGGTCTTTCCCGAGCTGAATCCAAATTGATTTGGGTTAAATCCTCCCGCGGTTTTTACGTGGTGTTCTATACGCGTCGCTATTATTCTGTCCAGGGCTTTTCCTATGACCGGAAGTAAACTTATCGGCCGGTAGGTTTTAGGGTCCGTGGCGTCGCTTCTTCCCGCTTTCGGACTGAATCGCATCGTTTGTAATTTCCAGCATGCCGGAAATATTCCCCTGTCCAAACACGAGTTGAAAATCTTCAACCAGACATCCGGCATAGCGTCCAGCGCTTTTAACGCCGCGTCCGGTGTGATCCCGTCGTATCCCGGTGCTTTTTTGGTGCTCATGCGTTTCAATGCTTTGCGGATTTCCTCCGCGGTGATGCTTCGGTCGTCCGGTCCGCACATTCCCGGTGTTTCGTGCGCCTTCCTTATTGCCCGGTGAACCGGCACGTCGCTATTGCGGTCGTCCGTCGGAAAGAACGTTTCCAATAGCGTTTCCGCGGTTTCTAGAGCGCCTGTCGTCATCGACCCGTCTTCCCGCCTAACCGTAGTTAGGCCGCGTCTTCCCGTTTGCTTACCCCTTAGGATCCTATACGCCGTTCCCCAAGGGTCCTTTCCGGAGTTTTGTGCGCAGTACTCTTTCCACTTCCGCGTGCGTGTTTCTTCTATCGTTCGTTTATACCTTGCTCTTATCTCGCGAAATTCCCGTATCCTTTCTTCTCGTCTTCCCGGGATCGTAGTGTGTCGTCTCGATTTACGGGCTAGCCGGTTAACTTCCCTTCTCAGGGTTGTCAGTTCCGGCGTCCACCACGGCACGCTTTTCCTGTAGCTCTTTTTGCGAGGCATCGAAACCTCGCACGCTACCCTTACGGCTTCGTTTAATTTAGCTGCGCACTCCTCCAGAGCATCGTCACTGTCGATTTGAGTTGCTATTTCCCCTATGTCGCCTATTTCCGCTCGATATGCGCGGTCGAACTCTTCCCACTTCGCCTTACCGTTACAGTACCTCACGGTTTGACCTTCGTCGCTCGTTTTTTCGTCAGTTTCCATGGTCCACGTGATTAATTTGTGATCGGACAGCGTTTCTACTTCCGTTACGTTCCATTCGCGCGACGCGTTGTACATTTCTACCGTTCCGAACGTGGCGTCTACGTAACTCATTCCTCTGGGACCTTCGAACGTCGGTCTCACGTTGTCGTTATACGATATTAAATTCCTAGTTTCGATTATGTCACAAATCGCCTCGCCCCTCGCGTCTTCTTCGTGGGCCCCCCACAGCGGTGACTTCGCGTTAAAGTCTCCCGCAAAAATCGTGAGCTTTCCGTTTAGCGCGCGCGTAACTCGATCGAATTTAGCCACGAGCTCGTCGCCGTCGTATGCGCTTCCCGTCGGCGGTAAGTAAACCGACACGGCGTAAAAAGTAAGATTTCCGGCGACGGATTTTATTTCGCACGTGGTGATTAGTTCATCCGATAGCTGTCCGACTAACGTCGACGATAACCCCTGTCGGTGATGTACCATGCAACTCTTCGCCCCTTCGTTGGTTCCGCTGGTTACCTCGTACTCCGTTGGGAATCCTATTATTTTTCCGCGGTACACGTGTGGTTCCTGTACGAAGCAGATGTCGATATCCTCGTTTTTTAGTGTTTTTACGAGGTTACTCGTCGCCCCTTTACCCCTGCCTGCATTTAATTGCGCTAGTCTCAACGGCCGCCTTACGTGCGCTCCGGTCGTTACTTTATTGTTTTTAGCGTCCATAATCGGTCTTTAGGGTGATACTCCGCTTTAACGCCGCGTGACTTCCGCATTCAAAGTCCAGCACCGCGTGGCGTTCGTCAAACCTTTCGCGGCGACCTTCGTTTGCCCGCATACATTGGACGCATCTAGTCCTCTGCGAGCGACATTCCCTAGCCCTGTGCCCTACTTCCGCGCATCTTCCGCAAAATTCCTTATCCCTACAGTTCCTAGCCTGATGCCCTGTTCCCCAGCAATTATAACAGTGCAGGACCGAAAGATGGTCCTCCACCGTCACGCTGCTCCATCCCAAACACACCTCTTTCCCTACAATCTCTTTACGGAGCTCAGGGTGAACTTCAAAGATCACGTCTGCGTAGGGATTGCGCCCTCTACCGCCTAACCTAAACCTTTCCTTAATTTCCTCTTTAAATCTATCTACTCCTCCTCTTTAGCTACCAGGTCCCCGTTGAATTTTGTTATTTTGTCTATTATTTGGTCCGCCGTTATTTCCCTGTCTACCTTTCTGAAAAGTACACGAGGGTGTCCTTTCTTGATTTCACGCCCCAGTAAGGATCCGGTCTCTTGGATCGCTCGCGTAAGCTTTTCCGCGTCCCCTTTCCCTACGCAATCTACAATTACCCCTTGTCTCGTCTGCCGTACCTTTTTAATCGCTATATTTTCCGCCGCGGGTTAACCCTTTCTTTTAACATTTTCCCTACTTCCTCCGGCGTGGTTCCCTCGTTAATTGCCATCACGCTAACGCTAAACGCGTTCCTGTTAACGGTGGCGCAATTTCCCTTCTATTCGAAGGGCCCGCGCGAACCAATTCCGCGTAAGTAAGACCCTCCGCTAAGCTCGGTGTAGCACGCGACCCATTTCCCTGTCTTGACGCTTGTTGCTTTTCCTCCCTGATAGATTTAATTTCGCGATCCTTTTTGCCTACCGCCGTTCTTAATTCGTCGATAATCCCTAGCAATTTACCCATTTTTACACCTATCATAGTCAGGTGCGCTCGAACCTGCCGCCTATTGCTCACTGGAAACGAATTTGACCCGTCTTCCGGTATCATGAAGGACGCGTATGAGCAAAGAGTGCTAATTTCGCATTCTAATATCTTTTCCGGTGTGAGTGTCTCAATATTTCCAGTGTCGGCGTCTAATGCCTCGACGATACGACCGTTAATCGTTTCCTGTTCCCGGATGCCGCTCCTCAGGATTCGGATATTGCGATCCGTTGTATTCTCGTCGCTATCGCTGTCTACCTCCGCCACTGGGCCCTGTTTCGCGCAGCTAGCCTGCCTACCCCTAGCTACTAGCTTTCCCTCGCATTCCCTAACGTTTTCCGTCGTTTCGCGGATCCTAGTTGTTAAGCGCGTTTTCCGCTTCCCTGCCCGTTGAAACCCCTCATCACTATCTGCGCCATCCATGATGTTTTATGAAAGATTTTATTATAGATTAACCGTCACAAAAATGGCGTGGGCACGTGACCACGTTACCCACGCCTATCCTACTTGTCAATTGCTTTCTCGCTTTTCTTAATTAATTTTGTGTTTCCATCGGAAAATTAAAAATATATTTAAAAGCGACCGGAACAAAAAAGAGGGATAACTTTGTACTACTTTAAAGAATCGGATGTAAGGTTCAATTAAAATATAAGAAAAAAAGATGGCGACCGAAGCCGCGTACCCAAGCCGCTGACGTCACCCTACCGTTGCCACGCCGGCTGCAGTTATTTACTTAAATTAAACTATTTTAGAATTTACTTGTGCTGTACAAAAGAAATCTGATAAATGTATTTAAAGTATTTGTATATTTTTATAAAATCAAATATTTAGTTTATATAGACATTTCCGCTATAGGTACAAATTTACTTAGGAATGCGGGCTTTCCCTTAATGACGTGACGTCAGCGGCGTGGGCACGTAATTGCGTGGCCCACGCCAACTTTCTCTTTCTCTAAATTACTGAAAATATACGTTTTTCCGATAAAAACAACCAAAATTCTATCCAAAATCTACACTAAAACGACAATAAAAACGTATCTATCCGTAAATGCAAAATATTCCCTATCCTACAGTTAAAACAATGATAAATTTGAAAACTTACTCCTGTTTCTTCGGGAAACCGTAATTTTCACTTTTAATCCTAACTGCTGGGCCACTTTTTCACTTTATTTATTAAAAATATAGTCACTATTTGTTAACACAGTCACAATCAGTTAAAAATGTTCACAAATTGGTATGAAAATCGTCAAGTCACAAAACTTTCACCTCAAGCGCGAGCTCCCGCAAACACGTCTGATCGGAGTGAAAGTCGAACGCGAAGAACCATGCTGCATGACCAACATCCCGATGGCGCTGACCAGCCAGCCAGAAAAGAACACCAAGAACTGCATCCCGACACACTATCCAGTTAGCCCATCTGCAGTCCCGAAGCCGCCAGGCCCAACCAGAACTTTATCACCTGCCAGACTCTTCGACTCCTGTCACTCCTCAGAAAAAAAGAAGACGAGAGTAAGACATCTTTTCACTAGCTTCCCTCGCATATCCTTGTGTTCCCACACACCATCTCGTCCTCTTCCCCCAGGTAAATCTAGTAAATCCACTATAAATACCCATGCTCACATTCACTCATCCTATTCTATTTCAATTCGAATCCATTTCCACTTGCTCTAAAAATTCTGACCAATGAAAATCAAATTACCTGCCTGCTTATTATAATAACCTGCCTATCAGTAATTCAATTCCTAGTATAGTTCCTGATCTCCCAATAACCGAGTTCTAGTTAACAAATCATCCATACAGAAACGTAAGTACCTATTTACACTTTCTCGGTGTTTGTACCACGAGAAGTAGTAAGTAGTTACCCAGTAAGGTGGTTCTACTACTGGTGGCTGTGGCTCCAAGAAGTAAGGCTACTTTACGAAACCCCTTTTGCTTCTAACCCTAGCATCCGAGGAACAATCTCAACAGCCACATCGTTGTACGTAACTCGAATGGTACATAAAGATTGTTAATAGTATTACTCTATTAATGGCGGTTTCGACCCCAATTATAAGGTAATCCAATACTGCGGCATCCCTATAATTTTCACTATTGCCCTTGCATAAACCTTATCCCTATCTAACATCTGTTCGGTATCAATACCACGAAGGGTGTACAGAAATCGTTAGTTACCGACCTAATCCAGGTTCACAAAATAAAACACATACCGTTATCAGTATAGTATAAATCACATCCCTACAAGTTCCCTTATCTAATCTTGTAAACCTTACCCCTATCTACCACTCCTTCGGACATAAGCCCCGAAGAGTGCATAAAAAAATAAATCATTAATTAAAGAACTAATCCTGATACACCAAAATAAAGCTTGCACTTTCACCAGCACCTTATAAATATACCACTTACCCCTGCATAATTCCTTTTTTACACACCCTCCCGAATTCCTTTGCGATCTTCTGCTGTCTAGTGTCGATACCGATTTTACTCCGTCATCCTGCCCTATAATTTCAAAATAACTCCACCAGAATAAAATTCACTAAATTTTACTTCATCTAACCCCAGTATTAATTATTAAACATAATTTAGTACACTCCACTTCCATTTCGCACTATTTAAAACTTTAAATCAAACTGCTTCCATTTAATTTCAAGTGTAATTATTTTACACGATCATAATTAAAACACACCTGATGTTCCACAGGTGCATTTGATACAATTACTTCATATCACAACGTTCAATTTAATTTAATAATATTGAACATTAAACCAAGTTTTCACTCAATCGCGAATATTTATATCCCATTGATTTAACCCATCTAAATCACCAAGACTTCAGCCCCTGCATTTTTCCGTACTCATTATTTCAAAATTAGTAAAAGAATCATTCTTGCCTGAAATATCAAAGAGTATTGGATGCTTCAAACATTCACAAGAGAACTTTACGATCGATTTATCTTAAGCTGCATCATTAACAACCGAAATTCATTATTAAGACTGTATTAGCACACCCTAAAAAGAAAATAAATTCCCCACGGAAAATAACACATTCTTAATAAGAATCTGTTACAGTTCACAATGAAAACAGACCGGCAGCGAAGCCCAATCCCAAGATTGGATACCAGCATACCGCTTTATTTTAATTTTATACGCCAGAATTAATTTTTTTTGTCTTTAAATTATCTAAAAAAGCATTATACTTTAATTTCCTTTGTTTTCAAATTACAGTTTTACAATATATTTATAAACATTTTGCGTTAATTTACTTTAACCATAGGCAACCCAACACACACTTGAGTGTTGAAAATTGCCAACAGAACCTCCTCTGAGAAAACTGAGCTGGCAAACCATGGCAATCGTAAAACAATTATTGTGCACCCATTTAGGGTGTTACAATCTCCCGACTTTTTCCTTTGGGGGGTTATTAAAGCCATTGTTTACCAGTAAAAACCTAATGATGTAGATGATTTAAAAGACTATACAAGATAGGCCTGCAAAGACTCATAAAACCTGTACCAGAAATCTACTGTGTGTTGTAGCAGGTGGACTACAATTCGGACATTCAATGTAAATAATGTTAATTTATTATTGTAAGGCTTTGTTATGAACGAATAAGTTCAAAAGTAAATATGTAATAAAAATTATTATTAATTTTATTAAATTCATAAATAAAAAGTTTACCTCGAGTAGGATTTGAACCTACGACCTGTACCTAAGCAACTGTCCAATCGATGTAAATTTTGTCTTTATGTATGTAGAACTGGTGTAAGTTCTAAATATAATGAGATTACAATCAAATTACTTATATTAATGGAACGTGAGCCTGCAATATCACAAGGATTCACACATACCAAAGCAACTTGACTAATATATTTATATATGGTATTACTGTTTGGTATAATCTAAGTTTTGCTACGCATGAAACGTTTTTGGCCCTGACTATGTTATGCAACGCTCCTACCGACCTACTTCCCCGATCAATTCTCTTTTCTATCTCCTTTATTTCATCTCCCCTTTTTTATTTACTGTTACACCCAGGTACCCGAACTCTTCAACCTTTTCGAAAGTGTTCTATTCTGTTCTATTCTGTCACAATCTTGATTTACATTTGTTCCCTGTTTATATTGTCCCCCATCTCCAGATTTTTAGTTTTTTCCTCGTTAATGTGGAGTCCATACTCCTTCGCTTTTCGAGGGCTCTAAATTTCTGACGAGTTCGTTTTTTGATCTAGCCATGAGCAGCACACCAGACTCGTAAGCTAGTACTTGTTGCCTGTTGTCAAATATAGTTCCCTGAGTTCCTATTCCGCTCTTTCTAAATAACACTTCTAATAAACAGTTAAAAAACACCGTTGACAGGGGGTGCCTCAATCATTTGAATTTTCCGGACAGTCTCCCTTCTACCTTCACTCTGTTTTCCCTAGTTCCAAGTGTCATCTCTACCAATTTAATTATGTTTATTCACAATTAGTTTGTAACATACCGCTTTTCTAACCCTTTAAATGTTGAAAAGTGAATTATTTTCCGGTTATACTTTAAGCGGTCAGTAATAACAAAAACGGAGACAGTAATGAGATGAAGCGCTCAGCAATGGACCACTTTCCAACCTGTGGGGGAGCTGCTATCGATTTAAACTATCAATATCAAATTGACAACTTGCCAATTTTAATAAGATGTCAATAGTGTGCAACCATTTTTTCTCACGTGCGTAGATGGTTAGTGAACGCAAGCAATAGGTGGAAACAAGCTACACGTTTTCTTTAATACGTATATTTAATAACAAGTAACGACAAAACCAATAGAATAATAAGAAGCATAACATTTATGGCTTCTCATTAAAGTAAAAATTAAAAGCATTGTAGTAGGTCATATAATATTCAAAATTAAACTTCTAGATCATATATGCTACACCTAAACAAGGCAAAGATCAGCGCTAACAGATGTTATACAAAGAATTACCATACTAAAATGGAACTGGGTGGGAACTATAGACAAAATAAGCAGATTGAGAACAATATTTATAGTAAGCTTATCCTTTACTTTATCGTATTTAGGATAATTTACTATTACTTACTATTAAATTACTATTGAAATATGAAAATGAAAACTTTCACCATTATAACACATAATAAAATACTTATCTTTTTTGGGTTTTTTCATGGTGTATTTTAAATCATACAATCTAAACGTTTCGATAACACTTACGGTGATCTTCGTCAGTAGTAATATCTGTTAACAAATGTTAAGGATGTGAAGAATTTACGAAGATAACAAAGATAACTGTAAGTGTTATCGAAACGTTTAGAATGTATAATTTAAAATACACCATTAAAAAACCCAAAAAAGATAAGTATGTTATTACTATTGAAATGTTTAAAACCTATAAAATTTTATGTTACATAGGCGACTTTCGTCGAAACACATAAGTATTTTAACGCGTATATGCGTCGCATCCCCCTTTTGTACGGTTTTGTTAACAAGAATCAAATAGTTTCAATGCACAAGCGTGTATTTCCTCTTAAAAAGGAAGACATAGGATACAATAATAAAGAATAAATATAAGTATGATACATCAAGTTTGTAACTACTTGTTCTTCTAAAATTTTACATTTGTAATCCTGAAACATAGAGAATCGCATTAGATGCACGTATAAGTAATATCTCGTCAATTTGCGTTGGTGTCCAGATCTCCTTGGTTTTTTTTGTTCTTCCGTAGACGGTACTTAATTGAAATACCCCCTTATTTTGAAACACCATTTATATTTAACATTTACACGTAAACTTTACACCTAATAAATATGTAAAATGAGTAGAATTACGTATGACAAAGTCTTTATCTCCATCAATCACATGTGTTAAAAATCCAGCTGAGCTGTAGAATGGCCTTAAACCAAATTATTAGGGAAGGTGGGGCCCTTCATAGACATGAATTATAAAATTGTTGAAGCTTAGGTCGAATGGAGTTACAATTAAAATAAATGAGTTTTTATTAAGTATATAAAGCAAATTTACGACGATGTCCACAAAGTAAAAAAGAAGGTTAAAAAGTTAGCAATTACTCGATTTAACACGTTACATCTCAACAATTGGCGTATTAAATTTAAGTAAAATTTTTGTAACGATACTTTGTTTTTTTTGTATGACAAATCAGATTTTCTCCGTTACAAGAAATTACTGTTACCTAATAGTCGTTTATGGAACAAGTGTGAGTGTTTATTGCGCACGACCTTCGTTTGTCAGAGGCCTTTAGTATATACAAAGTATTTTCTGACTTATGATATTTAGTTAATATTCATTTTTTACAGAAAGAGCCTTTAACCTGAATCTTTTGTGTTCGTTAGCTTATGTCCTGAATAAATTTATTTGTGCAGTTTGGAAGTACCCCTTTATAAGAAAAAAAATTAAAAATGGGTATTAGTGATGTTTCTAAGGTTTTTTTTTGTGACGATAAGGCCCATTTGGCTCAGTTAGTACCCTAACATTTCTTGTAAAAGTCCTGCTTTAAAAAATAAAATTAAGGGATAAGCATTGTGAGTTATATAATAAACGTCAGTTTAAAGTAAGTATATTTAGTACATTGTTCATTACAGATTGTTCATTTGCTTTAAAGGTGATTATTATTAAAGTTTAATAGAAATTTATTTTCTTACGTGCTAATTACGGGAAATTGTTTTAAATTACTTTCGTTAATGATTATATTCCCTCGATTTCACCTAATAATTTTGTATCTACAAGTTAATTATGCTACTGGCGGTTGATTAAAGGCGAAATGCATATCCGGCTTGGAATTTGATAATCAAGCGTCTTCAATGAATTATTAGTAACGGTTATTTTGGTAGAGTGAGAAGAGAAGAAAGAATCTTATCGCTACGAACAAAACCGCCAGTTTTTGAAAGACGCTGAAGATAATCACGTTGTTATAATAAAACTCAGCAATTTGAAGGTTTTTAGTATATTAAACAATGTATTTTAGGTAATACTTATATTGGAAATACCTGGTCCACGAGGTGTTAACAAATTAATGCACTCGGTGACTAATCATTTTTAAGAACTAACTTCAATTTTTGAGCTAATGTAATTATTTATTGCCAAATACGTAGAAAGAATCCACACATATTATCTCAAGTTATTTCGAAGGTATGTTAACCTACGTAAATGAACATAAGGCATTTTTGATTTTTTGCGGTAAACAACATACTCGGATAAATAAAACGCACCGACATAATTGCCACAAGTAATTGCTACACGTTTACTTTGTTGATTGACTGTGGAAAGTGCTATAAATACACGATGGATTGAAATCTACTGCAGTTGCTGATAGTTATGTTAAAGAGCCCTTTAACAAAAAAATATTTTCCAACATGGTGAAAAAGCAAATGCGTCTAAATCCCCATCATCAGTTTCAAACTCTTTTTATTCAGTGATCGGATGAGTTTCCGTTTATGTAATTTCGTTAGGACTACTATCTACCGATTAATAAATAAACTAATTTAAATATCCTGTCAAATTGTGTTTACAGTCACTTCCAATCCCGTTCAGTATAAATAGTACATTGCGATATAAACGCGTTGGGGCTGATTTATTTAGACACGACACCGTTATTAGAGTTCGGGGCGTTAGCTGTGAGCGGCAAGAAGGTGGGGGGGGGCTAAAAATGACAGCGCACGAGAGTCTTAAACTATTTTGGATGTTCCTCAAAAAAAATAATTTTACAAAAATTGTATTAAGCAATAAAGGTCATTCTGTCAAATACGTCAGAATAGTTTATTTCTCATTTTTGAAATGAATTATGATTTCCTGTTTTTATAGCTACTTGTATGTCATTTTAAATGTGTTGCGCAAACATTTATTGTTGCTCGGTTATTGCTTTTATTTAAACTGTTTGTTTCTATATCTACATATTGTTAGTAGCCAACATATAGTGAATAAGTACTAATGATTTCTGAAAATGTGCTATAATTGTTTCATTGGATTCTGGCTGAGTGCTACGACTCATTTTTGCTCGTTTTGTTTCTGCTTTTCACTTGCTTTGCCTCCATCTTTACAGTACCCAACAATAAAAATTAATTAAACTTCAAGGAAATGTGTTGAGTTCCAACCAGTGAATAAGCTTAAAATTGAAGATTTTGTGGCTTTTATAGTTGTTTAATTATAAGTAATAAGAATTAAACATTTCAGACATGCAAATTTAATAAAGTATGTAATACATCCATTCACCATATTTAAATATTACTTGCTAGATGATGATTCTGTTTATGTAGATTTGTATATTATTCAGTTTCTCAGTAACTTACACACGTTCTATTATATAAGGTGGGAAACTTTTTCGAGTCCGCTAACACAAATTTTTATAATGAAGAATAAGATAATTATTATGTTTTGTACATAGTAAATGTTAGTGACATTTCATTCGTTTTTTTTTCATGGAAACAGTAATTATAAAATTACTGTCTTAATTTTTTTTTTATTTTTAATGCGTCCTACATGATTTAGGACTTCTGACTACTTTACATACACTAGGTATAATACCACCGACAACAACGCACTCTAGATAACGTAAACGTGTGCGGCTTTAGCTCACTTTCCAAGTTTAAAAGCGAATAATTTGATCATAAATAGAGATATGTGTTATTTCGTACACCAAAATTTGGGTTTTTAGTCATTCTTTTGGAACAACAACTTTAAAAAATGGTTAAGTGATTATTTTCAAAATAAACAAAAAAATGGCTGCGGAACGTCACCTGCAGGTTGATTATCACTTTGGCCCGCAATGTATTTCCTATGCTGTTTCTCACATAACTGTGGATTGTACAGAGTAACCCGTCTATTCTCTTCGCAGAAAAACACATTAATCAGTAAAAAGATTTAATTTACTTTATGCTATGTCCTTGTATATTCACTGTCCTTGACCATCGTTAAAACCCACCCACATTTAAGATCACCTAAAGATGTTTCAAACCCATTATCATGTTCCGGGGTGTATAAGTTATCCTGTTCATGTGGAAAGTATACATTGGAACCACAAAACGTAGCTTTGATACAAGACGTAAAGTACATATGAGATTTTGTAGATTAGGTCAACCAGAGAAGTCTTCGGTTGCTGACTATGCCTTAAATAATCTAAATCTTGACACTTAATTTGACAATATGGAAATATTGTCAAGACAAGATCATTATTATTTTGGTTTACAACGTGAAGCTATTGAAATACATAAACACCCTAATAATTTTAATAGACAAGAAGAAAATCTCCGTTTAAATAGGTTTTGGCATCTTATAATTTAAAAAAATGGTATAACGGTACGTCTTGATTTTAATTTTAATTTTAACTTTTGGTATGTCTAGGTTTTTTGCTGTGATTTTCCTAGACCTTGAAACAAATGCTTTACCAATTATATGTTAAATTACCACATCATTATAATTTAACATAATTAGTAGAAATTAAAATTAAAATTAAAATTAAAAAATTACATAAAACGTTCTGCGTTTCATTGTTAATTACACTTGCATTTATTGACAAAGGTATTTCTTTGTTAGATTTAACTGGACTTTAATTGATGTTTTGTTATATTTGTGAATGTGCTTCTATCATTGTCAAATTGAAGTTTTTCACAACTTTACACTTACATCATAGCTTGATTAAATTTTTATTTTTCATTGTTAGCCTTCGACCGTTAGAGGGCGTTCTGATTTGTCATCTTTAAGATAGTTTAGCAATGTTTAATTTTTAATGATCTAGTTATTCTTTACTATAATTTCTTTCTATAGTTGGCTTAATGGATTTCTCAATATGTTATGTTAATAGGCTGATGTTTATGTTTTAATTTTTCAACTTTAACAACTGTAATAGATATTACTACTTACGAAGATTGTTTCGAAACGTTTAGATTATATAATATAAATATACCCCATTAAAAACCCCCAAAAAAGATAAGTATTTTAGAAGAACTTAAAGTTTCCTACTTCACAGTGCTCCAAAACTTTGAATGAAATTGTGGGACGATAAGTTGTCGCCAATCCTTTTTAGAGTGGGAACCAGTCTTCAAACCATACTGTGTTGAACCATCCACTTAAACGATTACAGTGAGCACCCATAGAACTACTTTCAACCCATGTGGACCACAAATAGTCAGTCTTATAAACGACGTAAGGCCGTAAGACGTCTCCGAAAGCATTTCCACCAAACATGCATGTAGCAGATTTACTAAAGTTCATAACTTTTTCTGGATGTTTTGATCCTCGCTAAGTCAAATTCCTTTCTTGTTCGGGTCATCACTTAAATTAGTTCCAGATACAGTTAGATGGAATATTCTGATTCATTTTTTAAATTTTAAAAGTAATCGTTCAAGCCTTTTTCATTCATTTATTCTCTTGAGCGTTTGATGTCGCTAGCAATGCCTTGTATAAAAGTAAGATTCCTCTGAAGGCATGTTCCTCTGCTTTCGTGAAAACAGGTTGACCACCATATGACTTCATATGTTAACTGGAATGTGGAGCAGTGGTATGGTGCCCTTTCTACGCTGTGAACATTAGTGATCTTGAGAAGGTTCAAAGACGTTTATTAAAGTGTTTGTTTTCCGAAAATATAATCACTATCCACCTTGAAACCGTTCTCATGAATGTTTATTGAATGAATATAAGTTTGTATCCTTAGAGGTTAGAAGAAATATGCACGCTGTAATATTTTTATTCAGTCATATCGCCTTTAATCGACTGCACAGAGATTTTCAACATAATCTAATTTAGAGTTCCAAGATTTAATTCTCGTTCAAGTAATGTGTTCCACCTACCTGCCACTCGAACCAACGTCCTTTTATATTCCCCTTTGTACGGAATGACCTCGGCTTACTCTTCAATGGAAGCTAATCTGGATATTACTAACTGAACTATTAAGCAGATCAAATCGGCTCTAGTAACTCTAGTAATCTACCCATTCATAATATACCTTAAACTGTAGCTAAGCATTTAATCTTAGACCCTACGTAGTAAATAATAATTTCTGTTTATTGTAAACTTGACACCGCTTGTTCTCCTCCTAAGTAATTCGGCGCAGTATGTCTGTTAAGGAGGTATTCTAATAATAATAATAATAATAATAATAATAATAATAACAATAATAATAATAATAATAATAATAATAATGAGTAAACTAGTTGAGTGTCTATCACAGGATATCGGTAAAACCCTATATATAGATGACTTAGTTATATACAAGTCAGGCCCTATAAAGGAGGATCTACTACATCCCTTGCAAAACGAAATCGACCAGTTAGTGAGAATGGCGAACAAAATAGGTTTTACTCTATCTGCTACGAAATCACAGGTAGTTCATTTCTGCCGTTTAAGGTCTCATCACGATCACCCTGGGTTAGGATTGGAGATCATACGCTAGAAGTTAAGGACTGCGTACGTTTTTTAGGGATTCTCTTTGACAGAAAACTTTATTGGAAGAACCATATTGAACATTTAATCACAAGGATGAAGGTAATCATTAACACTCTCAGGTACCTATCTCATATATCATGGGGTGCTAAGAAGGATACCCTACTTAGAATATACCAGTCCTTAGTTCTTTCTAAACTCAGCTATGGAGGAGTTGTCTTATCTAGCGCTAGAATGTCACATATTCACAAGCTGAATAGGATTCACTGTGCAGGACTAAGGCTGTGCAATGGAGCATTCCGCACATCGAGATTAGACGACATATGTTTCGAGAATAACAGTACTCCTATTCAACATATCCTGTGTGTAATGCTACTTAATTACGCCCTTAGAACGAATGCCCAGCCAAGCCACCCAAACCACAATACCTTTTTTAATTATAACATCGGCCATTTTGCCAATAGAAGCTCCGCTATGCGCCCGGCGGGTGTGAGAACTACCGAGATGAGCAGAGACTACGGACTCCGTTACCCATATCAAGTCTATCCATATGAAGAATGTGAAGTAGCACCATGGATAATTAGCCAACCGAGTATTCACGCAGACAACTGTGTTCGTGACGATTCTAGGATTAGTTTACAAATCACGAAAAAATCTTTTACAAAAATTTTATCAGAACACGAAGGTTACAACATAATATACACAGACGGATCTAAAAGCAAAATCGGTGTGGGTAGTGCCATTTATGTGAAGAATAAAGCATACTGTTGATCTATTCTTAATGATGCAAGCGTGTATACAGCAGAGTTGTATGCTATATTGCAAGCTTTGTATTATGGTGATTTAAGTACAGAACGTAAATTTTTAATTTGCAGCGACTCTTTAAGCTCAATAAGAGCTCTAAAAAACACCTTCTCTAGAGACACCTTAATAAAAAAAATTCTGGCAAGCATTGAACGGTTAAGAAATTCAGGTAAAAAGGTATGTTTCGCATGGTGCCCCTCGTACTGTGGAATCTTGGGTAACGAGCTTGCAGACGACGCGGCACGTAAAGCAGCAAGTAGTAAAGAAATTGACGTTCGACCTGAAGATGTTAAACTATCAATAAAAAGGAAAGTCGTAAATTATGCCTTCGATAATTGGACAAACAACAACTCTGCTTACTCAAAGATTAAAACAAACTAAAAACTATGGAAATTCCCAGAAACCGTCACAAGAAGAGAGCAAGTAGCAATCTCAAGGTTACGCATCGGACACACAAATCTTACATCCTCATATTTACTTTTAAGGAAGAAATTCCTCTTTGCACAAAATGTAGCGAAGTACTTACTGTGCCCCACATATTATTTAAATGTAGAGAGTTCAATAGACAAAGAGTTCAAAATAAATTATGCGACCGAATAGACCAATGTTTAAACAATGACACACAGAATATCCAGAATCTAATTAATTTCCTAAAAGAAACCAGTTTATTGAAAAAAATTTAACCAGTATTGATGATAGTACTTAGTATTTACGTACAAAGTAGATAAGAATTGTGAAACGTGCTAATGACCTAGTCGTCGAAGCACTTACCCAAAAAAAAAAATAATAATAATAATAATAATAATAGTAATAATAATAATAATAATAATAATAATAACAATAATAATAATAATAATAAATACAAGCAGTAGCGATATCTTTAGATTTCTCGATAAAAATCGCACTTTGCAACGTATATCTACCAGAAGATAATTGGAAAACCGAAGACCTCGAAAACTTAACAGCACAACTACCAACCCCATGCATACTAATGGGAGACTTTAATTCCCACAGTCCAGTGTGGGGGTCTACAAAGTTGGATATTCGGGAAAAGAAAATAGAAGAGTTTCTGGAAAGAAACAATATGGTTCTCCTAAATAACTCCAAACCTACCTTCTTCAATTCAAGATCAAACTCTTTCTTTGCCATTGATCTCACCATAGCCACTCCACAACTGGCTTTTGAATATACATGGGACCAGATACCAGACCTCCATGGAAGTGACCACTTCCCAATTATAATATCTACGGACATAAAAGATGCAAAACCTAATATAAAAAGTAAATGCCTGCTAAATCATGCAAATTGGGAAGAATATAAAGATAATATCACACATATAAACAGAGACGAAATGATTGAAGTGATGGTTGTCAATTTCTCAAATGTTATAGCCGAAGCGGCAAACAAATCTATCCCAGTTACAAGGGGGAAGCTAAAAAGACCACCTGTACCAAGGTGGAACCAAGACGTTGCTAATGCTATAAAGAACGGAAAAAAGGCTCTAAATACCTTCTCATGAAACCCTACAGTACCAAACCTCATTACCTTCAAAAGATCGAGAGAAATAGCAAGACGACTAATATTGGACTCCAAAAGAAAATCATGGGAGAGGTATGTATCAGAATTTACCCCAAAAACCCCATGCACCGAAATGTGGCATAAAATAAAATCCATATCAGGAAAACTGGTTCTGCGGCCTCAAATTAAACTCGAGCAAAATGGAACAATAATATCAGACGCGGTTAAAGTTGCTGAAAGCATATCAATGCATTACGAAGAAACAAGTTCTTCAATCAAGTGTCAGCAAGTGTGCGTGTGTGCATGTGTGCATGTATTCATGTGTGCGTGTGTGCATGTATTCATGTGTGCGTGTGTGCGTGTATGTGTGCGTGTGTGCGTGTGTGTGCGTGTGTGCGTGTGTGCGTGTGTGCGTGTGTGCGTGTGTGCGTGTGTGCGTGTGTGCGTGTGTGCGTGTGTGCGTGTGTGCGTGTGTGCGTGTGTGCGTGTGTGTGTGTGTGTGTGTCGTGTGTGCGTGTGTGCGTGTGTGCGTGTGTGCGTGTGCGTGTGCGCGTGTGTGCGTGTGTGCGTGTGCGTGTGCGTGTGTGTTGTGCTGTGCGTGTGCGTGTGTGCTGTGTGTGTGTCGTATGTGCGTGTGTGCATGTGTGCGTGTATGCGTGTGTGCGTGCGCGCGTGTATGCGTGTGTGCGTGTCTGCGTGTGTGGGTGTGTGCGTGTGTGCGTGTGTGCGTGTATGCGTGTGTGCGTGTGCGCGTGTGTGCGTGTGTGCGTGTGTGCGCGTGTGCGTGTGTGCGTGTATGCGTGTGTGCGTGTATACGTGTGCGTGTGTGTGCGTGTGTGCGTGTTATTAGAAATTATTTCAAATTGTAAGTTTTCCCGCCATAACAATTGCAGGAACCTAGATCTACTTAATATAGTACTAGATGGAGCGGTGATCAAACTCTAATCCGCTTTTAAAAGCCTTTATCTATCTCTATTAAAATACTGATTTACATAATATACGTTTATTTTTACATATATTTTACAAGTATGGTCTATTAATGCTTAAAGCTACATCTTCCATAAATTTTTCCGGGAAGATGTGTACAATTTCAGTTACATTACAACTATGACCTATTAATGTTGAAAGCTATCTGATATTTTGACAGAAAACTTTGCCTCTGGATAATATACTTTCTTCGTCGCTCAGACCTTCATTATATAGATTCTTTGCTACTTCATTTATAAAATCCTCATAAATCTAAAAATTGCGATAATCATTGACATAATTCAGTTTCTGGATTTATCACCTCCTCAGCCGAACAGAATAGTTTGATTGTCTGCTCGGATAATAATACTGCATTGTTTCCTCTGCTTATTCTGATTCGCTTTTCTTCGTTGGTAATAAACAACAATTCAATGTTTATGCCTTAACCTATATGGATAGCTATCTCGGGTTCGTCAGATTTCAGAGTTTGACGTATTAGATGCTCAGTTTTATTGTTCGAGGTTTCTCGCCATTCCTCCATATCAAAGTGCAGAGAGCATATGTCTGTAAATGTCGTCCAAAATAATTGTACTACAGGTTTAAAGTCATTATTTTTCAATGAACTTCCTACCTCGAGTATTGTGGAATTATCGATAAATAGCGCCCATGTTAATAATAAAGATTGTACAACAAACCTATTAATAATATGTCTATACCGCAATACTCTTTACCTTTAGACGCAGCTTCAGGTGTATCAGTCCGGGAATAATCTGCTTTATCATCAATATCCCATATATTTCTATATCAGGCATATCCGTTTGTTCAGCACCCATATCGTCTGATTGATTTCAATTAACTACTTATCGAACTGCGTTACCACCCCATTTATAGCGAGTGTGGCGTCACAATAATGAGAATGAAGCTTAGTTGCATCCCCCAAGCTATCTTACATTCGTTTATTACCTATGTTAGCGACAGGAAGTGTATGTCATTCCTTTATTACGTGTGCTACCGATAAGAAGTGCATATGGAAATTGTAGTGTAAGTATGTAAATCTTTTTAATCATTTACTTATTATCGTTATTTTCAGATGGATCGTATAATCTCCGTATTTGAAACGATGATTGAAAATATTCGACGTGTAATAAAATATGATTTGCTACAATTAAGTGCCGAAAATTTGCTTGCAATATGGAATAAGTTACCTCATTATTGTCAGGAGGATAGACAATTACGCGCTAAAATAAGATGTGTGAAGCATTGGAATAAATTAGTCGATGTTGATCATATAGATCGACCACCTCTTCTAATGTTTGATTGTTTTCAATGTAATAATAAATAAATTCGTTTAACTACGACGTAAATTTTTTTATTTTACCTTTCATATTAACTCTTATACGCTGTAGGAATAAACAGCTTCAAACGTCACAAATATCTTTTATTATAATATTTATATACAATATGTACATTAACATAATTATAAGAACAACGAGGGTGATGACGATGATTATTAGTCAGGTTATCCTATAAATATAATTCGTTAATTTTGTAATGCAGAATAATAATAATGACTTGTCTGTATAGTTAATGAAGGATAGTTTAGCCATCATTTTAGTTTTACCAATATCTATGCTGTCTCCATAAACCAGCTGAACCAACGCAAGTTGTTCAATGCACTGCTGAAGATTATGCACTTTCTCATCCGCTAGCTCTTTTGTTAACCTCTCAAGGAGAAATATAGTATGTTCTGTTTCTACCGCTACCTTTCTACCATATTTAGTGTTTATAATTTTAATATTTTTTAGCGGATATTTATAATCAGTAACCATATCGGAGACTTTTAATACAGCTTTTAATTTGCCGTTGCCAACCGAAGTTAGTTGCTATAGAAAATCCATATTTAAGGCAGTAGCGTCCTAAAAATTTATTAATATTCGTATTTAATTATTATCTCAATATCACTATAACGACTGAGATACAACCTTATAGCGCTCTGATATACTCTCAGTATGATTATAAAAGGTCAAGAGTGATGTCAAAAGGTCACGAATGTGTTGTCAATCATGAAATTTAGAAAAAATACATTGAATGTATGTGATTTCACATTAAATGTACTTTTTGTGTCTTTATTATTTCCTCACCATTTGATATAATTACTTTCATGATGTTATTATGCTTGTTTTTACTTCACCTGATTGTGTAGGAATACTGTGAAGGGAAATTGCTATTGTAAACACGTGCTACAAATGTTTATTCATTTTGTATTCGAGTATTAAATTATAAATAATGGAAGGTTACATAATGCTATAAATTTCGTTTCTATGCAAATGTAATTACACATTGAAACTATTTGTTTACTACTTTAATTTTATAAATAAAGTGTACCGTATGAATAGCTTGTACACTTTCATCAATTTTAAACAATATAACTTGTCAAACAATGTACCATCAGTTAATACATCTTATTCTACTCAAGAAAAGATCATTTTAAAGATTTTGCTCCATTGCGCCATATCAAAATGCAGACAGCATATGCTGCAATGAATACCTTTTCTAAACAATACCATAAAGTAATTATTATAGGGTAAAAGGTGAATATTCGAGATGTATTATCTGTTGCAGGGTTGTTACGTACACATGTGTACCTTGTCCACTAGCTTACCGTAACCGAGAAGATAGACTTAAAGCTACCGGTAAGCTCAGTCAAGGTAGAGAAGTGGGATGGGTTCTACAGTGACGCAGGTGGTACCTAAAAGCTTAAAAGAGAAGGGAGGGCACCAGCTAGAAGGATTAACAGCCAGCCCTAGATAAACGGAGAGAATTAGTTACTTTCCTAGCTAAGCAACGAATATAAGGAAGCATCTGGGTAATAAAAAAAATAGTTACAAAATAGAATGTCCCCAAACAAGTAACATATTATAATTCAAATATCACAAACGTAGTACAGCTTCTATATATATATATATATATATATATATATATATATATATATATATATATATATATATATATATATATATATATATATATATATTAGTAATACTAAGTGGTTATACTCGAAAATGGCAGTTAGATCTCATTAAAATAAACAACTTTTTTTAGTTCCAATTTTTGATTTTGTACCCCGGTTCGAAGTTACAGCTTTTCGTTTGTTTTTCGAAAAATAGTCACAACTTCTTTATTTTAAGGACATTAGTAAAAAATAAAAAGTTTCTGAATTAGCTTTCGATTCTCTAGAACATTTGTATTTACAACTATTTTCTATTTTTTCAAATAACAAAATGGCGACCGATCAAAAATTTAAAACCAAGATATTTTGATAACCACTCGATCGATTTGTGAAAGTAAAACATTTATAAAATCGTGTGTTTGACAGATAAATTTGACAAATTTACTGCTGTTTGAGAAGGATTTGTCCTGCAAATGTGTTGAAACAATAAAAATAAATCAATCTAGTGCACTATCTAACCTGTTTACTTGATACTGATAACATTAACTGTAAATATAGAAGAACAACAATAACGAAAGAATAAATAATAAAAAGAAAATAAGAACATTAAATTAATCATATTAAGTGTTCGAAGTGACCCCTCACCAATATGAATACAATGTTGAAGTCGATTCTCGAATGCCCGACTCACATTTCGCAATATTGTAAGAATTGAATGCTTCTGTAATTCTGACCTTCATGTTTTCTTTTGTCGTTGGTGGGTTATTATACACCATACTCTTTACACAACGCCACAAGAAAAAATCCTCTTTAATTAGGTCTGGTGATCAAGCTGGCTAATGTTTAGGTCCTCCTATGCCTATCCATCTTTGTTGCAAATAGTTATTCAGATAGTCCTCGATAGGACCTGTGTTATGAACTGGTGCGCCATCATGTAGCAGCCACATGCGTTGCCGAATGTGGAGGGGCACTTCTTCAAGAAGAACTGCTAAATGATTTTGAAGAAACTGTAAATAAACCGTACCATACACCGTTTCTTCAAAAAAGTGTGGCCCTATTATACGATTTCCCAAACTCCACCCCAAACATTCAAGGACCATCTTGTTTGGCTGTGTGTTCGTATCAAATGTGGGTTAGATGTCTGGTAATAGTGAAAATTGTGTCGGTTAACTCCTCCATTTTTCGAAAATGTTGCCTCATCCCCAAACAAAACAAAATCAAATAAAAATGGTTCTTCGTCGATTTTCTATTTTCTCCATTGACAAAATTCTACTCTGCTTTGGAAATCGCTTACAATTAGTTCCTGATGTAGTTGGACATGGAAAGGATGTATTTTATGTAATGACAGGATTCGTTGAACCGTACCATGGCTAATGCCTGTTTGAGATGAAATCTTCCGTATACTGGTATGCGGGTCTTGTGTAACGCTCAGCAACACTTTGAGTTGGTTGTCTTCCGTTATTGCATGTTTTCCTGCTTCTCTCTTGTGATAGTTAACCGATCCGGTACGGTCAAAGCGATTCAACAATTTTCTCAAACTAACATTGCTCGGTTGTCTCCGGTCTGGAAATCTTTCACGATATACTCTTGATGCCAATAAACAGTTTTTGGTGCATTCACCAAGTATCCAAATCATGTCAGCCATTTAACGACGGGAAACTTGTTCACCATTCACCTCGTAGCTACTTTTCACTTCAACTATATTGAAACAGAGAAATAAATTGAACGAATAACTGAGCGAAACACTGCAGTGAAACCTGTCGAACTGACAGATATGTCAAATACAAAAACTACTTGATAATAATACAAAAACTTCGTGATAATTACTTTCAAACAGCGAATTGGAATGAATATCTGGAAATATCTTTCCAAATACCCTGTATAATGTATTCAACCCCGACATTAAAAAAATCGAAAAAATGTGGGCTTTCTGAATTTGAAACAATATGCAGGGGTTCCCATTTAAAAAAACATAAGTTAGATTCATATCTGAATTTTGGAACATCCTGTATAGTTCAAAATAATTTTAAATGGTGCACTGTTACTTCCTCTACCCTTTTTGTTTGAGAACTGTTTTGATATCTATGAAACCAAAGGAGTTATCGAACTTTGCATCTTGGTTGGTACACTCTGTATATATACAATACATGTGTATATACACACACACACCACACACACACACACACACACACACACACACACACACACACATATATATATATATATATATATATATATATATATATATATATATATATCACATATATATTTTAATATATACAGGGTGACCCAAACTCTATGGCCAAAACGAAAACAGCTGATTCCTCTGGCCAAAAGGAACAAAAAATTGTTAATACAGGGTATGTCTATTGTTGATGGTTTCCAAGGTGTTAACTCTTTTTTAATTTTTTCTATTTCGTGGACTTATTTTTTAAATCACGCTGTATCTTACAAACTAGAAGAGTTACAAGAAAATACATTAGGGGAAATTTGTAGAAGATGAAATTGCCTTAAAGAATATTGAATTCATTCGAGACAAACTCATCATTCAACATTTTTAATGAGATAATGAATTCAGAAATGATTTTTTTTCAAATCCCAAGACAAACTTCCAAGAGGAATATTTTTCCAATAGAGATGGATTTGATACATGGCCGATAAAGGAAAAACTTCCTTTTTTCATAATCTTCACAACGATATGAAAAAAACTTATGGTTGACGTACTAATTACTGAATTGTTACAGGAATACACCTCAGGAAAAACTTTTAGAGCATAAAATTACCTTCAAAAATATGGTAGAGTAGATGAGAATTGACGATTTGTCCCTCACTTTTCAATCAATCTGTACATTTACGGCAAGAAATACGTCTCCTTTACTGATATCTTTTCATCACCGTAGTAACGACTTGACATTAGTAAGTTAGTTGTCAAAATTTGTTTGCTATTACAGTTTTGCTGATTTCAAAACGAGTTCTTTCTGTTGTAGTGACATTGTAATTTAGTTGTTGAGTCGTTCTTGTTCTACTGACTACTAAAGCTGCAGTTTGTTCACCTAATGTTGAGTGTGATGATTTAAATCGTAACCAAGCTTTCCCTTATAAATTTTGATCTGCTTTATATCTACCTTCTAAATTCCGGCATCTCTTCTAAAATTTGATCTGCTTTATGTCTACTTTCTAAATCCCGGCAATCTCTATAAGTAACATGAAGTTTGCATTGAGCATCTAATTGATTAATATCACAGTCACCGAGTGCGAGTCGTTTCTTTAAATTTGTACCAGGGCCACAATACTGGTAACCAGGTAAATGCAATTTAACAGGAAGTTTATTGATAAGAGTATTCACCAAACCACATGCACTCTTTCACTTCTTAGCCAACATTGTTTACCTAGATGGATGAAGCAGGGTATTTATATCTAAATCGAGATCACAAAAAGGAATCGTAGTTATTGCAACTTTTTTATTTAGTAAATGCTATTCACAGATAATCAGGACGATAATACAATATTTCCATTAAGAATACAGCGTTATGTGAATTAATGTTATACTTATGATTTATAATATATTCAATGTCTTTATAAATGTCATCATCACTAACATGGAATTCTTTTTAACGAAAACGGCGGTAGTTGACAACTTGCTGTATGAACTTTTCATTGCAACACACCAGATTGTAGGATTCAAGAAATTCCAATCTATAGCACGTTATATCCTGTAAATTGAATAGTTATTCTACACTATGATCATTGAGTGTGTAACCACAACACAACACTTTACAAAATTCTGTAATATCCTTTAATCAATTCCTAATTGTAATAAATACCAATATTGCGAGATAGAAATTCATAATGTTGATCACAGATTATATCTACATTTGACCGATAGGTAACCACAATCGATTAAGTATTCATTAATGCTTTTTATGCACTTTCGATAAAACAACCTTGTCTTGAAATCATGGACAGTCAGTGTCAGAAGAATAACCTTGTTTCTCTTCATTTTTATTTTTACTACTACTACTACCATCACTATTTTGACAGCACCAAAAGCACTTTTACAGTTCATATTGTTTCTGCAACTGTGCAGGGTATCCTTATATAACGTTGAACTTCTGAGTTTTGATCGTTCCAGAAATAATTTTATTGCTTTTAGCATTATAATTAGATAACGCAATTGCACTATGACTAAACACTGTTTAAGGAATGATTCTAGTTACAGCATGCGTAATTTTCATATGGTGGGGTTGTAGCACAACTATTAAAAATAAAATGTTTTTTGTATTCCCAGTTACACCCAAACTACTTATGGACTCGTCATTCATGTTTAATAATAATAATGTTAAATTATATTCTTCAATTCAAGTTTGTTCTTTGAAATACTCACAGAAGCGCTGAGGTAATACACATTTAAAATCAGCTGTTTCCATCACTACACGTTTACCATATTAGTATTAATTACAGCAATATTCATTACTTTATACTTTTTTGATGTCTCGAGATCACACACATTTTTAAAGGATTTGCAATAGGTGGTTTGGTTTAACCCTACTAATTCGATGTTTAGCAATTACAAGTTGCTAACTGACTGATATCAACACACCTCGCTGAGGTTTATATAAGAAAAATGTGGTGTCCGTGATTTGAGTACCTATTAGAACATGCAACTTGTCAAATACTCACCTTGACCCACCTTTAGTTTAGACAACTATTTGATCTTGACTCGATTTAGCCAATACAAAAACCATTTAATCTTGACATGCTTTTTACCATAGACAACAACCTATCCTTCAGAGGAGTTTCCCAAGGTCACCACCAGGCTGCGATTTACCTTGATGTAGGTTGGAACCCGCTTTACTATGCAAGCAGCGATTGAGCTTGGGTCTAGAACACCCCCCCACCCCCTATATGTCCACTAACGCCCAACAACAGAGCAATACATGCGACAAAGAATATTCAACAATTACACCCGGAATTCCCCGAGAAATGTCCTTTCACGCTAGGATAGACAAATGCCTTGAACAAAATGGAACATCTTTTAAGATAGATGAGCTACTGTCAAAGTTATTTGTCAAATAAACATTGTTGTTTTTCCATGGCTGACTACAGTAGTACTGTAGTAATAAAATGGGCATGGGCATCTTAGTGGTTTTTGGTAAATATCTGGATAACGGTACAGAATTTTAATACAGTTGTAACACGGAAAAAACTATTTAACGTCGAAGTGTCGTTAGACTTCTTGTATTAAAGTTCACAGTATGTGGCTTGGACAAAACAGACCCAAGACCATTTAATAATTGTTTCCAGGCAAGCAAAACGATTTTTTATTGTTTTTAATTTATTGCTTATACACTACTAAAGAAAATTTAATAACATTTTGGGAAATAAGTAAGAACACACATGTATAGGTATGCGTTCGAACGAAATTCCTAACTTAATTGAAATAAGAGGGATGGATGTCAGACGCACTATTGCAGAACCCTGTTTATGTAATAATAAGTTGAAGTTTTAAGTTATTTTAAATTCGTTAAGGCCAGGAATACACAAAGTCCGCAATAATGATTAAATAATAATACAAAGACTAAATAAAGTTTTAACCACTATTTCGAAAGTACCACTGTTTGGGACCAAAGATGAGAATACCTAATTTTTTCTTAAAAAATTATAAGAGGTATTCAAACAGAAAACCATTGGGAATATCCGCTATTATCGTTTTTCGTTTCTATTGGATATTCAAGTACAAGGTATGGGAGGACTTCATGATATGTAGTTACATACTTCAAAATAATTTTAATGGCTCTTAAGCGCGCTAAAGGGAAGATCACTTGTATAAATTTAGTTTATTATTTGTGAGTGTAGAGAATTTAAATGAACAACAATGGTGGAAATCATTGGCCATGTAGAACGGCTTCCAGCATTGTGTTACTTTAAATAGAATACGGAATCACGTGTGATGCATAACCCTGCAACTTCTGAGGATGTTCATTTTCCCGAAGACATATTGAAGATGGGAGATGCGTCAACCGTTCTTTTCGTCCATGATACGGACAGACTTTTTTTATAGCCAGAACATGTAAAGATGCAGTAAACAATTTTATTAGATTTACACAATTCGTGTGGACATTAGGAGTAATGGCGAAGCCATCACAATTCCAGTTATACAGGGTGTCCCATGACGTAATGTCAAAACTTAGTATACGTAATCTGCACTCCAAATAGAGTAAAAGTTGTAATAAAGTTTTGCCTTAAGGGAAATCGTTTTGATAATACATAGGATTAAATTGTTATAGACCAAATAATTACAGTTTCAGTTCAAAATCACAATAGAAATTACTAATATGGGCGCTATTCCTCTCAAGACATATTCTGGCTCTCCTTAATGGAGGTCTAGTTGCACTACGCAGCATATCATTATTTTTTGGTGGGGTTTGGTAAATCGATATTTTTCATGTGACCCGACAAATAATAATCTAAGCATGTCAAGTCAAAAGATCTTTGGGGGCCAGGAGTGTTGTTCTCCTTTAGCAATTACACGCCCTTCATTCCGTTGATTTAAGAATTACGTTACGCGTAAGGAAAACTGCGCTCGGGCACTGTCGTGCTGATACCACAATCCTTGTCTCATGACTAGAGGAACATTTTCTAACATATTTCCTAGATGATCTTCTAGAGAATTTAAATACCTGCCTAAGGTTAAATTATTGTCGAAAACGAATGGGCTAATGAGCGTGTTGTCAATAATTTGACACCACACATTCACTGGCAACCTATGTTGATGATATGACTGTGTGGTTTCACGTGGATTCTCGAAACTCAATAAATAACTGTTCTTTCTATTTATTAATCCATTCCTTGCAAATGTTCACTTATCTATTAACTACTTGTCGATGCTTAATTATCCAGCAGCAAAATTGCATGCGTCTGGGGAAATTTGTGGGCAAAGGAGTTTGAACAGACTGGATTTGAAACAATTGAAAATGATGAAGTTTTAATGTCCTCCACACTCGCATTCGAGGTACATTAACATGAGCAGCCATTCGGCGAACATAAGTGCTGGGTTTGTCATTAATTTCTCGAAGTATGTTCTCTTCATTTTGCTTGTTGTATTAGACGTTCAGTCGATGGCTTTGGGAAAGTTTTATATTGGCGTATGTATTTGTGTGCGTTTTGGGAAACTCGTCGGTCTGGTATTCGCCGGTTTGGAAATTTCAACGCACACTCTAACAGAGTTGTCGCTGAGTTTCCATTCCAAAAACCGTAATTTTAATGGATATCAACGTACAAGTAATCACTTCGAACACTGTCAATCCGTACAATTAGATAAATCATCTTTGGCGTTTGACAACTAAGTAAATTCATAATGACCCGAACACAATAAGTGAAACCAAAATCCACTATACAGCTTCAGGAAATCAATCAATAAAATACGTCGATTTTAAACTTTATGACCACACAAAACCAAAAAAAAATGCGTGAAAGCGAGAAATAGGGCGTTTAAATGCCAATTACAGGACACCCTGTATGTGCTTGGCTTCCAAATAAAACACGGGATACATGCATAAGGTTACTTTTCATATTAAAAATTGAAGCATTATGGAACCCAATCTTATATATTAAAATAATCGGGTGACTTTCATAGCTCACATAGATTGCGAGACAACCGTTTGATGGATTTCGTTTGATTTTTTTTTTTTGATATGAAGGTAATTTTGTGCAGAAGGAAATAACAGAACCAGAATTTCAAATAAATGTAAAAATTAAATAAATATGGTTGAAAATCATTAAACTGTATTATCGATATTTTTATAGAAGCGGGCGGCTTTGGAATTATTTGTACGTTAACATATTATATTAATATTCTATCAAGTTTTAAACGTCATTCTGGCATAGATTATTGTTTTTCTACAATGTTGGAAATTTAATTTCAACCGCAAAATTTTGCGGGAGAAAAGCTCGTCGAACCGGGTTCCATCTCCATTTGAAGAAGTGTTTTTCTGGTGTTGAAATTTCTGATTATAGTTTCCATTGCAATCAAGTATTGTGGCTTGTGGTTAAGTTTAATAGACATTTCTGATGTTGCCATTAGAAAAACACGCTGCTTAGGTAATAGAATATTGTCAAGGAGGTAAGTATAATGATTTCAGAATAGTATGATAAACCATTCTATCAAAATGATAATAAAAGGAATGTATGAACTACGACAATGAATTTACTTAGAAAAATGTATAACCCTTATCCTAAATTCGCTTTTAAGGTTCATGAATGCGTTGGATAAGTATTTTTTTAAATTTCTAAGTTTTCATAAGAACACGACGCTATCTCTCTTATATAAAGGTACACAGAAGCGCTAGAACATTTAAATTTGGTAAAATAACTAAACTGTCGATATTTGTTTGATATATGTACGCTGGTAACAACTTCCCGTTATGTGGTAAATATAACGTTGTAAAGTTCAAGTAATGACGTGTGTTGGTCATTTACAGTACTGAAAAAAGGAATATATAGTAATCATTTATTCAATAGTTTAGTTAGATTATATTCCAATTTAGTTTTGGTTGTTTAATGAATATTAAACGTAGAAAGGGCCAATCACGTACTTTTTAACTATTTTTTAATTACAGTTAGTAGTAGTAGTAGTAAAGTAAAATTTATATAATTATTTCACTATGCTAAACTCAATGTTTAAATACGTAAATATAGGTATATAACAATGAATAACAGGAATAGACTTAGAAAAATAAAAGAAATTTACACTGATGATACGGGCTATGTGAAGCAAGGAGGTTTTCTCTCGGAGCCTATTCACATTACGAACGGTCCTAGTCAGGGCTGTTGTTTATCACCATTTCTATTAAACATATATACCGAAATGACACTTAGAAACTGGAACCGAACATGCAACGGCATGGGCTTCCCAGTACATATTAATCATCGGTTATCCCTAAATTTTGCAGACGATCAAGCCATATTAACACAAGATGCATATGTCATGGAATTCATACATAAACAACTATATAGAGAATATAAAAAGCGGGGAATGGAGATCAGTTTGGAAAAAACAGAGTACCTAGTAGTGAATTCGGAACCATAATTTAATGTCTTAATTAATGATATCATTTATATCAAGCAAGTCGATGAATTTAAATATTTAAGAGCAATTATTGGAAGAAACAGTGGGATAGGTAAAAGAGAACACAAAACAGAATACAAAAAGCTCGTAAAGTAATAGGGACACTAAACCCTACATGGTGAGACATAAACATAACGATCAAGAACAAGAGAAGGTTGGGACAAACGATGCTGGAGTGGGTACTGTGCTATGGAAGTAAATTATGAGTTATGAAAGAAGAAGAGAAACTGATATTAGTAGCAGTAGAAATGGATTACCTACGACTCAGTGATCAGGTGGATTTCAGCATATAACTGACGAGATGGCCTAAGCGTGTGTTTACATGGAGACTCCCGGGAAGGAATAGAAAAGGGAGGCCACGACGTTCATGAACAATGAATCAAATATTTACCTATCTCAACAAAACGGGAAATTACAAATAAATTGGAGAATACCTAGTACGAATGATATACAAGAGTCAATGGCGTAACGTAAGAGTTTTACTTAGGGAGAAATTATTATGTATATTTAAACAAACTACTATAAATTATGTATGTGGACTAAAATACGGTAAATCAAATTACGCAACTTACAGGTACCTCTATTTCTAAACATGGTGAATGATCTGTTAAGTACCACATGATTGTGAATAAATTTTTCTTTCACACCTATCGCAAGACCACTTTTCATACAGTAATATTTGGAACTGGTAATACATGTAATGGAAATAAGTAGTATATTCAATATTTTCGACGAACTGTTAGTAATTAGATTATTATTGCAAGGAAGTGACAAATTCGGATTCTCAAGACTTTCCTTTACGAATAACTTTAGAAATGCTGTTTTTGCTATTTTTGTACAAACTAATATATAATTTATGAGAAACCTGATGAAAGTAAAAGTACTATCTTCAACAATGCAAATTTGGCAATTTCGGTTAAGAAGACAAGTAACACTTACTTTCATTTACTGAAAGTATAATAAAAATGTTTTAGCAACACCTTAACTAAGAATAATTTAGAAGAAAATGTTTCCCAAAGTTATATTAATTAAATTTTTGCTGATATGAGTGGCTCGTGAAATATATTATCGACATCCGGCACAAAATTTTACGGCCTTATGACATGAATAAATCAGACAATTGATAGGATGATTATTGTTATAGAAATTGGTTTTCCATTGATGAAA
This sequence comes from Vesta saturnalis, assembly GCA_036346205.1. Lineage (NCBI taxonomy): Eukaryota > Metazoa > Arthropoda > Insecta > Coleoptera > Lampyridae > Vesta > Vesta saturnalis. The sequence goes on from JARFJB010001970.1 coordinate 846,258, forward strand.
TTATATTTTAAATTTTGTTTATTTTGTTAGTTAACTTGATTACATAATAATTTCTATTAATAATATTACCAACATTACTACAAATCATTGGCGTTAATAGCTGAATTTATAAGTGTGTGGCTATCTCCTTTGCATTTTGGGTCAAAGCAAAAAAAAAACCACATAATACCTATAATTTAATTTTTGTATTATTGATTCATTGTAGTTCTACCAAATCAATGCGGTGATAAGATTGAGTATTGCTCACCTAAACATATGTTCCATTACAGCTCATTTTTTGGATTTTCAGATCACGGCCTCAACATTATTGCATTAAGTGAGACTTGGTTGACAAACATGATTACTACTGAAGCAATTCAAACACATGGGTATAAGTTTCTTAGGTCTGATCGTCTGACGCGAGGACGGTGTCGGTATGTATATAAAAAGTGATCTAAATTGTACAGTACTATCGCACGAGACGGAAATAGAGCAAATGTGGGATAGAATAAAAATTAATGGTTGTACTTATGGTGTTGGCGTGGTTTATTGACTTCCAAAATTAAACTATAATATCTTTCATGCCACTTTTGAAACTACCCTATCCGTCTTAATAAATGAACGAATTACTTGTGTGGGAGATTTTAATGTGAACTTCTTAAACATGGTAGACAATAACTCCCAAAAGCTGTTATCCCTCTGGGATTCTTTGGATTTGATACAAATTATACGTGCGCCTACGCACATAACTAAATCAAGTAGTAGATTAATAGATTTAAACCGAAGTTATAGAGCATGTGACTTATACTGTTACTAACATCAAAGGGCATGATGCAACTTACGGGATGCTTAAATCCAGTAATCAAGTACTAATTAATAATAATAATATAGCTATGTAACGAGATTTTCGAAATTTCTCACTTTAAAACTTTACCTTGGATTTATCACAAGTGCCCTTATATCATATAATGTTACTTAATTACGTTAATGACAAAGTTAATTTTTTTAATGAATGTATTCTAAAGATTTTTGATCATCACGCACCGATTAAAAAATCTAGATTTAGGAAAAAATATAGTACTTGGCTTACTAACAACTTGAAACTAATAATGCCACTCCGCGATAGAGCTGCAGCTAAATTTGAAAAGACTAAAAATAAGTATGTTTGACACATCGTTTTGATAGCATGTATTCATTTATACATATTATGTAAATTGTACATAAGCACTAATATACAATGGGCAATACACGTTGCTGGGGAAGTGGAAGAACAGAAATACCCTAATACTTCTGAACTTCTCCAATTATTCTATACAATTACATTTATCTTCTGTTGTTTTCTATATGTATTCATTGATTTCTGACTAAAGTATGTATTTCTTTCTTTCTCTTGTACACATATACAATGTATTTGTATGGATAATAAAATTTATTATTATTATTATTATTATTATTATTATTATTATTATTATATTTATTATTATTAAATTAAGTAAGTTCTTTCAGAAAAATTATTTTGAGAGTATCCTTCAATAATACAAGAACTGTGTTATTTGAATAAAAAGTTGTACCTTACATTCATTTTATATATTTAAATATGTGTACATTATTTATTTTTTGTGTCTTGTGAACACTTTTGTTTTTGCGTAATACATTAGCTTTAAATGAACCGTTCAATTAAAATAGAAATAATAGTGTATTTTATCTTAGACCAGAAAGCTAATAACATGTGGGAAAGTGATAAGCGCGCCAAAGAAATATCCAATCAACAATTCTTTGGTAAGTACAAACCTATATATACAGGGTGTATTTTAAAATAACCGACAAATGAAAACTGGAGATTCTATGATTCAAAATAAGACAAAAATGATCATAAACGCTTTTCCGAAAATACTTCCTAAACGAGATACAGGTTGATTAAAAAATACTTTTTTTAAGGTTTTTTTAACATTCCTCAAAAACTACAAAAGATATTACACTGAGATTTGGTACACCTAAATGACTAATTAAATACAATTAATCAGGTGTGTTTGAGTCAACTGACTCCATCCAGTGGCGTAGAATATTTTAAGTTAATCAGTTTAAGTAAAAAAAAAACGCACGCCCCTGGTTTGTTTGAAGAAATTTTTTTTTTTTGATAGATTCAACATTTAATTCTGCAAATAAATTTTTTCGATTCGGCACCCCGTTTTTGAAATATTTTGCATTAACATAAACGACCACATTATTCAATAAAAATCAAAATTTGTTTTATTTTACAAAAAAATAACGCAATTAACTATTAGGTTCATTATTAAAGCGATATTGAAGGTATCAAAAACAAAATAATAATTATTTTTATACATATTGTTCAAAATGTTCTCCTTCCTTTTGAATGCAAGCTTGTATTCTTCTTAGCAAATGAAACCTAACACGCTGAAAAATTTGTGGCATAGCCCTAAACTCATAGCATGCCATCTGTATGCGATTAGAAAGTTGCTCTCGATTATCAATTTGAACAGAATAGACACAAGTTTTCAGATACCCACACAAAAACCCAATGGGTTAAAATCTGGCGATCGTGCTGGCCACGGTATTTCACTTCCTCGTCCAATCCAGCGTCCAGGGAACCATGCATTTAAAAATTCTCTAACGTTTCGTGTAGAATGTGGTGGTGCACCATCATCCATGAAATACATGTTCATTTTAATATCTAAGGGTACGTCGTCAAACAATTCTGGCAAAACTTCTCTCAAAAAATTTAAATAGAATTCGCCAGTAAGTCTTTGAGGTAAACGGATAGGTCCGATTAGGTGATCGTCTAGTATACCTATCCAAATATTTTCGCTAAATCGATGTTGGTGAGCTATAACTACAGTTGGATCCTGATTTTCATCTAACCATTTGTGGGAATTATGCAAGTTTATTATTCCATTTCGGGAAAAAATACACTCATCAGTAGTCAATAAGTTTCTAACAAATTGTACATCTTCAGCATTTTTATTTAAAAACCATTCGCAAAAATTCATACGACGAGGATGGTCAGTACTTTTTGTAGGTGAAAGGGGTGTAAATTTTGTTCTCGTAAAACTTTCCAAGACTTGCGATGTGACACACCAAATTCTAAACCTAACTCACGCGTACTTATTGATGAATTTTCATAAACTCTATCTAAAATTTGTTCCTCAATTTCAACTGGTACACGAGCATTTCGTCCGGAATTTTTCTTTCCTTTTACTCTTCTATACTCGAACAAGTTACGATGAACGGTTCTAAACGTAGTATGGTGTGGATGTCTTCTATTTCGAAATCTTTGTTCATAAAGTCGACCAGCTGCGCGAGCATTGCAATTAGTATTACCATAACATAAATGCATATCGACCAGTTCTCGTTTTTCACAGTAATTAGACACAAACAATGAATTACAAAACACGCGTAAATGCAAATATTTTAGCAAACATAAGATACGTAACTGTCAAATGCAAAGCAATCTCTGATTTACTTAATTTGGTTATTACTGAATAATGTAGTCGTGTATGTTAATGCAAAATATTTCAAAAACGGAGCCGAATCGAAAAAAATTCTAAGTATGATTTTATTTGCAAAATTACATGTTGAATTTAACAAAAAAATATTTCTTCAAAAAAAGCAGGGACGTGCGTTTTTTTTACTTAAAGCGATTAACTTAACATATTCTACGCCACTGGATGGAACCAGCTGACTCAAACACACCTGATTAATTGTACTTAATTAGACATTTAGGTGTACCAAATCTCAGTGTAATATCTTTTGCAGTTTTTGAGAGATCTTAAAAAAATCTTAACAAAAGTATTTTTTACTCAACATGTATCTCGGTTAGGAAGCATTTTCGGAAAAGCGTTTATAATCATTTTTGTCTTATTTTGAATCATAAAATCTCCATTTCTCGGTGATTTTAAACACACCCTGATAATTTTATATATATATATATATATATATATATATATATATATATATATATATATATATAGGGTGAGTCAGTTTTTATAGAAAAACTTTAACAGGAGATAGAACACATGTTTCTAAAAAGAAAAGTTCCTATAAACATATGTCGTAGAAGGCTTCGTTTCCGAGATACAGGGTGTTGAATATAATTTTTTTTCTCAAATTTTCATTATCTCATAAACGAATGCTTAGATTTTTTTCATGTTAGGGGGATAATGTCTATTAATTAAGGGGCATGAAACAAGCGATAAGAATGTTCACAAACTTGCACAGTGGCGGAGTGGAGGGGGTGCTCAACCCATTTCATGAACAGAACTTCCACGCCAATGACTATTTTTTTTAAAAAACTGTTATTTTCATTATCTACATACAGTTTAACAAAAATAATGTACCTTCTTCTGTTTCGAAATTCCTGTGCGTTTCCGAGTTATTTTGATTTTTAGTGTTTGATGTGGTACTAAGTTAAGTAATGTGCTTTATGTGAATATTTGAATATAAAGTTTTTAATAAAAAAGATATAATAAAACATTTAGAGCCATTTTAGTACCTAACGATCGTTTCTTTAAAATTTCAAATACATTTTCATTTATAAATAGGTAGGTTGTCGGTTTCTTTAGTATCCATTGTTATTATCCTCGTATAAAAAGAAATGCATAATTATTATTGTTATGCGGTCAATACTTTCTGTATAATTATGTATGTATCAATTTCGCCATAAACATGTATGTAGTTTTTAAGTGAGATTCTAATAAGTTATACGTAGACCGCTGCTCACTTGCTCTCATTAAAGAGCCGCCACTGTATCAAGCCATACTCAAATACAAGACTTTTTTAAATTGAAATCTGTTTAGTACACTAATTTTAACAATCCTTATTTATTATTGTAACAATACTTAATTAATAATTGTGAAATTAATAAGAATTCTTAGCAATAACGATTTATAAATAAATAACAATAACACTAGTATAATAAAATTAGACACTTTGTTCAAAATGTAAACCGTTCTTTTCAATACACATTTCACAGCGACGTACAATAGAACGTCTTAAGTGAATTAAATGATGCACCCTAACTTATTAGAATCTCACTTAAAAACTACATACATGTTTATGGCGAAATTGATACATGCATAATTATACAGAAAGTATTGACCGCATAACAATAATAATTATGCATTTCTTTTTATACGAGGATAATAACAATGGATACTAAAAAAAACCGATAACCTACCTATCTATAAATGAAAATGTATTTGAAATTTTAAAGAAACGATCGTTAGGTACTAAAATGGCTCTAAATGTTTTATTATATCTTTTTTATTAAAAACTTTATATTCAATTATTCACATAAAGCACATTACTTAACTTGGTACCACATTAAACACTAAAAATCAAAATAACTCGGAAACGCACAGGAATTTCGAAACAGAAGAAGGTACATTATTTTTGATAAACTGTATGTAGATAATGAAAGTAACAGTTTTTTTTAAAAAATAGTCATTGGCGTAGAAGTTCTGTTAATAAAAGGGGTCGAGCACCTTCTCCACTCCGCCACTGTGCAAGTTTGTGAACATTCTTATCGCTTGTTTTATGCCCCTTAATTAATAGACATTATCCCCCCAACATGAAAGAAATCTAAGCATTCGTTTATGAGTTACAATGAAAATTTGAGAAAAAAAAATTATATTCAACACCCTGTAACTCGGAAACGAAGCCTTCTACGACATATGTTTATAGGCACTTTTCTTTTTAGAAACATGTGTTCTATCTCCTGTTAAAGTTTATCTACAAAAAACCGACTCACCCTGTATAATATATATATATATATATATATATATATATTTATTTATTTATTTATTAATTTATTATATCTAAACATTTTGGTGAATTATATAGAAAAGGTACCAGCAAGATTAATTTTGTATCTTCTTTCATTATCATGCATAATAATAACGTACTCAATGCGTACAGTACTACCCCTCAGTATACTTGCGATGGTTAAGAACGTTAATGTCACCGAAATTGTACAAAACAAAACCGAGAAGTTATGTTCCTCAAATGAAGATGTTACCATAAAACCTATCGTAAGAAACGCTACTGTAGTTTCCTTTACTTTACGCATGTATCAAAACTTTAGGATTATGGGGGTACACTAGAATGGTCTTTTGACGAGCAATATTACGTTTTGACTGCTTTCTTCTGGACGTACATGCTATTACAAATATTTGGTGCTGTAGCAGCGCATAAGTATGGTTCAAGAAAGGTCGTTGGTTTATGTATACTAACGGCGTCTCTATGTTGTATATGCAAACCTTTTGGAAGTGAAGTGCATTATGGAATTGCCGTTTTTCTACAACTTTTGCACGGAGTTGCACATGTATGCCCATTACTTAGTATCTTCCAAACAAATTTATTATTTCTCATAGGGTATGGTTTGGCCCGCTTTGACTTCGATGATAAGTTGGTGGATTCCATTGCAAGAAAAAGCTAGGTACATTACATGTTTTCAAGGCGTAGCAATTGGTACTGGATTGTCACAGTTAACATCTGGTTATATAATTGCCTATCTTAACTGGAAATTCACTTTTTACTTATCTGGAACCTTAGGTAAAACTTTTTAATCTTCAATTTTATTCTTATCAACATTTTTTATACAGGATTGATATGGTGCGTAATATGGTATTTCTTAGCTTTTGATAAACCGGAATTACATCCGCGTATTTCTATCGACGAATTAAATTATATAAAAAAAAATAGAGAACAAATAATGCATTTATGTAAACAAAGAGTACCATGGAAGTCAATGATTTCTTCCCTTCCACTTTGGTCGATTGCAATTGCTTCATTTGGAAGAATGTGGATTCAGTCAACGGTTTCGGTGTATGGTCCAAGATATTTAAAAACTGTCTTAGGATTAGAAGTGCAATTGGTAAGAGAAATTAATTAAATGTTACCTTGAAGTTACACAAAATAAATTAGATACGGCGTAACAAAAAAAGTAAATTTGATTGTGTAACATACATTCTCGGTTCTATTTTATATCCGGCATGTAGACCTGCATTTTTATATTTGTATAAATCTTTATACTTTCTGTATAGTTTAAAAAATTTGGGTAAGCGGGTTCGAAAAATGTTTCCACCTTAAATAATGAAACGTAAATTATTTAGCAACTGAAACATGAAAGATTAAAACACAGATAGAGTACACGTAAATTACAATATACATGTAATTCTAATGTGGGCATCATCGGATTTTCTTAAATGCAAACGCTGATTGAATTAAAAAAAAAGTTTGCTCAAATTTACACCTGCCATTTGATTTACTCATTATCTTCTTACCTAAGTAATATTTCTTTTTGCACGATCGGTTGTTTTCGACTGTTTATCATGCCCGTTTCCACGACAGTAAGTAGCATTTACTGGTTTGTCAACAACTTACCGTTCAGCGAACGGTAAGTGATTTACTTACCATTCGCTGAACGGTAAGTTTAATCGGAAATTATTTTAATTATTTAATAATAATAATATCTGCGGATAATCTACAAATTATTTATTAATATTAAAATCAATAGTACTGCTTGTTAAATTATTTAAACAAAATTCACTTGTTTGTGTTTGTGCGGCCTTTACGTTACTAATTGGGACTAGTGCAGAGTTTAAATCTTGTATTGTTACAACGTTGTTGTGCGAAACCTTTTCAGAAAATTCTATCTTGTTTTAAAGAGAATCCTCTACATGACTTTCTGCTACTGTCGAGGAACGCCAACCACCATGGCGCTTTAATTCAAGAACATCAACACCACTATTAGCCAAAAGGGTCGCTGAAGTCCTCTTAAATGAGTGACCGGTATAGTTCTCAGGATTGGCTAAATTTAAAAATTTAGGAATTTTAAATGGCCAGCCTCCGACTGTTCCTTTTCCCACTACTTGACCAGTACATTTTCCATTGCAATATCGTAAGAAAAAGCCGTTTGTTTTTAGTTGTGGTGGCCGAAGTTTGATATATTTATGCAAAATTTCTAAATATGATATTTTGTCGTTGGGTCTGTTAAGTACAGTAAAGGTGCGCTGGACATTTGTTTTTGTATAAGGTAATTTCACAATGATTAACCTTTCTTGGTCTTGGATATTTATAGTAATATTGTATAACTCTTCCCTTCTGCAGGTACCGGATATACCTAATATCATTGTTACCTAAAAATAATGCCTACAATTATACACATTTCACGGGTAATCCAATCAATGTAAATGTACCTTGTAAATTAGGAATTCCTCATTTGGTGCTTCAGTCAGAAATGTTAACATATCATCGCGTGTAAAAATGCTAGCCTTCTTAGGCCTATAACCAACATTCTTTCGTTTAAGATAGGCGATTAAAGTGGAAAATTTGGATATATCTATACCATCATGCAGAAAGGTTGTTGATTTTATCATGGAATATTCAACCCATAAACTGCCAGGGGCTTTTAGTTGTGGAATTGTTTGACCAAAATATGCTAATAAACTTTTCTCATTAATGTCCACACTTTTACCTTGATACCATTTCTTGAAAGTTCTGTATCTGTTTTCATACCGATATTTGGATTTTTCTGGTATTATGTACGAACATCCTTCTTGGCATGCTTGTTCTATTTCATCTATTTCACTTTCACCACTCTCAGTCATAGCTCAATAATATCAAATACTATCACTTAAAATGCAAACAATGTGACAAATCTATATTTAAAGTGACAGCAGAGCTACTTATTTACTAAACGTTGCGTCATAACAATCACCTTAGCAACCATGCATGTGCTACTCGAAAAATGTCTTCAATCGCTAAACCAACCTTCCGGTTCTCCATACTTAATATTCTACTAACACTTCATATAATACTCAAACGTTAGGTCATTCATGCATGGCATTTTACGTTACAACCTACAAATACGAGTAGGTATGTATGTATAGAAGGTTATGCAATCGACAAGTCTCGTCAAGATCGGCCATCATGCCTGGATGTCTGTGTTTGCGTGTGCATTCGTGCGTGGGTGCGTGCGTGTACGCGTGAGTGCGATCGTGGGTGAGTGCGTGCGTGCATGAGTTCGTTCGGCCGTCGGTCAGTCCGTCCATCCGTCCGTCCGTTTGTCCGCCCATCCATCCGTCCGCCCGTCCGTATGTCCGGGGGGGGGTGTTCCTGTGTGTCTGTGTGTGTGTGTGTGTATTTTTTTTTTGTATGTTTGTGTGTTTATGCGTTTGTGTACTACAAAGTATTTGCACGCACTCACAATAAAATAACGTACTAATAGACCAGCTGATCGTCCATCAATCTTATTTACTCTACTTTTACGTTACGTTAAATCTCAATAAAACTTTATATCTTAAAATAAGATAATATAAAAAAAAACAACAGATAGTCTGATAGGGAAATCTCTCACAAATCATCGCGTTATTATATTTCATCAAATTCATAAAATAAATAAAGCGAATGAACAGTGCCACTGTAAGGTTGTAAATATCAAAAATTGCCATTAAAAAAAAATAAAACCACTCAATAACTTGAACGTAATCAAACTAACTTTCCCTTTAAATTTAATACCACGTAAATGATGGCGCTGTGAAAAAGGAATGAAGTCACATATAATTTTACACTCAATGACGAAATAATACTCTCATTAACACTATTTATTTATTATGGTAGTAATGAAATAAAGTAAACAATCAGAGTAATGATACAGTTGTCAAATCACAAATAAATTTACTTTCGGGAGGGAGTAAAGTGACATCTTTCATACGTAAAAAAGTCTAATAATTCAATCCGGTTGACTCTTGCAAGATTCAAATTCTCAAACTCATCAGCCTTAAGTACTTCAATTTTAATTATACACGCTATGGCATAAAAATATTTTTGCATATACAGAGTGTTCCGTAACAGCGGTACATAACCTATCTTTCTATTTGGAATGGTATAGTTTTTATTGTGAATTTCGTCTCTACTCTGAAAAGCAACCACTTTCTATTAAACATGTCGTATATCTAAACCTAACCATTTCTTTAAATATTTCTGGATAATAAATTATCATTTTTCGTCGTAGTTCAAAAATATATTTTGAGGTCACTACCAAATCTATGGATTTGTAATTCCACATGTAATTAGTGCAGACATTGGTCTTTGAAGAAATATTATGACTTATTTCATTATTATACAGGGTGTACCAGACTTATGAATTAAAGTTTTTCTTGTTCTAAATGTAAACAGCTATCGTATCTTAAATACAACACCCTCGATAATATTACATTACTCGAAACAAAATTGAAAGACCTACATTTTTTGTAATTAGCAAACTTTGACTATCTGCAATGGTTTTTGAAATATAATCAATGTGTTGTAACAAACTTCGAACGTGTTGTTAATAATTCACCTCTATATAGGAAACTTAACGCGCATTTCGTGCAGCGTGTATTTCATATCTAATTGCATGAAAACATGCATTTAATTATTTTAATTGGAACTTATACGCATTTTGACCACATTCATTCTAGACATGTTCACGCGCAAAGACTACTGTAGCGATTCATTGTTGATGATATTTTTAAGGTGGATGTAGGCATCTATTGTGGCTTTGTTAAATTTTTAAAAAAGTACTATAAATTTGTATGGTGAGTTATTTAAAGTTCTTATATTAAAGTTTGGGACGTTTGCTTTTTTCAGGCACTTTTATTTTTACTTTCGTGTCTATGTTTTATTTGTTACTTTAACTTCACCTTTACACGTTTAAACACATATACGAAATTAAATATTTTACCGTTAATCTAAGTTACGGTATTAGTGCGATTAATCAAGACTGAAATTTATTCAGTAGGGAATTATTAAGCATACAAATCCAGATTTATTTCAACCCTGAGGTAATATTGCGCAACAACTTACAAAATCGCTGATACAGCAGACAATCACTTCATTATGTACAGTTTAACCAAGAATAAGGCATTCTGATTCCATTAGTTACTCACAACATTAATTACTCACAATTTTAAGTATTGATTTGGTTATAACGTTACTACCATTAGTATTAAGTATTTCAGTTTATAATTAAATATAGGAAGTGTAATAAGACTTGTAGAAATTTCTTATAACATTATTGTATAATGGTTTACTTGTTTATTCCATATTTAAAAACAAGTTGGCGTCCCAGTATTTAACAATTAGTTTCAGGAGGAAGCAACCTCGATTTTAAAGCGAACTTATCTAGGTACATGTAAATATTTTTTGGTTAGTAAAGCAAATCGATAATTTTAAGAACCTGGCCCACTTTAATCTACGACTGAGCAGAAGGCATAAAATCTTCTTGTTATTACCCAAACTGTTAAGTAGCTAAAATTTGCGGCCATCGGTGTAGAAGTATACTTATAGAACCTTAAGCATTTGTACAGTGCACCCTGTATAATATTAGCTATATTGATCACAAAACCATCACAGTTGTCATACTTAAATAAATGGTAAAACGTATTGACTTCATAAAAAAAACTTTTAATAGATATAAAAATAATACTATGAAAAAAGAAACTTTTTTACAAAGCAACCTTTTATTTACGCGTTGAAAGTGCACTAAAAAGGAAAAAATAATTTTTTTCTTTGCGTCAAAATGTGATCAAAAACCATTACGACTAAAAATGAAATCGTAGGGCGCTTTTATTTCTAGTCATAAAAATTTTTAGTCACATTTTGGTGCAAACGAAAAAATATATTTTCTCCTGTTTAGTGCACTCTCTACGAGTAAATGCAAGGCTGCTCTTCAAAAAAGTTTCTTTTTTCATAGGCCTATATTCTACTTTTCAGTCTTGTGAAATATTTAAATCGATTTATCAAAAATGCTATACCTATTTCCTTTAAATCCAAGATCTATCATTTAATTCATTCATAATTTGTTTAAAATGATTATGAGTCAATTTATAAATAAAAGCGTGTAAAAAATGAAGTAATTTGTACGGTCAACAATGTCAAACTGAAGTTTGTTGATAGTTAAAAAAAAAGTTGCTTTAGCCGGGAATCAAATCCGCACCGACCGCGTGGCAGGTGATCATTTTACCATTATATAATTCTAGTTCAACTAAGCATCTTTAGGAAACGTAAATGCTACAAGATTGTACTGTCATCAGGAATACATAACTATGGAGAGTTTCAAATCCATTGGACGTGTAGAAGTGGTCGATTGCAAATTTTGACGCATACAGCATACGAACAGTGTGAGTTAAATAGAACACACAGATACACAGACACACAGACACACAGACACACAAACACACAGACACACACACAGATACACAGACACACAGACACACAGACACACAGACACACAGACACACAGACACAGACACACAGACACACAGACACACAGACACACAGACACACAGACACACAGACACGCAGACACACAGACACGCAGACACACAGACACACAGACTCACAGACACACAGACACACAAACACACAGACACACAAACAGACAGACACACAGACACTCAGACACACAGACACACAGACACGCAGACACACAGACACACAAACACACAAACACACAGACACACAGACACACAGACACACAGAAACACAGACACTCAGACACACAGACGCACAGACACACAGACACGCAGACACACAGACACACAGACACACAGACACACAGACACAGACACACAGACACACAAACACACAGTTACACAGACACAGACACACAGACACACAGACACACAGACACACAGACACACAGACACACAGACACACAGACACTGACAGACACACAGACACACAGACACACAGACACACAGATACACAGACACACAGACACACAGACACACAGACACAGACACACAGACACACAGACACACAGACACACAGACACACAGACACACAGACACACAGACACACAGACACACAGACACACAGACACACAGACACACAGACACACAGACACACAGACACACAGACACACAGACACACAGACACACAGACACACAGACACACAGACACACAGACACACAGACACACAGACACAGCACACAGACACACAGACACACAGACACACAGACACACAGACACAGACACACAGACACACAGACACACAGCAACAACACAGACACACAGAACAACACAGACACACAGACACACAGACACACAGACAACACAGACACACAGACACACAGACACACAGACACACAGCACACAACACAGACACACAGACACACAGACACACAGACACACAGCACACGGACACACAGACACACAGACCACAGACACACAGACACACAGACAACAGACACACAGCACACAGCACACAGACACACAGACACACAGACACACAGACACAGACACACAGACACACAACACACAGACACAAGAACACAGACACACAGACACACAGACACACAGACACACAGACACACAGACACACAGACACACAGAACACAGACACACAGACACACAGACACACAGACACACAGACACACAGACACACAGACACAACAACACACAGACACACAGACACACAGACACACAGACACACAACACACAGACACACAGACACACAGACACACAGACACACAGACACACAGCACACACACACAGACACACAGACACACAGACACACAGACACACAGACACACAGACACACAGACACACAGCACACGACACACAGAACACAGACCACAGACACACAGACACACAGACAACAGACACACAGCACACACAGACACACAGACACACAGACACACAGACACACAGACACACAGACACACAGACACACAGAACACACAGACACAGAACACAGACACACAGACACACAGACACACAGACACACATACACACAGACACACAGACACACAGACACACAGACACACAGACACAAGACACACAGACACACAGACACACAGACACACACACACAGACACAGACACACAGCACACAGACACACAGACACACAAACACACAGACACACAGACACACAGACACACAGACACACAGACACACAGACTGACATACACACAGACACACAGACACACAGACACACAGAACACAACACCAGACACACAGACACACAGACACACACACACAGACACACAGACACACAGACACACAGACACACAGACACACAGACACACAGCACACACAGACACACAGACACACAGACAACAGACACACAGACACACAGACACACAGACACACAGACACACAGCACAGTCAAGACACAGCACACAGAACACAGACACACAGACACACAGACACACAACACACACACACAACACACAACACACACACACAGACACATAGACACACAGACACACAGACACACAGACACACAGACACACAGACACACAGACACACAGCACACAGACACACAGACACACAGACACACAGACACACAGACACACAGACACACAGACACACAGACACACAGACACACAGACACACAGACACACAGACACACAGACACACATACACACAGGCACACAGACACACAAGCACACAGACATACACACAAACACACACGCACGCACCCACAAACACTCACACACACACACACACACACACACACACACACACACACACACACACACACACACACACACACACACACACACATACACACACACGAACGCAAACACACACACTCACACACTCACACACACACACATGCACGCACGCACGCACCCTCACACACACACGCACGCATAAACACACGCACACGTGTCAACGAAGCGCATAACCAGGTTGCTAATAAATTGGTGCTCGTGGCGGTATTGATAGCTACAGCAATGCTTTGTCAGAGGAACACACAATTCTGTGAACTTTAAAAACTACCGAGGAAATTAATTAATACCATCTGGTGCCGCAGGCCACGCACATCTTGTCAGGAGGTCACGTCTAAATGGTATACTATCCCACTGCCATACGACCATATTCCCGTTATTATAATAAATAGAATTATAATTAGCAAGATGTGGAACAGAAGAATCTATGATATCGTGACATATTTCAATCCACTTGAACTACATTTAGTGGGGTTTTAATCATTATGTACACTCATATATACAATGAAACCGTAATACCTTGCAAAGAAACGTTTGAATTAAATAAACAGCTACGAATCAGAAAGATAGTCAATCTAATTAGTTTTGTAGTGTTGTTCTAACTACGGAAACTAGCACGAATATTTCGATTCTAGTCGTTTGCCTATACTTTTAGTACTCTACTAATTTCATTGCTGTTTAACCATGTCTTCAAATTTCAGAATGGACTGTGGTCAAGTCTTATCTCACTTGTCACGTTTATTTGGGCACTAATTGTGTCATACATTTCCGATAAACTTAACACACACAAAATAATTCCCGTCGCTGCAAATAGGAAGGCCATAATAGGGATTGGTAAGGAAAAAGTTAAATAAATCAGATGTAAATCCTTTTTTGTAGGACTAATTACTAGTGGTGCATTATGTATTTCAATAAGCTATTTAAATTGTAATCTAAATTTAATTTTGTTGGTTTGGGCATTTATGCAATTGGCTTATACTACTGCTTTTATTCCAACAATGACTAACATAGTTGACATTGCCCCAAACTCTGTCGGTCCAGCTACTAGTTTAGTTCAAATAGTTCTATTGAGTGCAACTATTTTATCAACATTGGTTACCAAAATCTTTCTGACCGACGAAGTATGTATCTGAGTTAATAAAGTTAGTTTTACAAATTATATTATTTCCAGAGCTCACACGAGTCATGGAGAGGTGTATTTGATACTTCGGCTATAGTATTGCTTTTGAGTTGTTTATTCTATGTAGTATTTGGGACAGGAAATGTAAGAAAGTTTTTATTACTACATCTTATGATTATTTAATAACTTTTAAGGTTCAAGAATGGGATAAATTAAGTAATGTTAGAAGCAGTGTCAAGGAATTTGTTACTGCAAGCAAAATTGAAGAGCAGGTTGCATTGAACAAATAAAGACAATTTATTGTATAATTTGAGGAAACACTATGAACTGTTTCATTTAAAACATTAAAAGTAAACTACGTATAACAATAGTGGAATGAGACACCTCTTCCATCAATTATCCTTTTTAATGGGTTCCTAATAGTCCTCTAATTGGTTTTCCCATCAGACGTGGTAATATCGTTACATTACGCAATTACTTTACCCAGACTGGGGTAATAGAATTTCCAAGTCTCAGCGCAAGGTTTAATACCCTTAGATTTAAATTCTCAATTAGTTAGTGATCATTAACCATAATTTATAAGGGTGATGGAATGGAAAAAAAATAAAGATACTTTCAGAAAATATATGATAGAGATGATAAAAACAGTTCCACTAATTCCCAGGGCCAGAATAAAACATTATAAACCCGGAATTTATGTATTAGATAATAACCATTTAAAATAAGTTAACTAAATATAAAAAAATCACACCAATTAAAAACAGGTCCCTTAGCGCTCCTTTAGCTGGAAACTCACTTATCTTAAGCTAGTATGGTGTGGCTTCCATTACTTTAACACTTTTCTGTCGAAACACCCTCGCTCCAACTCTTGATCTCTTCACACTCCCAGCGACAGCTGAGATACATCTTCTTTTTTCTTTCTACTCCTCCCAGGACGTTCGCCATCAAAATCGTATACGAGTGGGGCAAGCCCGTGATGTCCTAGCTGGGGGCGGCTGAGCGGTAGTCGTCTCCTAATTCCGCAAGCGCGAACTGTACTTCAGAGGCTCTAGCAAGACGTGACTAGGGAGCGTCGTACAGGTAGCGGTCGGTGGTCTAGGTTTAACCTCTCGGACTGCGAGTAAGGTAACCTCTATAAAAAATCCCCCCAATCTCAAGGGCGTTTGGAAGCTTTAGGTGCTGAAGGGATTGCGCAAGGGCAATCCTGAGCGTGGCCACGGAGAAGCCTGGTCCTTAGCGTTAAAGCGCCTGTGGGGAAACAGGGGCCTCCACAGTATTAATCCCCCCCCCCCCCGTGGGTTCAGGGCCCACTGACTCACGCGAATTATTTCAGTTCCTTCTCGTGTGGAATCATGATTCAAGTTAAATATAAACCTAAGTGTGCCAGTTCTTGAAACATGGAGGTGCAGGAGGGTCTACCTTTAAAACCAATCGAAAATTAGAGCCTAGTGACGGAGGTTTTGCCCAGTTCTTGATTCTTAAGGGAAAGGACAGGCTTAATTTTGATAAAGTTGGCCCATTTTATATTCAGAAGGCTTTGTATGGTTTATTTGGATCATTAAAGGGGATGAAAAGCGTTAGAGACGGTATATTAGTAGACAATACTACAGATAAGCAATCCTGAAGTGTTTTGGATGCAGTAAGGCTAGGAGATTTCGAAATTGAAGTTATTGCACATGAATGTTTCTAGAGGCGGAATCTTCTGTCATGATTTATTAAATGTTTCAGTCGAAGACATATGTCAGGAGTTAATCGGACAACAAGTTATCAAAGTTAGACGAATCAAGTCTAAGAGAAGTAGAGAACTTGTGGATACTCCACATCACGTACTAGCATTTAACACCCCAATACTACCAAAAACAATTAGGGTTGCATTTTATTCTCTGAAGTGTTCGTTTATACGTACCGCCACCGATGAGGTGTTTTCCGTGCAACAAGTTTGGACACACCACTTCCAGGTTTGCATTGCAAGAGGACCTATGCGTATGTAGCAAAGCATTGCAAAATGGTATTCCATGCGAGTAATCTATCAAATGTATTAACTGTAGTGGAGCTCATTCTGCTCGAGCCTCAAATTGTCCCACATATAAGCAGGAGTGTGCCATCCAGAACCAATAATTATCCCCATTTAAAAAATAGAAAAAATCCATGCCTAGCTGCAAGTTATAGACCGATCAGTTGTATGTCAAGGTTTCTAGAACATTTGGTCAGCGACATACTAATGTGGATTCTATAAAAACGAGGACTATTGTAAAATTCTTGTACATCTACAAAATGTCGTCCTCGAAGCTTTCTCACTCAGGCATCATGCGGTTGCGGTTTTCCTTGACGTTGAAAAGTCTTTTGGCATGACTTGGAGGTACCGAGTTCTGCAACAGCTGTATGAATAGGGATTTAAGGGAAACGTACCTACATTTATATCCTCCTTTCTTGAGGGACGATATTTCAGAGTTCGGGTAGGTTCATCTCTCAACTCTTAAAATCCTAGAAAGTGGCATACCTCAAAGCTCACCATTGAGCATAATATTATTCGAAATCGCGATTAACGCTTTAATATTGTCCCTACCATATGATATTCACATTGACCTGTTATTACTTTGCACTGCACCTACCGTCGGAGATTTAAATACAAAAATGCAGCAGGCACTTGACTCTAATTCAACCAATTCAAATAAAATGGGATTTAATCTGTTATCAGAAACGACCTACTGCATGCATTTTTGTAAACTGAGAAAGCCACATTTTGGTCCTATCCTTACATTGAATAATAAATACATTCAGTGTAAGGTATCTTTCTGGAGCTAAAACTAAATACCACCCTAAACTGGAAAAACCACATTGACGAATTAATTGTACGGTGTAAAGCTTCACTAAACTTCATTAGGGTGTTAGCTAGTACTCGGTGGGAACAGGTCATTTTAAGAATTTATAAATCGCTTGTGCGGTCAAAAATTGATTATGGATGTGAAGCGTATTCGTCAACATCAAAAATCACCCTAAAATCCTTAGGGGCAATAGAAAATGCAGCGATTAGGTGTACTTTAAGTGCATCCTACACGAGTTGTACTGACAGCTTATGCTGCTAATCTGGAATTACTCCATTACATTCACATCGTTCATTCAGACTTCTAGCATACGCCTGTAAAATAAATGCCCACCCAAACTATAAGATTCTATTTCATAATGATAATATGCACTAAACGGGCCAAAGATTACACAAACCACAGTAGTACAATGTTAAAAAAGGTTTAGAAAGTGTTCATGAAACACTTCCATACATGTTACCTCTAGGACCATGGGAAGTCTCGCCATGGCTTGTACCGCACATTAACTGTTACACACAGTTGTCAAAATATAAAAAAACAAACACCCAATCAGCCTTCTTTCTTAATGCATTCCTTGCCAATTTTAATGACCATCTTACTTTATATATTGACGGTTTAAGACATAATCGGGGTGTGGGATCTGCCTTTTCAGTGAACAACACAGGGTACAGCTGGCCTATGCCAGTACATATAACAGTATACTGTTGCAGAATTATATATGATTTGGGAAGCCTTTCGCTATTCTGAAGTAACAACTGCTGGACTAAATTTGTAATAATAACTGACTCTTTCAGTGCTATTATGGGTCTTGAAAATGCATACACCACAAACCCGCTAATTCTGATGATTTTATCTACTATAACACATCTTCGGAATCTGGGACGAACAGTGGTATTTTTATGGGTGTCTAGGCATATGGACATTAGGGGCAATGAAAGAGCAGATATAGCTGCTCGTAATAATACAGCAGATGAAGCTGAAACTGAGATGGCAACCAAAACTGAAATTGCACTTAATTCTAATGTTGCCATATATAAGAAACAAAACCTTCAGTTAATAAATGTAAATAAATTCAGACTTCACCTAACTAGAATCGGACACACAAGTACAACACACAAACACATTTTATTGAACACACATCTACCAAGTTGTGAAAACTGCCCAATACCTCTAACCATCGAACACATAATCTGCTCCTCTCCAATTTACGCTCTACAACGCAACCTGTACACTATAACAAACATACTGGAAACAGATTTCATAGGCACTGAACGTACACAAAATTTACTAGGATTTTTAAAAGCGATTAGCATAAAGACGACAGTAGTCGACGAGCTATAACACAAAAAAAGTAATAATAATAATAATAATAATAATTATCATTATTCTTTTTTTGTTATTGCGCGTCGATATCTAGGGTCTTTGGCGCTTCCTGTGTGGTTTTATATTTTGTAACATGTGATGATCTATGTTATGCCCCTTTCTGGGTGGTAACCCAGCGCGGTTTTTAGTTTTGCCTCGGCTTTGCTCAGTCGTGTTTATGATTTATTATAAACGGGGTGTGGTTCGTAATATTTGGTAGGCTTAACACTGTCACCTTAAATAATTATGCTTAAGCGATTTAAAATGTATATTTGTTCATAAGTTAACAAAATAAAGAAAGCATATTAATAACAACTAAAAGGTATTTTCGTTTTGGTCCGGCGGCTCCTCACACTCGTTCTCCTGGGGGCGGCTGTTTACTGGGTGCGTAGTCGTTTCTGTGAACAGAGATTATCTTAATCTACTCCCTACCTAGTATGTAATATTTATATTACGGCCCTGTATTTTCAGAAGCTGGTACGGTTGCCCCAATACAGTTTTGGTAGACGGCGCCAGTGCAACGAACTCGAATCGTTTCGGGGACGGAGAAAATCAATACTGTTCTCGGCTTATGCGCATGGCATAATTATTATTCTTCAGTAACTCTGGAGCGCTGAAGCTGGTATGTCATACTCCAACGAAGCAATACACGCGCGAGATTCGCGTATGCAAATTCGAGATCTCTGGACTATTTTTATTTGACTATAACTGGCTTGAGAACGCGTTTCGATTATTTAAGCAATGGGATTACGTCCTAACGGCGTAACTAAATTTAATTATATACAAATTATAACGTAAACGAAATACTCGCTATACTAAAATGTTACAATAAAACGAATTTACTGATTTTTAAGGTACATCGTAATATATACGCGGTCGGATTTATATCATTAACTATCGGTAAATATTGGATAATTTACATATTATCTGCGGTTTTAATTTCCGATTTGCGATGGTTATTCGAAATATAGTTTTATGCAACAGGTTTCTTTATACATCCTCCTGCGATTAAAGACACTGTGTGTGGTTATTGTGTTTGTCTGTATGTATTGTATGCAGGTGTATTAAGCGGGGTCTTAGTGATAATCAGGAGACGTAGGCAATGGCCTGTCTAACCTGGTGAACTAAGAACAAAAAGGTCGTAGGTCTTTACAGCCCTGTATCCAACCTTCACTCTCAAGTGTTTGCTAGCAACGTCTGGCTCTACCCTGCGTGGCACTCTTTCTCTAGGTGTACTGTGTCAGGCGACCCCTTCGTTACGCTCTGTACGTATGTGTTTGTGTAATGATAACGTTATAACTCCTGGAGACTAAGCCCGTTGTTATTTACGTTCTGTGGTGTTTGATGTTTGATAGTAAATTGTTAGATTTTATAATTATACAACTTACGTGTCTATCAATTGCAGTGCGGGATTAAACTTTAGGTAGCCCGGCGCGAGGTGGTGCGCGTTATCGCACGATCGCGATGGACTCCTCTACAACGATTAGCAGGTCGGTGCTTACACTAAGCAATCGGTGCGGCGGCTACTGGATATTTGGAACGGCGCGACGATCTCGGTCACGATCGGGCAGGTGATGATAGATGATGAACGGAGAGCGAACTTCTTCGAGATGATCCCCGGAGAGATCTCCGAGAGCAGCGCGTCGCGGGTTTATAAAGGTGCATCGGTGGGCGGCTTCGCGGCTACCGTGCGCAGGATGCCGTTATGGGATTGGTTGCAATTGTTCTGACGCGCAAAAACTTACTGGTTTTCAGAAATACACGTCAGCGGTGATTAAGGAATTATTTGTGGTGTAATATCGCGTAAACTTTTGAAATATTAGATATAGGATGCTCCGCGAATAATTTATTCTAAAAAGCATACGTAAAGGACGCTGGTTCTTTACAATTTGTTTTAACAAATTTGTGTTCCTGATGTAAGCTAATAGTTTTTTTATTTCCGCCGAGTCATTGCATAGTATTTTTGCTACATTTTCCCGGAGCCCATTTCGTTGTCGTTCATTGCCAAATAAGGGACATTCCACTAGCAATTGATTTACTGTAATAGGCACATTACACTCGTTACATGTGGGCGGATCGCTTCCCGTAAGGTAATGTTCAGACGTTATTTTAGTGTGCCCAATGCGCAGTCTGGCTAGCGTTACGTGCTCTTCTCGTGATACATTTTTAGGGGTTTTCCAGGGCAATACTGATAGTTTTATTCGTCTAAGAAATGTATCCGATTTGTCCCACTCTCTTTGCCAAGTTTCAGTTATTACAGAATTTACTTCTTTTGCAGTCTCTGCGTAGGTATATACTTTGGCGTCTATTACGCCTTCCGTTTCAGCTGTTCTGATTGCAGTGTCGTAAGCTACGCACATACCGTTTAGTTGTTTATAATCAGCTATTATCATGAAATTAACTTTCTTTAAGGATTTAAATATTTCTTGTAACAGTGAAAGAATCAGTTGATCCATGGGATATGTTGTAAATTTGTTCATAAGGCGTTGACCGGATATTTTGGATTTTCCTATGATCAGGTACCTTGCAGACTGGCGGGAGATTTAGCAATACAGTAGTGCTTGATATATCGAGTACATTTCTGCCATTATTTCTGAGCTTTCTGGGGGAGAGACCAGGAGTGGGGTTTGTTTTCGAGGTAAATCGCACTACCAACACCTGTCTCAGTTTTGATTCCTAACGTATATATTACAGTTGTATTGGAATACTGGTTTACATTAATTTTATTTGACGAATTTTCAACATTTATCACAAACGGTAATCTTATTTTCCACGGTGGTACTTCAAGATTGTTAGATTTTAAAAGTGTAGGTAACCTGATCTGGTATTTCTCAAGCACCTCGTGCGCTCGTACTCTAACTGGTCTAGTTATGGTGGGGTATTCTTCGTATGTGTGCCTTTTCTTAAACAAGATGTTGTAGTTTGGGTGCGACGGTTGTGCTTTTATGCGCGCTAAATAGCAAAGCAACATTTTCTCTCTTCTTTTTGCAAGAGAAGGTAATCCTGCGTCTACGTAAAGACTTTGGATGGGGCTGGTAAAAAAGGCTCCTGTGCAACACCTTAGTCCTAAGTGATATACGCTATTGATGCGGTCGAGGGTACTTTTCCTGGCCGAGGCGTATACTATACAACCATAATCAACACGACTCAATACCATTGCTTTAAATACCTTCTGAAGAGTTTCCCTATCTGCACCCCACTTGGTGCCCGCCAAACATCGTATCATATTTAGAGTACGACGAAACTTAAGTATCATGTCATCTATCTGTAGGTGCCTTCGTAGAGTAGCATCTAAAATTAACCCCAAAAATCGAATGCTTTGTATACACTTTATGCAGGTGTCACCTATATAGATTTTAGGATCGGCGTGAGGGCGCCTAAGTCTGCAAAAGTGAATAGAAGCTGTTTTCCTTGAGATAATTTATAGCCAGCACTTTCCAAATTTTTCAGGTTGATGTTTATTGCTATTTGTAGATGAGAATTCATTTCATGTATTGTTGGACCTTTAACATATATAGACAAATCATCAACGTATAAACATCTCCCGATTTCTTGGGGCAGGTTTGCCAATATGTTATTAATGGCTATTACAAATAGGGAAACACTTAAGGTTGATCCCTGTGGTACACCATTTTCGAGATTACGCAAAGATGAAAGGGTATTTCCTATTCTTATCCTAAAGCTACGTCTTGATAAGAAAGCTTTGATAGCTTTAGGAAGGTTGCCACGGAAGTTCCAACTATATAAGTTCTCTAATATACCGTACCTCCAAGTCATGTCATAGGCCTTTTGAATATCAAAGAATACTGCTACCAAGTGAGATCTTTCTCTGTATGTATCTTGTTTTGCGTTCTCTAGCTGAACCATACAGTCGAGGGTGGATCTCCCTTTACGAAAACCATGCTGATCTGGCGTGAGCAGATTCCTATTTTCGAGAACGTATACTAATCTAAGATTAATCATTTTTTCAAAGATTTTACTAAAGCAGCAGGTAAGACTAATTGGCCTATAACTGCTGGGGTTTTTGTATCTTTGTTACCTTTTAGGATGGGTACTACGATCGCTTCGCTCCATGCTTTGGGGTATATGCCATCCGACCATATTTGGTTATATAGATTTAAAAGGAATGTATTTAGTCCAGGGTTTAGATGTTTTATGAAATCGTAGCTAATATTGTCCTGACCCACTGCTGCTGACTTTACGTTCTTAATTGCATAATTTAATTCAGACATAGAAAAAGGTGAATTATACTCTATCATGTGATCCGTGGCAAAATCTATCTCAACTTCTCTCTGCGTTTTGATTAGTAAGAAAGATCTTTCATAATTATCATTACTGCTAGCCGACTCAAATTGGGTGGCCATTGTCTCACAAATATCAGACGTCATGGTGATGGATGTATTTTCTACAACAAGTTGTCTAATAGTTCCACTTTGGCCAGTCCCACTTATGGCCTTAACTTTCTTCCAGGTTTCCATAGCAGATGAACTAGAGGTAAGTGTGTTCACGTACTGCTTCCATGATTCCCTCTTACTTTCGAGAATTAATCGTCGAGCGACAGCTCTCATCTTTTTGAAATGAGTTAAATTTGCTGGTGTAGGATCTCTGTGGAACCGGTTAAATGCCTGTTTTTTGCTTTTTATCGCAGATGCTACTTTTTCACACCACCAAGGCACTCCACTTTTGCTGTTTTTTCCGCTACTCTCAGGGACGGATTTGGAAACAGCGTTAATGATAGAAGAGACTAACAAAGAGATGTCAGATTCTATGGAATGTGATCTAAGAGTGAATGGTAGAGATTCTTGGTAAAGTGACCAATTTGCTTTACTTGCAATCCATTTTCCAGGAAAAGCATCGTGCTTGTCCTTACGGCAGTTGTGTGAGATGATGATGGGAAAATGATCGCTCTCGTAAAAGTGGTCCCCGGTTTTCCAAGTAAGCTGTGGTGCTACAGCAGGAGTGACTAGCGTTAAGTCTATAGCTGAGAAATCTCCTCCTCGAGCTGCAAGGTGAGTTACCGATCCAGTATTTAATAGAAATAAGCCTTCTCTCTCAATTAGAGTTTCAACAAGGCGGCCTCTAGTGTCTTTCCTACCAGACCCCCATAGATCACTGTGCGCGTTAAAGTTGCCTAAAAGGATAAAAGGTGTAGGTAACTGTCTGATCAGTTGAATTAAGTCCTGTAGTTCCCCCAGTTAAATTCAGGTAAGTAGACATTGCAAACGGTAAGCGCTATTGGATAGGTTGTGCGAACTGCCACTGCCTGAAGTGGAGAGTCTAGGTTTATCGCAGTTGCTTTAATTCCGTTTCTAATAAGTATTGCAACTCCTCCACAGGCGCGGGCGTAATGTAGAAAGTCTTTTCTATAAATTGAGAATCCTTTTAGTCTATAAGGTTGATCTGCCTTTAAATGCGTCTCATGTAGACAAATAAATAGTGAGGGAAAATCCCTTATTAATAGTTTTAAATTGCAGTACCGATTAATTATACCGTTACAGTTCCACTGCAATATAAAAGTATCCATTTTGATTTTTAGTATTACCAAACATCAGCGACTATAAGGGATACATAACAAATATTGTATAAGTAAGACAAAACAAATAAATAGCTAGACAAATAAAATGACTGGATGAATAAATATAAAAATGACTAGACAAATAAAACGATAAGATGACTAGATACATAAAAATAACTATCACAGTTAGGTTATCACTTTAATCTGAGATTAATGAGTAGATTTATTTAGGTGGCTTCCGGGATTTTCCCTTCGGCAAACCTTTAACCCTTTTTCGGAGGTTTTCTCTCTCCCTGCTTGTTAGTGACGATAGAGAGTCTCTTCCATCACTGGAGGAATAGATTTCATCAGCACCTCTTTTTTTAACGTCTGATAGGATTTCAGTTTGTGGAGTTACGGAACGATTACCAGGTGCTATAAAGCTCGGGACTTGTAACGTAATAGGAGACTGTTCTACATTATTTGTACATTTGGAAATCAACGGTTTAATGGCTTCTACCATTAGAGGAACTAACTCCTTTGCCAATGTTGGGATGTCAAATGTTAGTTGTTTTTCTCTGGTGTCAGTTGCGTAACTGACTCCTAACGTTGGTGTTGGTATTATTACCTTCTTCTTTGCTTCTGCGTAAGTAATTTTTTCCCTAACCTTTATCTCTTGTATTGCTGCTTCCGTTTTATATTTCGGACATTGCGTGGATCTGGCTGAGTGAGGATCGTTACAATTTACACATGCTATAGGGTCCTCACACCTGCTACCTTCATGCAATTTCTTGCCACAAACACATACTTGTGGTAATTGACAATTTAGAGATGCGTGACCAAATTGTTGGCAATTGAAACATCTAAGTGGCGGAGGCACATATAAACGTACATTCAGCGAATAGAACGCTACTTTGATTGTTTTGGGAGTAGTTGGAGAGTTAAATGTGGGAACATGCACAGGACTGTCCCGTAATATTCCATCTTTCTTTGACTTCAATCTGCGCACTTCAATTACTCCCTGCGAATGATTCCACTAAAAAACCTTCTTTAGTTTTCCTTACCATTTTCACCGTGCCAAACTGTCCATATATACCTTTGCTAATAGCGAACGGGCTGACGTTATCAAAATTAACAAACTGTTCATTCCACTTCCTTTTGATGAACCGGGGGACCTTTCTTGGCTCGTTTTGTTTACAGTTTTTTTCTGTTGGACCTGTACCAACATCCATGATTTGAGAGGTGGACTCCTCTACAGTGGTTTTTTGAAATAGGTCCACCGAACCCTTTAAGCGTGGATTTGAGAGACTAATAGTGTTTTCACGAGATGGGATGGAAAAAAGTCGACTACAGCAGTGCACCCATACCATAGCAAGGCATTTATACTGTGAGGGGCGCCTCTATCCCCACAGGCGTTCCAACGCTAGCGACCAGGCTCCCCCCTGGCACGCTCAGGCTTCCCCTGGCGCAATCCCTTCAGCATCTAAAACTGCCAAACGACCTTGAGATTGGGGGATTTTTTATAGAGGTTACCTTCCTCGCAGTCCAGGCGGTAAAGCCAAGACCACCGACCTCTAGCTGTACGACGTTCCCTAGCCACGCCCTGCTAGAGTCTCTGAAGTACAGTTCGCGGTTGCGGAATTAGGAGACGGCTAGCGCTCAGCCGCCCCCAGCTAGGACATCCCGGGCTAGCCACACCCGCTTCTGAGGGCGCATGTCCTGGGAAGAGTAGAGAGAAAAAGAAGGGTCTCTCAGCTTTGCTGGGATCCTGAAGAGAGCAAGAGTTGGAGCGAGAGTGCTCCGACAGAAAAGAGTTAAAGTAAGGGAAGCCGCTCAAGATTAGTATAAGAAAAGTGTACTTCCAGCTACGGGAACGCAGGGTTGCCATCCCTGTCCTCGTTAGATACGAGGCCCTACGTGGACTGGTCCGAGACATCGTATTCTTTGAGCTAACAGTGGCGGTTTACCGCCACGAGCTCATATTTCGGTGTTGGCCTTGCATCACTTACGATCATTTGCAAGGTCATTCCCCTATCCGCCACCTGGGGACGCGCCTAGTAGGTAGTTCAACCCCTAGGTATTATTATTATTATTATTATTATTATTATTATTATTATTATTATTATTATTATTATTATTATTATTATTATTATTATTATTATTATTATAGCTATAATAAACTTCATTATGCTACTCCATATGAACGAATAAACGGCAATTAAAGCAAAAAATAAAGAAAACTGAAGCATATTTCAGGGCGAGGTATAGCAAAGCTGATCTTCCCCCTAAACAAAAAAGATTATCTTGCCTAAAAATACTAACTTAATCTACAATTCTGTCATATGTGGCATTTTGTGTGAAAAAAAAATTTAAAAAAAGGAAAACCGAAAACAGAGAGAGTAAATTGAACATTCGTAGTGGCTAATTATATAAATTGACAAAATTAATCCAAGTATAATTTCTCGTTCATTAAAGAGTCAAACATTATGGTAAATAACGCAACAGAAAATCCGTTTCAAAGTAAAACCAACATTCACCACTTACCAAGGTGCGCTCAGAGGTTGGATTGGTCCCCTTACGGTCGGTGACGGCTAGACGGGGTGCCTCTAAGGACAGCAGACAACTTCGTACTACCGTTTGGTTTGCTGCGAAAATAATTGTGGGCGGCTTGTTACTTTCAATTCGTGGATTCCATGCACGCTGCTTCGATATATCAATTAAAAGATTCTGGGCTACGGCCAGATTGATACCCTGGAAGACGGCAGAACTTAGGCATCGGGAATAAACACCCGACTTGAAGCCGTTCACTAATGTATGTGTAAGATTGTGTAATTAAACTTGCATGCCGGTGACCACAGATTTAAGTAGCAGTAGACCCCGGTGCACGGAACCAATTTCAGGCGGACGGAGTCAAGTTGACTAAACGAAGAAAAATCATAAAAAAAGACGCGGTCGGTAGCTTGGATCGCCGCTTTATTGAAATCCGCGGGGACGGTTTCTGGTGATGATGCTAGTTCAGCGATCGATTGTTCGACTGGAGGGGACGTAGTAACAGTCTTAACATTTTCAGAATAACATCGGAGGGGAGAAATATTCATCTAATTAAGATTGGTTAATTTATAAATAATTAATTAAACCATGTCGTAAAGTATTCTGACTCTTTACACTAGAATGTGTTAGTTTACGCTGGCATACACCCGAGTAAGTATATAGTGCGATCGGAAAATTTATGTCATCCATGAATGGGTCGCAGTAGGTAAGATTGGAGAGTTTTGGAACAAGGTCCCACATTTTGAAGGTCCCACATTCCCAAAATCCCACAGTTTTAAGGTCACACTATACAAATGAAACGTTTACACAACTCAAAAGCGTGAAATATTTAACTGAGATCATCTCGAATTAAACTTACTGGCATATAATCGGAAAAGTAAAAGTGATATGTTATTTGCTTTATAAACAGAGGCCAGCTTGATTTGTACAAATGTAACAAGTTTATTACATTGATTTATTCAGATATACGATTTTCCTTAAGGAATAAAATATTTTGATTTAGTACAACTGCAAAAAGTCCATTCCACTTCTCTTTTGTTACACATCGTGCAAGTAATTGAGCGTACGAGCAGTGTAGTGCCCATCGTAGATGTTCATGTAGCGGATTGTCAGATGTCTCCATCTTTTCAGTCCGCACATCAAGCACCCAACTGTGTCATCGGAAGATGTGGAACTCCAGGCCATGTTCCATACGTTAGTAAACGTTTTGTCGAAACCATTATAATACTGAGGATAATAACAGTTTGGTCGCACGTCACACATATTCTCACCGTAAAGGACAGTAATCTAAAAATAATTTATTATGTACATTATAAAAATGTTAATTGTCCAGATAGTATACGTTGCCACAAAGAACGCACGAATCGTCCTTATATACGTCGTGTAACATCGTTAGGAGTGCTCTACACGATGAGGATCAGTATTCTGGGTGTGACATGTGGCACAGTGCAACCCATTTTTCCTTATGTGTATGGTGGTCGGTTGGTTGCGATGCTTTGTAGCATTCATAGCATAGATGCATATGTCCAACAAAATGATAACGAGTGTGAAGGGCAAATGTGAGTAAATAATAGCATAAATTGCACATATTACGTCAGGCTGTAAAAAGGGCGAAGATTGTGTGTCATAAATTCAGTGAATGTCGTGATATTTTAATTTTTATTTTCCAAATAAATGTAAATCGAAGTACGTTATTGTCGGTCTGTCACCCCAATTCAATGTTTAACCGTCGTGAAACCTGGTGGGTCCAAGAGTAATGATGTGGTGTTTGATAAGCGGGAATAGCACATACTTACATTAAGTAGTAATTATTTCAACATACCTGAAGGGTCATGACTACCTACAAACATGGGTTTGAAAACAGTATCGTATGAAACTATTAACAGGAAGAAAGTTACACTCATCTATGATTTTGAAGAATCAGAAATCTATCCAGGATGGGAGTGTATAGAGCAGTTATAGAGACTTCTTAACACAACAAGTTACCGATTGCATTTAGTACCGACTATGGAGTTTCCTACATTTGACAATAAATAATTAACGCTGCCGCGGAAATTCCTGATGTTGGCATAAACAAGTTAATAGCTCTATTGCAAGATATGTGTGACGTCAATGTAACACGTGTTATGGAAATTGTACAATTTGTCAAGAAGAAAATAAATAGGGATAATAATAAAGGTTAGTCAATGTGTGGTTGTGTTATAGTGCAATGTCGTGGCCTAAAGCTGTATACTGTTTTAGTGCAGTGCAAACACTAATATGTCAATTTTAATCATTAGAATTTGATGCTGAACATGAAAAACTATATGAAAGCGGTACGTTTAGTGATGAGTATTTAGATACTGTAGTTTATAAGTACGGTGGAGGAATTCGTCTTTGTAAGAAATACTTTCATTTCATTTTGAAGATGGTGTCGCGTGTATTTGTTTTATGAAGCTATTAATAGAAGACGTTAAAAAACATCAATTTGTACACGAAATCGGGCGATGTTTACGGAATTCATCAGATGACGACCCACCAAGCGAAAGAGGTGGGCATTAGTGAATCAAAAAACGTAGACAACTATATAGTAAAATAGCGAAAAGGAAAATTGAAGCAACTATCTAAAGACCCTACACGCTTTAGAAAAAGAATATAAGACTGTAGTAGCATAATTTCGATAATACCCGAAAATCTACGTCGTGAGTGTGTTTGTGAAACTCTTTAGTAGTATATAGTATTTTGTATATATATATATATATATATATATATATATATATATATATATATATATATATATATATATATATATATATATATATATATAATATAAATAAAAGTTAAAAGTGACAAAAATGTATTACATAATAATATTACAGTAGATAGAAGTAAACGCTCTTTGTTAGAAATCCATAAAATGTGAGAATTATCAAAACCCAACCACTTAACGAGAGATTTATTTCCTTCACGCCGTTCATCTAAATGAATGTTAGGATATTTAACTGTTGAAGTTCTGGCGCATAGAAACATTTTTTAATCTCTTGCTCTCGACTATCACGTGATATGTAGGTAGTTGAGCTTGAACGTTTTAGTGTTGATATCCAAAAGACTTCGTAACTCCATTAGGATTCCTTAAATCACCCCCCGTATCTTCGAAACGGCTAATCCGATTCTAACAATCTTAAGCGCGTTGAAATGAGCTATTCTTGCGCTACAAATGTTATAATATTTGAAGTTTTGTTAGTTTCACATGTCGTTGCTAAAGGGCTTTGTTCGACATTCCGACAAAAACGGTTAATTTTCGCAAAAAAATTAAATGCGGTGGTATGTCTTTTTTCATGAACGAGTAGCTAAATGATGCCTAAACAAGCTCGCGAAAACCGCATCTCGATATCTTGTTCCTAACCTAAAATATCGGCCAAAGAAAACTTTATACGATAAACCCTTAAATTTTTATTTTTTTTTTAACTATATTTTTCTGGAATTGTTTCTATTATGTAAGTTGTGGTCCTAAAAATGACCGATTTAAAGGAGGAAGGTTTTTAATGCCCCCGTAAATACTCGAAATGCTGACCATCACGCTCTATGCATTGCTGAAGCCTCTCATGACTAGACAAAATTACAGCTTCAATTTCGGCTCTCGGTATGTTACGTATTGCGTTACGAATCCGGTTTTTCATATCTTCTCTAGTAGTAGGTTGAGTCCGGAACACAATGCCCTTTAAGCGCCCCCATAAATAAAAATCGAGGCAAGTTAAGTCTGGCGATCACGGAGGCCATGGAAACAGACTTCCTCTCCCAATCCACCGCTGTTGAAATACTGCATTAATATGTTCTCGCACACTAATAACAAAATGTGCTGAGTAACCATCCAACTGCAAAAACAATTTTTGCCTTGTTTCCAGAGGCACATCTTCCAACAACAACGGTAATTGATTGGCCAAAAAGTCAAGAAATACATTGCCATTTAGGGGTTGTTCGAAAAAATATGGCCCAATAATTCTGCCTCCCAGTATACCACACCATACATTTAAACTCCAACGTCCTTGGCGCTGAACCTCACGAAACCAATGGGGATTTTTTGCAGAGCAATAATGCATATTGTGCAGATTGACTCTCCCGTCACTACTGAAGGTGGTTTCATTGGTCCAAAGAATTTGAAATAACAATTCTCTATTTTCGCGTATCATGCCCAACATCCAGTGCAATAGTCTAACCTTCGATCAAAATCCTCCTCTTTCAAGACCTGATGCAAAACGACATGATATGGGTGCATTCTTAAAGTAATTAAATAAAGTTTAAACGAATACCTATATATTTTGATGGCCATTAGAACTTACCTATGGTCCTTCAAAACATTTTGAACCGTTGTCCGTGATATGCCCAACTCACTTACATCGCAAGGACGCCGATTAGGATATCGAGCAGCGTAGACTCTTTTAGCTCTGCGGCATTCTGAAGACATTCAAAATAAACCGCAAGCATATCAACAGCTTCATTATTCGTAAAACGCATTTTGAAAGCACAAAAATTGCTCAAAGTAACGCGAAAGTATTGACAACTATTAACAATTTGAGGATTATGTATGTTTTGTTTAGGTATCTGTTTCCATTGCCTGCTTCTATTAATTGTATTTTTCGTATATATCCATAGTGAATATGCATTTAAACAAACAAAAAAAAGGCCTTTCGCATAACTTTTAGAATTGCTTACTTGCCCGTAGTTTTTTCAAAAAGGGTTATTTTATTCTGGTGAATAAATTTACAAACATTTAAAATCGCAGTTTCTAGATAACCTATTCAGAGCCGAAATTGAAGCTGCAGTTTCGTCTACCCATAGGAGGCCTCAGCAATGCACAGAGTGATGGTCAGCATTTCGAGCATTTACGAGGGCATTAAAACCTTCCTCCTTTAAATCGGTTATTTTTAGGGTCACAACTTACATAATAGAAACAATTCCAGAAAAATATAGTTAAAAAATATAAATTTAAGGGATTTTCGTATAAAGTTTACTTTGGCCGATATTTTAGGTTAGGAACAAGATGTCGAGATGCGGTTTTCGCGAGCTTGTTTAGGCATCATTTAGCTGCTTGTTCATGAAAAAAAGTCATACCAATTCATTTAATTTTTCTGCCAAAATTGACCGTTTCTGTCGGAATCTCAAACAAAGCCCTCTAGCGACGACATGTGAAACTAACAAAACTTCAAATATTATAACTTTTGTAGCCCAAGAATAGCCCATTTCAACGCGCCCAAGTTTGTTAAAATCGAATTAGCCGTTTCGAAGATACGGGGGTGATTTGAGGAAATCTATGAATACCCCCACCACTTTATTTTTATAGATACGTCAAAAAGTGCCAAACAAAAAAAGTTCAGATTATCCTCGACTTCAAAGATCAGTTATTTTTTATTAGGTTAATACAGCAGAATTCACAGAAACATCATTTTTTCAGATTCAAGGTTGCAGTTACGCCCCCTAGCGGCCATTTCAGAAACAAGAAAATATTTTCCAGGTTTTTGTATTGGGCGTTTTAGTAATAACTTTTTTTTCCGCAAGCCTCTACGATGTATAGTTTCCCAGATACAGTAACTCGCATTCTTAGTTGGCCACCCCGTACATGTTTTTGTGTGTTTTATGTATATGTTCTTCAAATATTTCCACACGTCTTCTTCCGTTTTTATATCCTTAATCTGCTCTTACTGTTTCTTTTTGTTTTCTTCCTTTTTACTCTCGCATGTTTTCTTGTACATCCTTACTGCTTCTTAAAATTCCTCTTTTCCTACTTTCCCTTTCTTCCACTGTCTTAGTGGCCTTCTTGCCTTTCTCTTGGCCTCCTTGCAGTTTCGGTCCCACCATCTCTTCCAACCCGTTTTCTCCCCCTTCCATCGTTTAAACGTTACTTTCTCCGTTTTATCTCTCATTTATTCCACACTTTCTTGTACTTCTTTACCCTCCCATATTGTTTTTTCAATTTTCTTTTGGTACCTCTTTACACTCTTTTCTGTCCATACGTTTTTGGTTATGAATTTCTCTTCTTTTCTCCTCTTATTTATTTCTATCCCATCCATCATCAGTTCCAAGGTCTGATGATCCGACTTGACCCTCTCCCCTACCCTAAATATCTTCACTTTTTCCTCAGCCGCTGCATTTGTTATTACATGGTCTATCATTGATTCTCCCCTTGCTCCTTTGTACGTATACTCCCCCCTATCTCTTTCTTCTCTATTCCTACCCCCTTTCGTTGCACACCTCCAACAGTTATTGTCCTTCCATATTTAACACTTTATCCTTTGTCTGTCTTTTTCACGTCCATCTCTTTTCTTGTACCCCCCTCTTCCCCTATTCTCTCGTTAAAACCCCTCCCATTATTATGTACCTCCCCCCTCTCTTCTAACAACTCTAAGTTTTCCCTTGTCTCTTCCATCTTTCTACTGTATACCGTCACTATCTTTATTTTTTTCCCACTGTGTATTTGTTTCCACAATACCTCTTCTTCGTTGCACTTTCTCTTCTTCTTCTTTTACCAACCATTTTCTTATTGTTCCCACTATTATCCCCCCCCCTTTTTTCTATTGTTCCTTTCCGCGTAGTGCACCACCTATGAGAATTGGCTTGGCATTTCCCTTTCCCACCACTCCCGTTCTTTTTCCGTACCAGATTATGTGTAACCAAAGAACCTCTTCAATTAAGGTAAAATTTTGTGTTTTCTTTTAATGTAGTGATTGACAAAATTTAAATAAATATTTGAGTGTATTTTATTATGATGTTATTTAGGTATAAAAATGAAAGCATGAACGCACTGTTTAATTTTTTTTAGAAATTCACTTTTAATTATTTTATCATTTAAATTATAAGGCCAGTGATTTCATACTGAGAATCGCCCAAATTTATGTGTTCTTGTATTATTATTTACTTTATGTACATTATATTCATTTAGGTTATTGGACTTGTGTTTTTTTATTATGTAAACGATTACACAGCATCTTAGGACAAGCAATATTCGTATATATTTCTTAATATTCTCATTGAATTAACGTAATTATATCGAATTTAATTTGAATGAAACAATCACGGCCAAAAGTTTTCAAAGGATTAACTTTAACGTACATTTAGAGGTCGATGAATAGTGCAGTTTTTTCTTGTTTTTCGTATGAATTGAGCATAATTAAACGTAATTTGAGGAATTCAATTTCAAACGATTATGTACATAGTTAAAGCGTTGTTTTTTTTCATTATTATTATATTTTTTCCTGATGAAGTGAAATTATTTTACGCATTGAGTTTTGGGATTAACGTAACTTGACTACAGATTAGTGTTTATTTATCAAAGAAGTGATTGATTTTTTCGGCACGCTATTATTTTATTTAAGCGTGTAAATATTTATTTTGAAGCCTATCAGGTTGGCGAAAGATATGCTGGTCCTAGAGCCGCCTGTGGCTATTACGTATAGGTAAGCAAGTTATTTGGGTATTTTGAACGAGATGTGAAGTATCGTAATTAGGCATTTCATTCCCTATTGTGACATTTCAAATATCCTGGCGCCCATTTCCGGTTTTTGACGATTTAAACCCCTATTTTGACTTATGTATGGTTTGCTATCCTATCGTGCGCAAAATTAATTAACATCTGACTCAAACCCGACAAGTGGCTAGTCGTGCAAAAGCCAAGTTTATCTATTATTTTGGTTTACTGCCAGTTCATACCGTAATAATTAGATTTCAAACGGGGCGAGGGCGTATTGTTTTTCAAGATATGGGCAGATTCGGTCAATGTGCACTAAAGAATATAAGGTGTTCCTTAACACGCACCTTTATCCGTATGACAATTTAAACGTTAATTATGATAACAATTGCTTTGCTACGTTGTATGAAATATTTTCTAAATTCTAAATGTCATACAATCAAAGGGTTGGACAACCATTACTCACATCTAATCAATTTACGATAGTCGCACCATGCATAGTGGTAGACTGCTCGAATAAAAAAAAGCATTACACTTTAAAGCACTGGTACTTCGTGTAGAATTCGAAACAGCCAGTATACCTGCCAATACGATAGCATACTGAGTTATACTCTATGATCGTTTAGTTACTTACAACGCGTTAACGAAAGCAATAAGACGCTATAATGGATGTCCGTCATAGTAAATGTACAAGGGTTTAAAATTTCAAAAGCTTTATACCGATAACGGAACACAAATTTCTACTATATATTTAAATCACCGTATCCATGGCATACGTTTGATGCGGAGAGTCGCCGTCAAGCTACTTGAACGATGTATAATCATAGCTGTATGAAATGGGAAGAGGGGCATACACCATTACACAATTTCGAAGAATTGTCAGTCGATTGATTCATTCAACAGATACTATCTGCGTTAGGTATAAAGAGAAAGCGGATTACATCAGAAAATATGTGACCCAGTTATTGAACTTGATGAACATCCTGATCTCCTTGCTTACAACCAGTTTGTCACTATTATTGTCTATTATCATTATGTGACGGTGCTCTGTCTAAGGTATACTATCTGTACGATACTTTTGCATTGCAGTAAATCTCGTACACTTTTATTAATAAACAAACTGTAAATACTCATGTATATTTTTTTCTATATATCACACAATATTAGTACATTATGTACATAGTGTCTCGATAATGAATTGTTACATATACAGGATGTCCCTAAATTGCATAGCCAATACGTAAAAATAATCCGATTTAACTAAAGTTGCCTTAGTCCGAAAGTGGATAATATCGAAGCTACATGGTGTCAAAGTTTAACAAATTAATCACATTTTCTTTCATATCTTTCGGCTGCTTTGAGCTAATTTTATAAAATTTCTTACATGGCGATTTCTTGGAATGAGAAATTCAAATTTTTCATCGACTTTGGTGTATTTCCTAGAGGGCGCTACATGCGACTATTAGGACATGTTTAAACCGCTACAACTTTTTTATGCTACACTGTAGGCCCTTTTGGTATAGAATAATAGTTTTCTCTACCTTTTCTGCTTAAAAAAGTTATACCCTCTTGAAATCTGTAACAGCACCGGTTTCCGAGAAAAACGCATCTAAAACTCACGATGAATGCGAATCATCCAAAGGTATCAAAATAACTTTTTGACTATCCTACTTTTTTCCGCAAAAACAATTAGTTTTAATTAATTTCAATTAATTTTTAATCTTTTTGGATAAGACGAGCGGTTTAGGCAGGAAAAAATATTTTCTAATGCGTCGCACATTTGCTCAGGGGCTTTTACTTAGGTAAAAAATTTAGTCGCCTTTGCTTTTTAGTTACCATATCGACAGTTAAATTTATTTATCTATGGTTTGTTTTCTTCTGTCGCTTTTCCGTTGATAAAGATCCATAATTATGCCTCACAGTTTCACCAATTCCTTCTGTAATGGTGGATATGCTTTCAGTCTTTTCCATAGAACTCCAAATCGACACAATTTTGCTAATATCGAGTGACGTCTCCACCAAAAAGGCAAGTTTCAACCAAGCCTTGTTCTGGACGCAGACAAACCATAAGGACGGTGGAAATAGAAGAAGAGATTTTGGACGCTGTTGAAATAAATCCAAAGATCCCACACGGCGTGTAGGATTGCAATTGGGATTTTCGGAATCATCAGTTTATAGAGTTTTTCATGAACGATTATTGCACCCCTTTCATATTCGAAAATATCAAGACATATAGCCCATAAGATCCTGATCAGAGTTTAGCTTTCTGTCGATTTATTATTCATAGAAGAATCGAAAATCCAAATTTTAGTAAAAAAAATTTATTCGCGGACGAAGTTTATGCTGTTGAAAACCCTCATGAAACGAGAGTATCTCATTATCAGCATCAATTTTTATTTAGCTTTTGGTTGATAATGATGCAATTTAATTGTTTAACCTTCTTCTTCATATTGTTAATTATTGTTTTTGTTTTTTCTTCCATAATTATTGTTCTTGAAAAACTTCATTCCTTTTCATTTTTTTCAACAAATCGGCGTTATGAATTATTCTTATTATTATTATGAATTATTTTACGCTTGTGGCGCCTCTAGGAAATACACAGAAATGATGCACGAAAGCAGAAGGCAGGTACTTCGAACATTTATTAAAACACAAGAAAAATTAACCCTTGTTTTTATTTAAAATTTAAAGGTTGTTTACCCTGTACCTAAGGGGTGAAACAATGTTTACCATATATCAAATTTCTCATAAGATTTCGTAAAAACAAATTCAAAAATGTAATTATTACAATTTGCCTTCGTATATGCGTATGAAAATTTGACTTTTTTTGATTAATTAAAATGGTTAAAATCATTGAGGCTGCAACTAAATTGTTTATATTAGATGTTATACGTATAGTTTATCGTAGTTTTAAAAAGACGTTGATCAATCGTTCTAGGAATTTTCGAAATAATTTTTTAAGTCAAAACCCAAAAATGATATATAAGTGTTTTCCCACAAGACCCATTTTCGATCTGTGTACTAATCCTTATAGTTCGAGATCCAGAACGGCGCTGATTTGGACCTATATTAGCCTCTAGAAGATTTCGCTTGTTTTGCGGAAATATACAACGTTCGTTTCTTTAAAAATGGTCCTACCATTTAACAAATTTGAAATAAAAAATTTTTCTCGTATACAAAACATTAAGTATTAATGAGAACCTGTACATTATTAGTGTAAAAAAATAAGTAACGTACTGTAAATAATTTCGCTTGAGGAATATAGTTCAAATAAAGTTAAGTCAATGTGACAATAGCGTTGATAATTGAAAGTCGAACCACAACGTAAGAGCAAGAAAATCACCAGCAGCACGATATAGTAACCCGCACCAGCCTATCGTCTTTCAGTACCAGATTATTTAACCAAAGAACCTCTTCAATTAAAAATTTTGTGTTTTCTTTTAATGTAGTGATTGACAAAATTTAAATAAATATTTGAGTGTATTTTATTATGATGTTTTTAAGGTATAAAAATGAAAGCATGAACCACTGTTTAATTTTTTTAGAAATTCACTTTTAATTATTTTATCATTTAAATTTCCAGTGATTTCATACAAATCCCCAAATTTATGTGTTCTTGTATTATTATTTACTTTATGTAATTATATTCATTTAGGTTATTGGACTTGTGTTTTTTATTATGTAAACGATTACAAACCATCTTAGGACAACAATATTCGTATATTTTTTAATATTCTCATTGAATTAACGTAATTATATCAATTTAATTTAATAAACAATCACGGGCAAAAGTTTTCAAAAATTCTTTAACGTACATTTAGAGGTCGATGAATAGTGCAGTTTTTCTTGTTTTTCTTATAAATTGAGCATAATTAAAAGTAATTTGAGGAATTCAATTTCAAACGATTATGTACATAGTTAAAGCGTTGTTTTTTCATTATTATTATTTTTTCCTGATGAAGTGAAATTATTTTACGCATTGAGTTTTGGGATTAACGTAACATACAGATTAGTGTTTTTTATCAAAAAGTGATTGATTTTTCGGCACGCTATTTTTTATTTAAGCGGTAAATATTTTTTTGAATATCAGGTTGGCGAAAGATCTTGTTCTAGAGCCTTTATTCATATTCAAGTTATTTGAGTATTTTGAACGAGATTGAAGTATCGTAATTACATTTCATTATTGTGATTAATCAAATATCCTGGCGCCCATTTCCGGTTTTTGACGATTTCAACCCCTATTTTGACTTATGTATGGTTTGCTATCCTATCGTGTGCAAAATTAGTACATCTGACTCAAACCCGACAAGTGGCTAGTCGTGCAAAAGCCAAGTTTATCTGTTATTTTGGTTTACTGCCAGTTCATACCGTAATAATTAGATTTCAAACGGGGCGAGAGAGTAATGTTTTTCAAGATATGGGCAGATTCGGTCAATGTGCACTAAAGAATATAAGGTGTTCCTTAACACGCACCATTATCCGTATGACAATTTAAACGTTAATTATGATAACAATTGATTTGCTACGTTGTATGAAATATTTGCTAAATTCTAAATGTCATACAATCAAAGGGTTGGACAACCATTACTCACACCTAATCAATTTACGATAGTCGCACCATGCAAAGTGGTAGACTGCTCGAATAAAAAAAAGCATTACACTTTAAAGCACTGGTACTTCGTGTAGAATTCGAAACAGCCAGTATACCTGCCAATACGATAGCATACTGATTCATACTCTATGATCGTTTAGTTACTTACAACGCGTTAACGAAAGCAATAAGACACTATAATGGGATGTCCGTCATAGTAAATGTACAAGGGTTTACAATTTCAAGAAGGATTCTTGGCAAGAATAATTCATGAAGCCAATTTACTGAAGAATAGTACTGAAGTATTGTCCAATGTACAATGTAATTTATTAATTTAATTTGTTGTGCATGCAAAAAAATGGTGGAAATTCTGAACATTTGTTGAATTAGCAAATTAAATACCTTCCAGAAAAGTCCACCAATTGCACTTGTTAAAACAAAATTCACATAACATAATTTTATTTTTTAAATTTTTATTTAGCTTTTGGTTGATAATGATGCAATTTAATTGTTTAACCTTCTTCTTCATATTGTTAATTATTGTTTTCGTTTTTTCTTCAATAATTATTGTTCTTGAAAAACTTCATTCCTTTTTATTTTTTTCAACAAATCGGCGTTATGAATTATTCTTATTGTTATTATGAATTATTATACGCTTGTGGCGCCCTCCAGGAAATACACGGAAATGATGCATGGAAGCTGAAGGCAGGTACTTCGAACATTTATTAAAAACACAAGAAAAAATTAACCCTTGTTTTTATTTAAAAATTTAAGGGTTGTTTACCTTGTACCTAAGGGGTGAAACAATGTTGCCAAATGCAGTAAATGTAACTCGCCTTTCTAAAAAAAAATTGACGTGTCCACGCTTTTTTTAGTTTTTAAATGTCTCAAACTCCTTCATCATTTTCCATCCTTAAAAATAAAAAAAAATAAAAAAAACTAGTGCACTGAAATCAGAAAAAAAGACATTTCAAATGACACATAACTTACCCCATAATCCGTATTTAAATTTTAGAGGTTGTTCTCACAGCACTAAGGGATGAAATCATTTCAGGTTGAAAATCATCGCAAAAGTTTTTCTAGCCAGAAACTCGTCTGTTACCTTTTCGTTGGCCCACCCATATATATATATATATATATATATATATATATATATATATATATATATATATATATATATATATATATATATATATAATATTATATTATTTACAACTGTATTAATGCACTGATTTGACACTAATTTAAATTTTGTAATGACGTATATTACCGCACTAGTGTGGTAACGATGCGGAATTTCTGTGGTACTAAATTTTCTGTTACGCCTGTTGCTGCATTTTCAATGTCTTGTGGAAGAGCATCTTCACTTGAACGACATTTCTCCGCCTGCAATTGCATCCCGTGATTGCGTAATCTTTGGAACACTTCTTGTAGGTTTTCCAGGTGCTCTTCAAACGATTTACCTAAAACAATAATGTCGTCTAGACATGCAAACACCTTACCAACCATTATCGGTCCTATAATGGTGTCAAGGAATCGTTTAAAGGTGGCCGGTGTAGAAGCGGGCCCAAAGGGAAGACTTTGAATTGAAGTAATCCTCTCCCCGGAATAGTGAAGGCAGTTATTTGTTTGCTATTTTCGTCCAATAACCTCGCTTTAGGTCTAGCGTACTTATATATTGCGTTGATATGTTGCATTCAATAGACGTGTATTTGGGTGTTCCGCATATCTAGTTCGATACCGTGATTTGAGGCTAACGAATAGCAAACAATATTCCTCGATTCCTGACAAATTTGTTGGTGATTTGTTGTATTTAAATCGATTAATCGCAAAATATTTTTAAAATTCCTTTTACTCGTGATCACTGGAAGACATTAATAAAGTAATTACGGCAACTACCAGTAAATTGTTAACGAACGTAAATTTTATAAGACTGGTTACTTATACCATGTCACAGGCTGTATTGGACCAATTGAATGCCAAGTTAATTGTGCAAGACGAAATTATTAGTGAACTGAAAGTCGATGTCGCTAATTTAAAAGCTGCAAATGTTTCATGTGTGGATATGTGATAAGCTCGAACAATACACGCGGCGTAATTCTTAGTGCGATTACGAGGTTTGAGAAAACATTGACGGAGCTAACCGTATAGGCACACGGAACAGCAATAGAAATTCGTAAAATTCGTTTCGTATTATTATCGTCAATAGGCTTTCTCTAAGAAGAAATCCCTAAAGAGAACTAAAATATCTATCAAAGATCTAACGAGTCATCGAGTCGAGCTCCTATGTGCTGCTTGCGACAAACTTACTTTTCGAAATGTGTGGACAAGAGATGGCAATATCTATATAAAATCGAACGGAGGCGTCAAACGAATTGAATCATTAAATGTGTAATGATCCTAAAATTCATCACCTATCCAATCCTAGTACAGAAATTCCTATCAAAACTTCTTTCCTATTTATTTCCTCAAACTGAATGTGTTATTGTTTATAATACTATCAGTTTTCCACTCTTTTTCCCTCTCCTAGAAAATCTCCTATAAATATCCGCGCTCTCCTTCACTCATTCAGAGCGGTTTGAACCTTCAAACGTAAGCCTCTACCTAGCTCTACGAGTTCCGACAATTTAGCTTACGTAAATTATTTTAAAAATAACAATCTGCCTGCGTCGTTATCACGATGCCGCGCAGATTGTTAACGACGACTCGACGGGATCTGGATCGACTTCGGAGGACACGAGCACCGACGAGCCGTTTTGGTATGGATACGCCATGCCCAGCCGCCTAACTCAGTCAGAATAGTATAACGATCAAAGGAGGATAAAGTGAAAGATTAAGATGTTAAGAAAGTAAAGTTTAGTTTCGCGTACGCTTAGCTTATAGCTTTTGGTTGATAATGATGCAATTTAATTGTTTAACCTTCTTCTTCATATTGTTAATTATTGTTTTGTTTTTTCTTCCATAATTATTGTTCTTGAAAAACTTCATTCCTTTTCATTTTTTTCAACAAATCGGCGTTATGAATTATTCTTATTATTATTATGAATTATTTTACGCTTGTGGCGCCCTCTAGGAAATACACAGAAATGATGCACGAAAGCAGAAGGCAGGTACTTCGAACATTTATTAAAAACACAAGAAAAAATTAACCCTTGTTTTTATTTAAAAATTTAAAGGTTGTTTACCCTGTACCTAAGGGGTGAAACAATGTTGCCAAATGGCAGTAAATGTAACTAGCCTTTCTAAAAAAAAAACTGACGTGTCCGCGCTTTTTTTAATTTTTAAATGTCTCAAACTCCTTCCTCATTTTCCATCCTTCCAAATTGAATTTTTTTGATAAAAAAAAAAAAACTAGTGCACTGAAATCAGAAAAGAAAGACCTTTCAAATGACACATAACTTACCCCATCATCCGTATTTAAATTTTAGAGGTTGTTCTCACAGTGCTAAGGAATGAAATCATTTCAGGTTGAAAATCATGGCAAAAGTTTTTCTAGCCAGAAACCCGTCTGTTACCTTTTCGTTGGCCCACCGTATATATATATATATATATATATATATATATATATATATATATATATATATATATACAGGGTGGCGCATTAGTGTGACCCATATCTCCTTTATTTAAAGAGATACAAAAAAATTGTTATAATTTATATTTTATATATATATATATATATATATATATATATATATATATATATATATATATATATATATATATCATACATATATATTTGTATCAAAGTTGATCTAAACACGATCATTTTTTACACTACTGTTTTATCAGGCGCCTCTGCAACAACTTTGTATTCTACCTCCGTCAGCACTTTTTGAATAACTTTCTTAACCACTTTCGCTTTCTTAACCACTTAATCAGCATCCAGCTTTAGACAATACGACTTCTACCGTGTACCATAAAAATATTGAATAGCTTCCCCTGCATACTCATCTTCTATTCTGCCTATGACAGAAGTATTAGTAGTAATACCATGTATATACCGTTTTGCTAGTTAGAGGTGTCATATTCAAGTAAATTATTCCGAATGTGTGCATACACATCATCAGCTGTTATTTCGACTGTTAAAGAGTCTGTGTATGTTAGAACAACGTTACGTTATTACCATAATGGCTAAGCAATATATCAATCAATCAAGCAATTTCAACTTTGT
This sequence comes from Vesta saturnalis, assembly GCA_036346205.1. NCBI lineage: Eukaryota > Metazoa > Arthropoda > Insecta > Coleoptera > Lampyridae > Vesta > Vesta saturnalis. The sequence continues at coordinate 890,316 of JARFJB010001970.1, forward strand.
TCATATATTACCTTGTGTTCATCAGTTAGTGGTAAGATTGGAACAACTGTTTCTAAATGTGCATTATATATGCGTTCCGTGTTGCTGTCTATTCGTCTAATAAATTTCTCCCCTGCATTTATCTCCCTATAAAGTTCTAATTTGGACCAATTATCCTTTACATTGGACTTAATATAATAACGAAATGAGTGTGGTTCGTATTTATACGTGTTTATGGTAAACTTATTCGGGATCGGGTTCAGCCGTATCTACCGGTACTAACAACGCTTCAAGATCTGCGTATATCACGAATGTTAAAAACATCTGATTTTGATAGTTCAGAAGCGCAAGTATATTTTCCGCATAGAACTCGCACATTCTGTCTTTTTTTTGTTTCAAGTCCGGTAATTTAGCGTACCCGAGATTAAAGTCATGCGCTACATGCCAGGTTAATTGCTACTGTGTTCTAAAGTAGTAAAGAGATGAATCACAAAAATATTTTGCTGTATTAAGTTGGGTTATTTGGTTGCTAAGTGAACGAAAAAAAAATTTTATCCAGCCATAATGCTAATTTCCGTTTGGTTATGGACTAATAATAAATTAATATGAACAGGATGTTTATTGATAGGGTCGCCGGCGAAGGGTGTAGTGCTGGTGAGTTCCCTCAAATCATCCACGTATCTTATGTGTTGTTCCTGCTCTGGCGGTGTAACGGTGGGAGTTTCGGATTCTGGGTGACATTTTACGTATAGGACGAAGAGGGGGTCGAGTTCACGTCGTAGATTAAGTAGGACTGGAGAAAAACCTGTAGAGACGTTTAAAAACGACTCCTATACCGGTTGAACTGGCATCTGTCTGCAGCACAAAGGGTCAGGGTAAATCTGGACAGGCTAATACAGTAGGGGCGGTAAGTACTTCTTTAATATCTGAAAAAGCTTTTTGTTTGGGTGTAACTATTCATGCCTAACTCCTTTTTACAGCAGATGTGTCAGTGGTTAACCTAGCAGGGCAAACCCCTTGAAGAATTGTCGGTACCTGCCCGCGATTCCAAGGAACTTGCGTAATTGTTTAACGTTTCTGCGTACCTCAAGCTGCCTGATCGCTTCTAATTTCTCTGGGTCAGGCTGGATACCTTGAGCAGTTACGACGTGGCCTAGGTGTTTGAGCTGGGTACGGCAGAAACGACATTTTTTCCGCCTGCAACTGCAACCCGTGATTGCGGAATCTTTGGAACACTTCTTGTAGGTTTTCCAGGTGCTCTTCAAACGATTTACCTAAAACAATAATGTCGTCTAGACATGCAAACACCTTACCGACCATTATCGGTCCTATAATGGTGTCAAGGAATCGTTGAAAGATGGCCGGTGTAGAAGCGGGCCCAAAGGGAAGACTTTGAATTGAAGTAATCCTCTCCCCGGAATAGTGAAGGCAGTTATTTGTTTGCTATTTTCGTCCAATAACCTCGCTTTAAGTCTAGCGTACTTATATATTGCGTTGATGTGTTGCGTCGTTATCACGATGCCGCGCAGATTGTGTGAAGACGACGACTCCGACGGGATCTGGATCGACTTCGGAGGGACACCGAGCACCGACGAGCCGTTTTGGTATGGATACGCCATGCCCAGCCGCCTAACACAGTCAGAATAGTAGTAACGATCAAAGGGAGGATAGAAGTCAAAGATTAAGATGTGTATAAGAAAGTAAAGTATTTAGTTTCGCGTACGCGCTTACGCTTATATAGTCAGAGACCTAACGTAATTAGTTGAGATAATGGGGGTGGCACTTTGATGGGGTCTTGCGTCGAAATCTAAACGACTTTCTAACTACGGAAGAAGGGGAAAAAATTAATTATTGTAATGAACAGGAACCTTTTGCAAAACAAATGAGTAAAATAAATAATTAATTTAAGGCTTTACGTGAGGATACTGGGATCTTAATAACCTTGCTCCAATGGGTCCCGAGAGATGAAATTAATTCGCATACATACAGCTTATAACTCTGCACCAGACGTTCATATGCAGCCCATCATTTCCAAGAGAAACACCTATAGAGCGACACGAGGCAAAATCAAATGTTATATAAGTGTAGGATAGCCGTATAAATAATTTAAGAAAACACGGTATAGCCAACCGCTGAAGTAAAAGGGTGAACGTTGCAACCGTATGTAAATAAGCGGTCTACGGAAATCTCAACTTTATCAAAACGGCCACGCCATGAAAGTGTAGTTTAACTTACTTTCCCTTTTTCAGATAAGAAGACATAAAATCAATGTTCAGAGAATTGATAATTTGTCGCATCTTTCTCACAGATAATAAAAGTCGCAAAGAAATCCCACGTCAAATTGTCTACTATTTAGTTTAAGTAGACCAAATGTAACGTCTTTTAATACTCTAATTGTTTTGTAAATACGAGTTTATCTCTTTGTTAGTTTTCCTTAAAAACGTGCAAAAAAATGTTCGATAGTAACCTAACACGAAGAACCAGTAATGTAACTTACATATGAGGTACTAAAATTGTGGACAAATTACAAGTGCGTGCGTGCTGGAAATGATCTAGATCATTTTAAAACCCTCAAAACGTGTAAAACCGTTAAAATGACAGGACTACAATAATGATAGCATACAAATACATTATTAAACAAAAATGACTGAACCGTAATGGATACAGAACAAAAACTAAACGTGTAGGAGTATACTTGAAGCCATTCATCGATCACAGGTTGGATCGTGAAGGCTTGACGGAAGGAAGAATAGGCCCTGCAACTACAGAGAAAGAAGAATTATGCGTCTTGAAGATAATGAAAAATAGTGAAGTCCCTAAACTTGTAAGAATGATAGCTGATCGCAAGTGACCCCTGCAATTAACTTTTATCGGCATACAAATCAAACACGTCCGGAAATAATTGTCTCTATGTGCGGAATGAAGAAAATATTTAGTGATAATGGATTAAAGCATTTGATAATACGGTTCTTCCAGCTCTTGGGAATAAGTACAGATGTCTATCTGTCTGCTCCAGGCACTTAAACAGAATTCTCGAGCGCCATTCGGAGAGTAGTACGGTACCAAGCACTTAATAGAGTATTTTTAAATGAATAAAAAACTATTTAAACACTTTCTTCTGAAACGCAATACAAAAGAGTTGTTGAGTGCGTCCGATTATATTGAACGCACTGTATATATATATATATATATATATATATATATATATATATATATATATATATATATATATATATATATATATGCCATCACGTTAGAAGACAAATTTGTAATGGTACTTCCTCGTTAAAAGAAAATAAATTATATTTAGATATTAATCTTTCGCCACCAGGTTGGATAGCGAATTTCCTAATGGTAATCTTAAATGTTATAAAAGGAAATATTTACTAAATTGAAACGAGCAATCTGCACTGTAGTTTATTAGAATCACAAATTATAGTAATTATTTTCCCAGGCTAGCTCTTCAGTATATGAACATCATGTAATCATAATTTACATTCAGCAAAATTTGTTAAACAATGACAACCTGATATAACCTGATTTCTAATCGGAACTATCATGACTAACTCTGGTAATATATCTTTATTTGAATTGTGAATCGAGCCCTGTTGGTAGTGTTTTTTAAGAATTAATGGATCAATAAAAATAACTGTAAGTGAAGATGCAGAATGTTGCCCAATGTACCTGATAATATAAATATTATGAAAAGTTTGTCTCAGTTTAATTAAATTGAATTCTGAGCTTCAGTCATAAATATTGATTTATATTAAAATTGTTTATGGACTGAACTAATAATATACATTTGTTTACTTAGGAACAATGACAAGTAAATTATGCCTTTGATCTCTTGAAAACTAAAACAATTGAGGGATTTGAAAATTTATATTGACCAGTTTTAAATCTGTCAAGTTTAGTGAATTTCTATGACACAATCAATGTAGGTAAGATTGAAGGCTCCATACTTTACCACAATTAAGTGAATACCAATACTGCTTTCCAACGTAATATGGTGGTACTTTCTACTTACTTTGCATTAAACTGAAATTATAAACTCCAAGGTACAAATCGACTACACCGATTTAAGTTAAACATAAGTGTAACAAATTTATTGTATAAAGTAACACACACAAACATTCATATAACCATATCATCCCTAAATCCAGCAATACCTAGTCTAAGTACATATAACATATACATTCCAAGGTCGAGTTCTGATACAGTCTATTTACTCTATCAATAATTTTAATGAATTTTATATAAAAAAAGAGAATGAAATATACTTTTGTAACCTCCCCTTACTTTAGACACCAATCTGTAATTCTCCCCTCACTTCCTTTCCTTTATCTCATTTGACGTTATTAATTTTCAGCTTATTCACTTTATTTATTTATGGCGCAAAGTGCACTTAAATATCTCGGGGTTGCGTTACTATAAATTGTATTGTATGAAATTACCTCAAACTAGCTACAATTGGAGAGAAGGTCGTGATCGTAATTTGATTGACTGAAAGATTTCAACTAACAACTAACTTTATTACCTGTATTCTTTTTACAGCTCTAAAATATATGACTTATTCTATATTGTATCGTAATTAACTTAAAAAGCATGTAACAAAGACAACTTATTCAACAAACAAAATCGTAAACAGGTGTCAGGATGGTCACTCAGGTATAGGATACGATATCTCCTACTCCCAGCACATTGGTGGCCTTGTACGCCAAGATCGGGCTGCGTCTATATAACAACAAAGGTTTAGGTGACACGTGGCTGGCGTGGAAGGATGCTTTCCGCCCGCTATATTTATATTACGAAGTTAACACCACTGGCTTTTGTAATACTCATTCGAAATCAATTTCCTATTGATAGTTTCCCCTCTGATTTTATCTTAAAGAGCATAAAATCATGTATATAAGCTTTATATTTATTTTATATACAAAATGCGAGAAACATCCGGCATGCGATTTATAGAAGACTTCTGATTTATCGTGAAGAGAATGAAATCAATACTCTTAAACTTTAACTAATTATGAATTCTTTATATTTACATGCAAATTCGAAGAATAAACGATATGGGACTTGAAAGGGGTGAGCGTTCTATTTAATATCGGTTAAAATAGTGCGTTGACCTGTAGTTGAGAATGACTTCACTATCAGAATCGGTTTGTTCCGTTTCCTCATGTATAGAAAAAGGATAGTTGCGTATTTATTTGCCACAGAAATATATTCTCTTTTGATTTGATATTATTGTAAATCGTTTCAGGTAATTTTTGGGTACAGGGCGTATCTTGAGACATAATGATTAAGGAAATTCTTCTTTCTTTCTTTCTTTCTCAGCTTATTCCATCCATCGTCGGATGTAAGCCTCCCTTAGATTCTTCCATTCTTCTCTGTTCGTTGTTTTCCTCATCCAATCGTACCCTACCATTTTCTTTATGTCGTCCGTCCACCTGGTCTGTGGCCTTCCTCTACTCCTCTTATTTTCTCGGGGCCTCCATTCTATGATTCTTCGTGTCCATCTGTTGTTTTCCATCCTGCCTATGTGTCCTGCCCAATTCCATCTTAAGGTACATAGCCTTTCTATGACATCTGTGACTTTAGATCTTCTTCTTATTTCGATGTTCGGAATACGGTCCTGTAGTTTGACATTCAGCATCCTTCTTTCCATTGATCTTTGAGTGACTTGAAGTTTGTGAGTAATACTTTTATTAAGGGCCCATGTTTCTGTACCATATGTTAGAACTGGTAACACATATTGGTCGAAGGTCTCTGCTTTTAGAGTATTTGGTATATCCGAGAGAAATATGTCTTGTAATTTTCGAATGCTGACCAGGCCAATGATACTCTTCTATTCAGATCTGCTGTCAAGTTATTTTTGAAAGCTGGAATTTTTGGCCTAAATATACAAATGTGTCTACTTTTTCTATCGTGTTGTCTTCTAGAATAATTTCTTGTTGGTCTTCTGTTTCATTTGTTAGGTATTTTGTTTTATGCATGTTTATTTTCATTCCTATTTGTTTTGATGTTTCATTTAATTCTTCCAACATTTCTTGCAGTTCTGTTCTATCTTTTGCTATCAATGTTATGTCATCGGCGAATCGCAAATGATTGAGCTTCTCGCCGTCTATTGTTATGCCTTTGTCTTCCCAATCTAGCATCCTGAACATATCCTCTAACGCTAATGTAAATAGTTTAGGGATATTGAGTCACCTGTCTTACACCACGATGTGTCTTAAATTTATTAGTTTGTGTATCTGTTGTTATCTGTATCGTTGCGTTTTTATATATGTATTTAATAAGAGCCTGTATCTTTCGTCTATTCTGCAATTGCTTAAAGCATTTAGAATTGCCCATACCTCTATTGAATCAAAGGCCTTCTCATAATCTATCATTGCGACCCACAATGTTATATTATATTCGTTGGCTTTTTCAGTTAATATTCGCATTGTCTGTAGATGATCTATCGTGCTGTAGCCTCGCCTAAATCCTGCCTGCTCACGTGGCTGGTACTTGTCCAGTTTGTTTGTTAGTCTTTGTGTTATTATTCTTGTGAACAGTTTATACAGTACCGGCAGAAGACTAATTGGTCTGTAATTTTCTAGTTTATATTTGTTTCCTTTTGAATATTAAGACTACTACGGCATTTAACCAGGCATTTGGTATTCGACTCCATTAAGCATTTATTGTAGATTCGTTTTAGTTGTTTTAAAACAGGTTCACCTCCATATTTAATCATCTCTATTTCTATTCTATCTTCTCCTGGTGCTCGGTTATTGGACATCTTTTTAATGCGTTGCTTATCTCACCCTCTGTTATTTCTGGCATTTCCTCGGATCCTATATTTGTAACTTTCTTTCTGTCTTCTTCTTTTTCCTGGTGGTGGTGCTTTTTTCCTTTCATACAAATTTCGATAGAATGTTTCTATAGTGTCTGTTATTTCTTTCTTTTCTGTTATTTCTTTGTTTTTGTTGTTTATTAGTTTGGTTATTTGGTGTTTTCCCTCACTTAAATTTGATCGTAGATCTTTTAAACTTTTCCTTTCTGTTATGGTTTCTTTTATTTTCATGTTTTTGTATTTCCTTAGATCTCCTCTTACTGTTTTCCTGATCTTTTTATTTATTTCAGTTAGCTGTATTCTATTGGTTGTTAATTCACAATTTCTTAATTCATGCAATCTTTGATCTTTAGATAAGTTGCATGTAATCTGTTTCGGACAACTAGATTTCACTGGAGGATTATCCAACTTGAATCAGGTTAGACACACAGGTTTTCAGAAGTATAATTCACCTAGCGGTCTCTAATTGTATACTCTCGGAAACGATGAGGATTAGAAATAACGTATTAAGATTTGATTTAACACACGGGCGGTCTCCTCGTGATTATAAACAAACCTATAGTCAGTCTAATCTAAACTTCTGGTGATTATATTGATACGATCTGTTGTCTGTAATATGCCAATTTCTTAGCTCGGTCGTGTTTATGATAGGTGTATGTATTTGTTAATAGTTTAATTTCCCCAATGGGGGGTCGCACCTGGGAGCCAATTAACAGGATAGCTCAATCTCTACAGGCATACGCCTTAGGGGATGGGCTGGATCACCTCTAAAAGCCTACGCCTTAGAGGATAATCCTTCTGGACGGGTCTCAATACCTTACGGGAATCACTCCCAAAAGTGAAGAAGGGCTTGTGTATTTATATGCGGACTAGCGCTCCAGGGTCTGGGTGTGTGTAACTAGGTGTTGTGATGTTTTATAGACATACTTGATCGTTCTATAATTTCAGTAAGGACAGAAAGAAAATCTATCACTGCAGGCGGTGTAATAATTAATATAGAAACTCTAGGACTACCCCAAATGGGTTTTAAACTGATGAAGCTGGCGCTGTTACTAGGCTGGTGGACTTGGGAAGACTGAATTGCAGGAATTAACGGAAGCGCGGGCCCAGGCAACACATAATTTCACATCTTGCTACCGTCTATATACATTCCGCGGTTCTACGTGATTGGCTTTTTAACTATGACCATTCGCGATCTAACGTGATTGGTTGCAAACAGTAATGATACTTTGGTGGGGTTATTGCGCAGAAATCCTCACAATTTCGTTTCTACGGAAGAAGGGGCAAACAACATTAATTTTTCTAACTGCATCGGGGCTTCTATAACATATGTAACGAAAATTAATTTGCAAATTAGGTAATGATTTTTCTGGATCGTTACACTTTCAGCATGCGACCATTGACTTCTTTTAATATAATATAAAAATATAGGATACCTCATTTAATTGGAGAAATAATCCACTGTCGATTTCCTTTTGTTCCACAATTTGTTCCAACACTAGTATATATCCCAAGGTGAGTGTGATATAACAATGTTTCGATCACCTTAAACTACAATTGGTTTCTTGTCACACCAATTTATTTACCTTTCAGTACGTCGACACACAACTGTTTCTTACTCGAGACAGATCAGCTGTTCACTTACATACACAAGATAGGTTATGTTGTGTTTGAATCACACTATTTATTTTTGAATACTATCCCAATTTAAGTAACAATTATTTAAAACGTTTACATGCAACTACTTGTTCGTTACCAAGCTTCAATAACGTTTAAAATTTCCTTTGGCTTTTCAATTATAATCAAATAATTGTGGATCATATCAGTTTACCATTTTTTCATTCATACCCTGAATATAATCACAAATAGATCAAAATCAAAATGAATTTTTAATTAACTTTATATGAAATCCTCTAGGATACACCTTAAAAAATGACGCCGTCAACGCTATTTTTGCTAAATTCAAATTGGTGCAAAAGTTATGTGAATGTTTAATATGCAAATTTGATTGGCCAAAACATGATCTTTCAAAAGCTGTTTAATTTGTTTTATTTCTTATCAACTTTTGTTGCATTTAGTATAAGCTTTATAAGTAGCGCCTCTATATTTTGCACTCAAACTAAAATAAACCACAGTTTGATCAGTGACGGTTGGTAATCTTTTATAAATTCTGAATTGAATTTTAATTTATTTCTAATATAAACATTAATTTATAGCGCGATATTTCGAAAAAAGAGATCCCAAATTATACAGCGATAATACTATACGTACAAGGTGCCTCAGACAAAATACGACGACCTTCAAATCGACCAGAACGCTCAGGGAATACTAACCGAAACAAAACCACACAATGAAGACCATAATTCCAAGAATTGTGAATAAAACCTACCATGCGAATGCGGCAGAGCATTGGAGAGAGCCGTATACCACTCGCAGTGAGAACTCAGGAACATAAGAACAACACCTGCAAGGGCGAAACAGAAAGTTCAAGAATCGCCGAACATGTCTGGAACTAAGCTCACCGCATCCAAAAACTGTGTAAATAGGCGATCAAATCAACTAACATGAAACCACCGTTACAAAACACTTACAATACAGAATTAATTTAAGCTTCGCTTTAAAATTCATTTAATAATTTTGAACGTTAACGTGCAAACCTATTTTGCAATTTATTTTTAACCCTTGGTATATCTCAATTCTTAAATATCTGTATTTGTCTTACAAGATATATTCTTGCATGAAATATTGTTTACTAATTTAACTAATTCAACAGCAATAGTACTGAATTTATTTGGAACATTTCAATCAAAATTGCTTAGCTTCCGTTCTGATCATGCAACATACAGACAAATACACTCCCACACATGCCCAAGTAGCGGTCACTAACGGTGTGTGGTGTTATGGACAATCTCCACTCACCATGACCAAGACAACGATAATTACTCACTCAACTGTACCGCATCATCACAGATATAGCACCGCTGAGAGCTATAGGGCCTCGAGCCTAAAACAGGGTCAGCAGCAACCCATCATGACATAGCCTGTCCACGAAGGGGTCCAGGTTCATGTGATCAGTCGCTCACAAACCCATGGAACCGTATAGTGGTAAACAGTTGCAAATTTCCCTTGCACTACGTGACTCCTTCCAACCCAGCGCTCATCTCTTGATTTCGACCACATTCATACAAAAATAAAAATAAGAAATAAACGCTTTCAACCAGAAACCAGAACGAATAATATCAAATTCGGTAATAAGCCACAATCGGTTATATATAGATAGATAGGCAAAAAATGTTGATCCTCAGTCACTAACCTAACTCTAATGTAACTAACCTTAATCCATATATATATATATATATATATATATATATATATATATATATATATATATATATATATATATATATATATATATATGTTGAGATGATTTAAATTACATTCGAGTAGCTATGTAAGTCACATAGTGAACAATTTCTTTAGTTTGTACAAATGGTACATCTGTTTATATATAATTCTAGATAAGAATGGTTAATGAATATTAAGATGTATGTAAATTTAGATATTTCATAATAAAATGTTAATATAAGTATAATCGACAGCACATTACATTTAAGTATAGGGTATGTTAGTTATCAATATGAATTAATTCAAGTTCATAGGCTGGTATCAATGTCACAATTTAAATGTACGCAGTAAAGAATCATGAAAACATTCGTGTTAGTGCGATAAACGTATATCAGTGCTAAAATTACGAAAAAACAGAACAATTACATTGGTGACTAACTATAAAACATGAATTAAACAGCAGTTCTGGAATTATTGTGTTTAATCAACATTTACAGACCTTAAACTAGTGATTTGCAACAATTCGACACTAGTCGTAGAAGAACTTATGGATCTATAAAAGTGTTAAAATAAATTAAATTGAGACATAAACATTAAGTTTAAACACTTTCACAAACAATTATAGTGGTTAAAAGTGTGAAATTTTACATTGAAAATTGTATTAACAATATGAGGTTATGTTATTTCCTCACATAAAATTTATGTAAAAATTATTTTATATTGAGACTATTTGTGTAAAATAAATTATAAGAGGTAAAAATAGTAAAGTAGCCAATTCACTATATTTGTGACCATTTTGTCAAATTTAGTTTCTAAGAGTGTTGGAAAAATTAAAATAATTTTCCTTTCAAATTGGCCGTAGGCATGTAAAAGATGAATATTTATGTGTAGTAGCATCCCATTTTCATATGGAAATCATTTCCAGGCCTGTAAAGTACATAAAATTAGCTTAAAATCAATAATTCAGTGTGAAAATTAACTTGGTTATTAATTGGAGGAATTAGTTCATGTTTGGTTTCAAATTATAGGAAAATTTATGTAGATTATGAATATGTTTTTAGTTTTAAGATAGGTTTAAGGGGGTAAAAGTTATGAGGTTTTGAAATTATATCGTAATGTAAAAATTGCTTTAGCCAATCAGAATTTAGGAAACATTGTCGGTAACTATAGATAACAATCGAATATTTTGGTCGTTAGCCATAATCATATAAATAGAAGTGCTGAAGGATTACAATCTCTTAATTTTTCCCTGTTTCAACAGCTTGCTAAAGTAAGATGTTGCCAAATTTTTTGTGAAATTATTTTAAACAAAATAACGGCACTTCCTTAAAAACAAAGTGCGATTTTAGTATCGGAAGTGTTAAAAAAACAAGTAATAGTCATTTGTCGGGAAATAATTAAATTAAGGTTAGTTTACCTTTTTAAAAATTCAAAATCGGATGTTATCGATAGTAAGTGAAAATATTTCCGCAGTTTCGACATTGTTTTGTTTTAAGTTTGTTTCTTTTACGTTGTTATGGATATTTAATTGTGTTCTGTTCGTGTTATCATCATTATACACCTTATTTACTGAAAGTGTGTTTAATTTATAATAACCTTCAAACTATCCATGCTTTTCAAAATTTATTTTGAAATAAATAAAAGAAGTGTGATGATCCTAAAAATAAAGATTCATCAGAAATATAATAACATTAGTGAAACTTACGCAAACGTATAAGCTGTGTCTATTGAAGAAAATTTGGATGTTCGAGAAGCAGAGTTGGAGTTCGAAGGAGCTGTTTTCTACAATCAACTTCATCAGCAGTAACCAGAGAAGGAGGACATTTTATGTGAGTTATGATTTTGTACTTTATTGTTGACATTGATATTTCATTGTTGTGTTCATAATTTCCATTCTTTGTAACAAACATGATGTGCGACAACGTGTATGCATGTCCAAAGGGAACATTATTTGGTCTAAAATTGTAAATGGTTAATATAATATCGATTAAATTCAAACGTATTGATACTTACATGTATGGAGGATCTCATTTTTATTGTAATCAAAAGTCACATGTTTGCGTATTCACAGCGCATGCCCAAGTATGCATTTTGAAGAATTTTTGTTATGTACAGAGTGTGACACATATATTAATGCAAATTAAAATTTATAATTCAATTTCCTTGAACAAGTTAGATACAATATAACATAATTGGACATTAACTCAATGTGCATTAATCAAATTAACTGTAATTATTATATTCAAAATCTTAGTATAATTCAAATAAATAATCATTTATTTTGTCATTTAAAAACAAAGTTTCTTCTAAATCTTGAATCCTATCCCCTTTGACGAGTCTTTACATGCGTCTGTTTTTAAAAGTTAGTTTGGGCAATTTAAATAATTATAAAAAGGTTAACTTCGTAAAAGTTATAGTTCACGATATATCCAACTGTTTTAATATAAATCTAATTTAATAAAAACAATTTAAATAAAAGATAAGAGTGTGCGGGGAGTTATTATCATCGTAATATATATATATATATATATATATATATATATATATATATATATATATATATATATATATATATGTAATGTTTATTTTTGATTATTGAATACAATATACTAAAATTACCCCACGTTGGTGGTCATAAATTTTGTAATGATTATTTTTAATTAATTATTTAATTTTAATTATTGAATTCATTTGTAATATAAAAGAAATTAAGATCAAATGCATTAGAAGATTGTTATGTATTTTATTAAAAGTTTAGCACGATGTGTCCTCATAACTTCATTATAACAAATGCTGTTATTTTTATTTAAATGGATTGCCCCCGCTAGCATTCTCTGGGGATAGGGATTAATATAGCTCATGGCTAGAATCATATAATCATAAGTAGAGCTCTTAATCAAAATAAATTCAATTGTGAATTTTAACAATTATGGAATTATATTCTATTTTACTAATTTGTTGAGACACCATGTTTCAATTCAATTATATCGCGTTGTGCTCATGCGAATCTGATTTTGTATTTATATGTTCATGACTAAACCACATTACGAATAATATATTTTTGGTAAGTATCCTTTCCTTTTTATAACAATAATAACTCAACATACATTCAATACATGATTTTGTTATTTCCAGATTAGCATGCAATTTACTAATATCCTTTACATGAATGCACATGCATAATACACAATGATAAACAACATAACCTCAAGAAAATATAAAGAATACATAGACTCACGTTTACTTTTCCCTTGTCTTTAGCTGCACCATAATACAATGATGATGAACCAATGTCCATATCAGCTGTGGTTTGAATTCCATACATTATTTTACCATTGTCGGAAATCCATCAGCATAATCATTTCTAATATCCATATCAGAAATTAGTTCCAATTTCAATATATGCTCCAACGAAGGAAGATCAACAGCACTAGCAATTATGTTAATTATGCTGCTTAAATAAATTAGTCTCACGGAGGATGTTCTTAAGCCATAGGTATGTGGCTTAAATATTTTCGTTAAACACTTTATTTTAAGCACTTTTATGTTAATTACAATTTTGATAAATTTAATAATTTATGTTTTAGCTTACTTTTTCGAATGTTTATTTTCTTGCACCACTTCATAGTTTTTATTTCCATTTTATTTCCAAACATAACCGGAACTTAAATTACGACAACCAAACTTATTTACAGAATATTTGAATTTCATTTGTTTGTTATTATGAAATTTAAGAGGTTATACGAACCAGTTCTACGATTTAAAATTTTTATACATACACACTGAGTAAACATGTTCTTACTTTAGGAAATAACAGGAAAAAGATAAAGATTTGTTTTTTCACTTGCTTATATAGCCTCTGAAAATTTCTAAATTACCTAAGTAATTTTGTCAATACAAACATAATGTTACTACAATTCTTTTGGCTAAGCACTTTTCTAAAATTTGCAAAATCTTAATTTTACATATAACTTCCACATACATGTTCAGATCTTAAAACCAAAATCATTTTTTGATTCTACACAATTTTTCCTTTCTTTAGATACACCTTTTGCTATGCTTTGTTCCAATATTTACAATTTAACTATTTCACAAAATTTTTGTACAAATCTCTTTATAACTAATTTAATCTAATTTCCACAGGAAAACTAAGACCAGAAATGGATTTGGTGGGTCAAACTACATAAGAATAACAGTCTCAAACACTTTTATGGTTTATTAAGAAAAATTCCATTTCGTGTTTTAAATTGGAATTTTCTAACCTGGTTTTTCTCAACTTTATGTTTAAATTACATATAATAATGTTAATTTAAATTGGAACATTTTCCAAACACTTCATTATGTAAGCTTTTAACATAATGCTTCTTTACATTTACTTTTAAAGTTTGTAATCTCTATGAATCTTCTCAATTCTGTTCTTCAAGTTTCATACACATTACCACATATTTTAACTTCTTACGTTGATTTAAACATTTTACTTTTATATTTGTTTTAGAATAGAAGTATAACGTACTGCTACACTGGAATATACCTATACAAATGGATTTAGATATATTGCGTAGAAGAAAACCACATATAATTCAACTTCGAAGATGCTCGGAAAGTAATATAATGACAATTCTCATTGTTCTCATTGCTAAAAACATGCCATATAATCACTCTTGTACATAGTTTTATACATATTTCAACTTAAGCAACATGCGCTTAACATATATGATTGTTTAATTTCATCAAACTTTCTTTATGTGTACACTTATTTTTAACTTGAGCTTATATATACTTTAACAGTAATATATACCTGACTATATATCATCTGTATATATATATATATATATATATATATATATATATATATATATATATATATATATATATATATATATATATATATTGTGCTGTTATTAAATGAAATTGCTAAAATAACTAATTATTTTGTTCATTTAAATATAAATATGAATCGGACTAACTCAAAATCTTCTCTTCGGGGATAGAGTTAAATTGCTTTTAAGCTTATTGCTGGCAATTAAAATCAATAATGACTTTTAACCTTTTAAATCTTTTCAATTATTATAATTGCACTATATAGTAGACGGGAAATCATAGAAAATTTTATTTCACACATGGAAATATAACTTTAGTTGAATCTGCACAATAACGCATGCGTTGCATTCTAACTGACTTAATTAAATGCAGCCTGTCAAAAAGTTCAATGAACGATCTAAAATATGTGAGTACAATTATGTTTTTGTTCAAAATAAAATTAAAATGTTGATAATTACACCGGTTCATTTACTTTACAGATATTGATAACAAGTTGTACAAACATTTATACATAATCAATAAATACATAAATACAGGAAATCAAAAGAATAATCAATGCAATAATGGGTTATGATAGTAAAATTTCACTCACACATGTTGCTGCACTTTCCAAAGAATGTTTTCATTAGGCTTGTTCCATGTTAAAATATTGGACGTAGACTTCTTCCAATGTGACGATGATACTGCTTTGCTGTTCACAATGGTGCTGCTTAATTTTCCATAATTCATCCAAATCCAATTTATTTGCGAACGACTCTTCCTCGTGGTAAATATGATGTAACGTAATATTGCACAAATATTTTTAGATAAGCACTTTTTTTTATATTGTATGTTTAAATGTTGGTTCAAATATTTACAAAATTTTCGTATTTAAATTTATATTTTATTTTCATCTAAATTTTAGTTGATTGCACTTTTATTTTAGATGCCGTTATGGAATTTAGTTTATTTAATACTCTGCGTCACTTTCAAGAAAAATAAATATCAAATCCAACATAATTGTATGATTTTATTAACATAAAGAAAACACATCATCCGATGTTTGAACACGAATTCAAATCGAAACAATTATAATATTATCGACACTTATCGGTAACCAAATTTTTAAATTTTGTTATAGGTTAAAACAATTGATTCGCGACTCTACGTTGACCGCGTTTCAAAACCGATAATGTAAACGAAACTTGTAACTTAGATGTTAACACCAACACTATTAACACTTTGACTTATTAGTTACAAAAAAATTCAAAAAGCAGAGAGTGAGCAATCAGGAGCAATTCCTTTCATACATTTCTATTGGATACCAAATTTTCAACTTTTTTTTTACATTACACACAAAAGATCCAAGCATCTGATTGGTCTAAACAAAATTGTTAGCTTAACTAAAATACAAATTATGCTATAATTTTTTTAAAACAAGTCGGATTTACTTTTTGAATACTGATTTGGAATCAGGGCAACATTCCGCATAAAAAAACTATAAATTTGCAAATTCTTAAATATAGTACTTAACCTAACTTAGTATAATTTTTACTTGTAACTCGCGTCTAAAACGTCTAAATCGCTTGAAATGTTAATTTATCATGTTCTTATAACTGTCTTTAACACAAATACTGTTTACTATTACTACATAGTACATAATTTTGTCATATCAGAATTCCATATTGTTAACACATTTATGTAAATTTTGTACGCAAAATGTAATTTTATATTAAATATCACATTGTAGAAATGTTCATGTACCTATATCTATACATGTTCTACATATTAGAATTATCCTACTACATGTGATTAACACCTGTAAAGTGATTAAACTGCTTAAATATATTGATTAAACTGTAAAATTACTGAAATATGTTCACCAAAACTAATCGTACCCACAAATATCAATCGTTCTGACCTTCTTCACATGCTACTGCTATAGCTCATTGCTTTTATGAATAAAACAAAACTTGTGCAAACCCCACAAAGCCTGTTTTGTTATATCAAAGCCACATTTGCCCTCGAACTGTATACATTCTCAAATCTATTTAAATTTGCACACTATAAAGAATATAAGCATGATAACTCTAGCCCTGTATTATGCTTATTTCTAACCATCTCAAAAAAATATATATATATATATATATATATATATATATATATATATATATATATATATATATATATATATATATATATATATATATATATATATATACAGGGTGAACCGAATTTAATTTGCGTATACAGAGATATCGAAAACCGTAATAGATAGAGTATCAGTTAAATGAGAAATAAGTTTCGTAATTTGTTGTGTAGTACATGAGTATAAAGAAGTTTGGTTTTTTCCGACTAGTTCCGGAGATATTTGACAAAATCCGAAAATGCCCATTTTCGTTTTGTAAGCGAAATATGATTTTCCAACAGCATGGGGCTCCTGCACATAGTGCCCATATTATTACAGATTTCTTAAATATGGAATATCCTAATGGATGGATAGGAAACCAGGGACCAATAAGATGGCCGGCCAGAGCTCCTGATCTCTCTCCCATTGATTTCTTTGTGTGGGGCTATTTAAAAAACGAAGTTTATTCAAAGTCGTATAACAATGAGGACGAATTACGTGATGCAGTTATCGAAGCTGTTAATAAAATTACCCCGGAGATGATAAGGAACTCTTGTGATGCAGTGCTAACTCGATGCAGATGGTGTTTGCAGGAGAATGAAGGTTTATTCGAGCATTTGATTAATTAATAGTAAAATTCAGTATAATATTAAATTTTATTTTTTGTTGTTTTTTTGTCACTTTTATTATTATGATTTATGTTAATAATCAATAATATTGTTCTCAATAGTTAGTTTAATTTGTAGATTAATTTTCATTTAATTAAAATACATAATATGTCAAGGTTGCTTTGATATAAACTTAATTGTGTAATTTGACACTTTCTCATTGGCAGATTATAAACATATGATATATGGTTGAAAAGCATTTTTTATGAGGAATTCAAAAATGCAAAAATCCAATATGGCGTCCATAAGAAAATCGAAAGTTGCGTGCATTATCTCAAAATCTAGTAGGCCTAGACTTTTTTCAAAATCATTTTTGAAATCCTCGCTACCTGTTACCCCCATCCTGCAAAAATCGTGGATGTATCTCTTGCAAGAAAAAAGATATAGCGATTTTTAGAAAACGCATATTTTCAGTTATCACCCTGTGTCTAGTAAATGGAAGGGATTTTTTGACATGTAACCATGGTTACTTCTTGGGCATATAATGACGCAACTCTTTCTCCATTTAACCATGTTCGTATCTCTAACGGTTTCCAATATCCCCATGCATTTCATCTTAAACTGGACACCCTGTATATATATATATATATATATATATATATATATATATATATATATATATATATATATATATATATATATATATTCAATAACTCTTTTGTATTGCGTTTCACAAGAAAGTGTTTAAATAGTTTTTTATTCATTTACAAATACTCTATTAAGTGCTTGGTTTAGATAATGTTTTAAGCTTCCGGTTTGACCGGAAGTGCACATAATTTTATTTTTTTAAATCACACTGTATATGTATGTTTGCATTTTTGCATTGCCTATTTTTTTCTCAATACATACGTATAAAATTCTTATAGGGTTTTATAAAAAAAATTAGAGAAAAATGCCATCGAATGTTTTTCAATTTTATTATATGATTAGAAAAATTAAACAAAATCAGTTATAATTAGCGAATAAATTGTTCAAAGTTGCCACCATTCTGTTCTAGACATGCTTCTAATCGTCGCCTGAATTCATGGTTAGTTGCTTTTTTGATTTGCTGCTTAGTTAAATTAACACATGCAGCTGTAATTTTATTCTTTAAGTCTATAACATTTAAAGGTGGATCGGCATACACCACTGTTTTTAAGTGACCCCACAAGAAAAAGTCTAACGGTGTAAGATCCGGTGATCTCGCAGGCCATTATACCGTGCCGTTAGTTCCTATCCATCGTTCATTGAACGTTTGGTTAATATATTCTTTTACTATCAACGCGTTGTGAGCTGGAGCTCCATCTTGCTGGAAATACAATTGTCGCAGAAGCAGAGGAAACTCATCGAACATTGTTGGTAGCACGTTATCTAAAAATTCAAGATACCTATTGGCGTTTATATTACCATCATAGAAATAAGGCCCTAGTAATTGGTTTCCAATTAAACCGTACCAAACATTAGTACCCCATACGGTTCGATGGTTAGTTTCCATTGACCAATGAGGATTTTCGTCAGACCAATAACGATTGTTTTGTTTATTAATAACTCCATTATTTGTAAACTTGGATTCATCTGTCCATAAAATATGATCTAAAAATAATGGATTGTGATCGCATTGCTCAACTATCCATGTAATCAAAGTTAATCTCCGATCAGAGCCTTGAGGCCACAAGTGTTGAACCAAATGGACTTTATACGGCAGCATTTTGAATTTTCTTAATGCCCTGCGAATTGAGCCAACTGATACACCTACTGCTTGCGCTACATGTCTAATAGATGACCGTGGATTTACTCTAAAATAACCCAATATTTGTACTTCAATATCTTCGATCAAAACATTTCCTTGTTGTTCTAAATTCTGATAATTTACTCCTGGTAATGTTTCACGCGTTCTAAGCGATTGTTCAAGTTTTCGTATGTAACTTTCGGAAGGATGGTATCTATTGGGATATCTTTGTGCGTATAATTCTACCGCTCGTCGAGAATTACGTTTACATTCACCGAAAATTAACAACAGGTCAACTTTTTCACTGTTATTCATTTTAAACAATTATTTCGATTGAAATCAAATTAAACTTTTATCTGATCGTCAATTGCAATAAACGAAAAAACAATTGCGATGCGATTTTGTTGACGTACGCTGCCTACGGTTATGTTTGATTCTTCTAATCGTATAATAAAATTGAAAAACTTTCGATGGCATTTTTCTCTAATTTTTTTTTATAAAACCCTATAAGAATTTTATACGTATGTATTGAGAAAAAAATAAGCAATGCAAAAATGCAAAAATATATATACAGTGTGATTTAAAAAAATAAAATTATGTGCATAAAAAATTATCTAAACCAAGCACTTAATAGAGTATTTGTGAATGAATGAAAAACTATTTAAATACTTTCTTGTGAAACGCAATACAAAAGAGTTATTGAGTGCGTCCGATTATATTGAACGCACTATATATATATATATATATATATATATATATATATATATATATATATATATATATATATATATATATATATATATATATATATATATATATATATATATATATATATATATATATACGGAGTGTGGCGGAAGAGTTTTGATTAAAATTAATGGCGGATACAGTTATGTTAAAAATCTGAAATTACGAAGCTGCAGGTTTTGGATGACGCTGAGTTCAAACATAATATTGTCCTGAATGTGGCACTTCCGGTTATACCAGAAGTAGATGTCAACTTTGTTATTTTAAGTGGAACCTAATATTTTTTATTTTATTTTCAAATTCTAGATAAAATTTGTGCACAATGTCCTATACCAAAAATGAAGTATTTTCGAGACATTTCGATTTTTTTAAAAATTTTGAAAAAATCCTAGTCTACATTGAGTAACGATATCTCCAATAATAACGAAGCTAGTGACGTGAAATTGTACAAATAAACAACAAGCACTTGCCCGTTAACTCCATATATCTATCTCAATGATATTTCATACAGGGTGTTTAAAAACTTAGCCGCCAACATGCACAACTTACATAATTTATAAGTTACTTACCTTTAAATAGAACACCCTGTATTTTATTACATTTTCCGCTGTATTTTTTTAAGCCAATTCGTTTGGTATCGGTATTCCGTATACCTAAATCCAACCACTTTTGAGATATTTCATTATCTTAGTTGTAACATAACAACACTTAATTATTTCAACATTAGTAAAGGGTAGGCCATGATTTCCATTATTTAAGGAGATATTTTGTTATTTTTTCATAAGTTATTAATTCTGAAAAGTAACCAATAGCCTGAAAGGATTATTAATTATGGATATCATTAAAAACGTATTTTTATTAATTTAATTAGAAAACTTACAAACAAAAAAAACTAAAGGTAATATTAAACAAATAAAGTTTTATAATAAGTGTTCAAAATTAGCATCATCTACTTCTAAACATTTATGAATCCTGTTCATTAAGTTATGTCTTGTAATTCTGGAAATATGGTCAACCATGAGGGTTTTTTTGTATAAGTAGATTTGCTTGGTACACACAGTATTTACTCGACGGTACCAGTTGGCATAATTTACTTATTATTAGCAGTTGAGATGGCATTATTACCCATATTTTAAAAGGGTGACTGTTCAAATCGCATTTCAGGTTCTCTCCTCCAAGGTTAAGGTTAGACAATGAGATACCCCGTTCTGTTCTAACGTGTTGGAAATGAATAAATACAGTTTACGAATATTAAACGTTTAAAAGTATGTTATTTACAGATACGTATACGACATATTTTACTTTATTATTCGCGATGCACACAAGAAACATATTATTTTCGTGAAAAGTCGAATTTTTGACGGTGTTATACGTTTTTAGCCTTATAAAAATGATCTTGACATTTGTGCGTACGAATAAAAAAATATGTTTAAAAATTAATTTAGTAACTTTGCACACCACATTCATAGTTTTGATCAACACTTTATAAATGTAGTTTCGAATTATTATTTGTTTCAGTTCTTAGAGGTAGTTAATTTAACCGAAAATTTTACCCCGAACTGTATTCACCTTTAGTAAACATAAGGCACTGTAGATTAAGAAACAAGTGTCTTAATTTTGAACTACATACTCATAGTAACTGGTTACGGCGAAACCGTTTATTAATCAAAAGTGTCCTTTAGTAAATTCATTTTTTGTGTTAGTGCTACCACTTTAAATTAGTACCACTTGGAAACCAATTATATTATTAGCATATAGTGATAATTTTTCTATTGGAATGATCTAATCTTGAATATTTAAAACCCGTTGTGTAAAATCTAAAACTTATTATTCAACGTTGAGTCTTCTCAATCTAATTTGTCTAGAATATGCGGCTGTGCGTCTGTACGTGCGCGTGCGCCTGTAGCCAGGATAACTTAAGATACGCAACGGATTTTAATGACACTTTATATTTACAGTTACTGGTGAAAACTCTTTCTTCTATCAAGTTTTGTTCAAATCGGTTCACAGTCAACGATACTTTATAGAGAGCGGCGCTCAAGTGATAAATACACATTAAAAAGTATTTTAACAAATATATCGAAAACTGTCAGCTTAATGGCCGATTTACATGCAACTGACGGTCAGAGCAGACGATCAATGCTGACTGTGCTAAATTAGAAGATGGTCTAATATTATTAAATCATATTACATTTTCAATATACTCAGTAGAACTACTTACTGTGCGTAGCTTTGATGCAAGTAAAATTTTCGGTTTAATTTTAAAAACTTTTTGTTGTTTTTTATTTGTTTGCGTTCCATGTGTCTGTGACATTAACTGTTATGTGTGAAAACAATTTAAGATAGAAACGTAAGATTTTCACTGCCTTAGCTTTTAACGACATACATTTTTACCAATTTTAGTTTACGCCAAAATCTGTCAAGAAAAGTGACAGATAGTAGTGTAGAAGGCACACCATCTATATAACTATAAGAAAATGTGCAATAGTATTCAAAAGGTAATTTATTAATGCTCAGATAAACAAAATTCTACAGCCCATGAAATGTTAAAACCTACTGACCATCAAAATGAATGTTTCTAAGTTCAGTCAGTGTAGGCTGTTCCCCTGGCGGTGATATGTAAAGCGGTGATGTTGCTGAATTTTGTGTGTAAGAAGGATAACTTTAGAGTCCTCCATAGCCATGGCTATAAACATTGTCGTGGAAATGCTATGTGTTAGCTGATTATGTGTCCTGTACGTATAACTATTACAAGATGACGTTGTTGTTGAAGAAGCGAAAGAGGTGGTATAAAGAAATTGTTGTAGCTTGGCTAGGTCGATATGGTGGAATTTGTTTAATTTCCAACATAACGCGTACAGTTTCTGCCCGGAATTGTAGTTTTTGACCTTCGTCGAAGAATTTAAGAGTTGGCAAAAGCGAAGTCAAAAATGCTCTATCATCATCGTCTTCCTCATTTTTGGCATGATGAAGGAGCGATATTAATTTCTGATCTATATCATCATTGCGTCTGTTGCGGGAAACCAAAAAATACGTGTTACATATTTTTAGATAAGCTATCAAATAGTAGTAAACAGGACCCTCCATATATTAGTTAATGTCTCTTACACATTTAAATCCAGGATACAATCGAGAAATTTCAAATTTCCAAGGTAGACATAAGTCTTGAATTTCTTTTTCGCGCTCCCATTTCTAGTGTTTCTTAATTTGGCTTTAACTCTAACGTAAGCATCTCTTGCAGTATTCCATCTTCTTTGTACGAGCTTCACTAAAAATAACAACAAAATAAATAAAAAATGCACAGAATTACTTGTTAGGAGTTCCATTACACCATAGGTACGGGGTTGTTTATTATATACAATTAATAGTTTCTGAGACATGGCCGAGTACCATTCTTAATATATCATTCTGTAGTTTATCTTAACATACAGTATTCAAATAATGGCCAATTTTTCAGAATATTCTCTTAATGTATCTTTTTCGTTGTGGATATTTGGCAAACGGAAACACATTCACAGACATGCACTATACATACAGACTAGGAATATCTACCATAAGTGGTACAGTAGAACTTGTTTGCGATCAAGTTTGGGTGATTCTAAAAACTGAGTTTATGCCAATATTTAACACATGTTAAGTGCCTGGACATATATTCACAGTGTTGCACGTACGCTAATTTCCCGAATTGTGTTGGGGCTGTAGACGGGAAACACATAAAAATAGTGAATCCTATCAAAAGTGGTTATCTCTGCTTGAACTACAAACATTTGTTCTCATTGGTCCTATAGGGAATTTTCGATGCTAATTATTGTTTTACATATATTGATGATGGTGCTTTTGGAAAATTTTGTGATTCAAATATATTCACCAATACCTCATTCTGGAAGCGATTGGAGGAACGAAACCTAGACTTGCCACAAGACAGTCCGCTTCCTAATGGGGATGATAATATACCAATACCCTTAGTAATTGTCGCTGATGAGGCTTTTCAGTTAACCTGCCACATTTTATGGCCTTGTGCGAAGAAGAACTTAAACCATAAGGAAACAATTTTCAATTATCGTTTTACTCAAGCCAGGAGATGAATTGACTGTACTTTTGGCATATTATAATTGTAATATGTCAAAGTTGCCAAATTTTTGCGCATTCCAATTTATGTTTTTGGAACTAATTCTGATGTTTACGCTATACATATTGTAATTTAACTGAATTCAAAAAAGAAAAAAAATAATGCCATAATTATTAAACTAATTTAAAACTTGCTTACGTTAATTTAGCATCAAATGTCAATTTAAGATAATATACATAGCCACATTGCATTTGAACATTTATTAATTATTGAATAAAATAAAAAATATGTCAATTTTGGAAAATTAAGATTTTTTAGGTAACCTTTGCTCATTTAAAAGTAGTTTAGCCAAACAAAAAATAAGAATTTTAGCAAAATGAATTCTACTTTATACTTGAGTATTCAAACTATGCAATCCAAACATGGAAAAACATGCATTTCTATTTAAAAATTAAGTGTAATACGTATATTGCTAATTTGAAAGAAGTGTACACACAGTATGTTAGTTTGTAAAATTTAAAATGGTCAAATTTATAATCAATATCGTTACATGGATGTTGCCGTTAATTGCAATGAGATAACGGTATTGTTAAATGGAACTGAGAAAACTGATGCTATAGTGTATGTTGTGTTAAATTAACCAATTTTAATACTCTCGTAACACATTTTCGAGTTTCGTTTGGTACAATATAACATGTAGTTTAATACTTTTTACTATAACTCTCTGAAAATGTCGTTATAAAGAAACGTTATAATATAATAGTCAATATCTATTTTTTCTTCTAATGTAACCTGTCACAATTATTATATCGATGCAGTCATGTAATTTTTGAAAATTCTTTAGATACGTTTGTCAGTATGTCCATGTCCCTGGTTTCGGTGTGCGTATTTGTACTTCATACTTACTTATAACGTTCAATACTAAACTCATTAACAGGACTATAGGAGGCGGAAGATCCAATAATTGTTGGATGCTTACTAAATTACGCATACAATTTATACAAGAATTTGTTTCAAAAACTAGGCATCATGCTGCTTGTGGATAATTGTCAACAAAAGCGCAACGCTTTTTTTATAAAATTTACTACACTTATACACTAGACTAAACGCTGCCTTATCGTTGGTTTAAATATAATCACCACAATTCTTAATAACGCAATGAATCATTTACATAGAGATTATGTACAAACTCTACGGAGACCTTCATCTTTTTGGTTTTATGAAAATGTTGATCAAATTTAGTAAAAATATCCCTTCGAAGGTGATACTTGTCCTATACGAGTATAACCTTTGATAATAGTGTAATGCACCGAAATCCGCCACTGTTAGTTCTATACACGATAGTGAACAAGAGAGCAACCCGTACAGTAACTGTATGCTGCTGCGGGAACATTCCGTAGTCAGTGTGAGAGAGAGAGAGACGCGCAATGATAGGTGGGATATATAGGGAGTCAGATCCCGAGATCCCTCCAACATTATACTTATGTTTGATCTTATATACTTGGTGTTAATGTTTTTGACAATGTGTTAAAAGAATTATTTTCTAGTACATTACGCATTTCTTTCCCATGCAAAGACCATGAGACAGATTAGACAGATCTGTTTGTTATTATGTATTAATATCATAATCAAACAATACTATAAACAAGATGAAGAGGTAGTAATCAAGTGCAAGAAGAACAAGGAATCTAGACTGCAATCTTCCTAATTTGTATGTTCTTTTGTATCTATAAATAATATCCGAATATATGAAAACTTTGATTGTGTCCTAGATTTTTTTTAGATTCTCACAAGTTATTTCCTGTAAGTGCAATTTTGTGTTTAGAAGTATGAAATGTGTGTTTTTTATGTGAAATTTATTAATAAACCTTGATTCACTGCGTAAACTTCGTTTCATGTCTTTGCTGAAACGGTATAAAACAAATATTGATGATAAAACAAAATTTAGTACAACGGAGTTCGTTTTTTTGAACTTACACTTAGTGAATCCAACCAACCGTCGGGGCTAATTCTGTTTGTTACTTATTTTAGACCGTCTTCTGTTTTATTTACTATGATAAAAATCAGGATGTGTAAAATTAAAATAGGATAAATCTTTTTAAAATGTATTATATATCGTACCTCTCACTTACAAGTACTCCTTTCAACAACAATGTGCAGAACTACCGGCAGAAACCATTGTTACATATTTTCTCGGACGATAAATAAAACACAATTCCATTGCTATTCAATAAAAATCAGTATTTGTTGAATTCAAGAATAAAACTGCGCACGCTGTAAATATTGTATAAAGTTGACTCTTTCTATACTTTATCTCTTTCTAACGCGAAAAGGCTACGAATTGAGTTCGCAATGCACAACTTCGTGCGTGTACCTCTATCTAGTATAGTGATGCTATATAAAAGGAAACATACTCGATTTTAAAGATACTTACATTTTTTTGGGGTTTGTGAGGCTAATATAAAGTAAATTAGAAACATGTATTGGTCGCGCTTTAAATGTACAATACCTCACCTGCGTTCTATTTTCAGATACAGTTATTTTCATCATTTTGAAAAACTTGTTCATATACAAGAAACGAAAACTTACAAAGAATGGGAGTTGCTTTAGTTAACATAAAATAGACCTCAAACTGATTGCAGAATATAAACACCTTGACGCTCATATGCTGTAATAATAACAACATGTATATTTTAAGCTAAGACGTCAAAATGATCGACTGAAACTGATTGCACACAAACTATTAATTGCAATATATAGACGCCAATATGTTTATAACAACAACATTGTATATATTTTAAACTAAGACGCCAAAATGATCGTGTAGTTTAGTTGTGAAAACATTCATACAATTTTTGGATAAAGCAGACATCAAACTGATTGCTCACAAACTATCAACTAAAATATATTGACGCTTATATGTTTGCAACGGGAACATTATGTACATTCTAGTCCGAGATGCCAAAATTATTGCTTTGTTGCATTAAAAGGGCATGCAACTCTGCAAGACGCGTAATGATTTTTAGTACAGTACCTTAATGTACGGGCTCCAGAAAAATTTTCGGGCCCCAGAAAAATTGTCAAACGTACGAAAATTATGTATATAGTAAAAATAAAGCTAGAAATATATCGAATAGACTATGGAAAAATACTTATTTATATACCTCAATAAAATGTCAGAGAGTACATCTTGTTCTAGCTGACGCCAAATTAAGGAATTACTACATTTGTATAATTTTGCTATTCAAATATATTCACCATACTTAACCCTTAAGGGTGTACCACGAACCAGACGTCTAAAACAGTTCATGTTTAAAATGGGCATTTGAATACCAATATTTTATTATGTGACGACTGAGTATATCCTTAGCTTTAAAACAAATTTTATTCTTTTAAGAAGAACTTGAACCATAAGGAACAATTTTCAATTATCCTTTTGTATGTGGGATGCTTCTTGTAGTTTAAGCATATTATTAAATGCAATTTTTCAAGGTTAAAAAAATAAAATAAAACAATTTGTGAAAAGTAAAAATGAATGTTCAACTATGCATACTTAACTTGAACTTCAAAAATAATAATTAATGCCATGATTATTAAACTATTAAAACTTGTTACGTTAATTTAGCATCGTCGAAATGTCAGTTAGTCTAAGATCTAGCACATTGCATTTGAACATTTAAAAATTATTGAATAAAATAAAAATATGTCAATTTTGGAAAATTAAGATTTTTTAGGTAACCATTGCTCATTTAAAGTAGTTTGTACATAATTTAATAAGAATTTTAGCAAAATGAATTCTACTTTATATTTTAGATTATTAGTAGGTCATCGAACAGCTGATGCAAAACAATAATTACTTCTTTAAATGGATAATGCTGTAAGGTCGGGAAGCTAAATGTTTAGCTGTGAGAACCGCAAATGAAAAATGAGTCGAGTGGTGTGGAATAATTTTGTATAAATGTATAAATGGGTTTCTGGAATATGCAAACAAAAGAGAATCCGGGTTATAGAATAAAAAAAAACGAGATTAGTTTGTAGGTACACGAAAATCAATTGAGGGGCGTAAAATAATCCTTGTATGAATAAACACATGGGTATTAGAGGGAGTTCTGGAATAAACTGGTTAGGTAAATGTAACTGTTGGTAATGGTAACAGGTGAATTTGGGTAAACAGATGATTTCAGTACGAAATATATTTGTGAGAGATGAATATAAGTTGGATGGTAATGTTGGAGAATATATTTTTACTTTTAACTCAATAATTTACCACCGGCAAAGGTAGTAGTGTTAAGTATCTTTAAAGGAGGCTTACTGGTGACGTCTCTCAACAACCCTTCGATACCCTCCTCGGGGAAATGTAAACTCCACGAAAACCGTACTAATGGTTGTTTTACTTTTTTTTTATTGTGTTCACGTCGAGGTAAGGGATGATTTGAGAAGCAATTATTAATCCGGGGCATAACCAACGTCAAAATAATGACGTCTGCTACTGGCAAGCTTTATGTAGTCTCCTCGGGGAAATATACCCACCAAGAAAACGGTACTAAAGCGTACTTGAATCACAGTTGGAGTTAGAGCATCAGGTAATTTGAATTAAGTGGATAGGTAGTTATAATTATTGACGGGATTCAGGTGATAATAATAGTAATAATCAGTATAATGGTTGAGATTTGGGTTCTAATGTCAGCAATATTAAAAGACAATGAATTACCAGTTACAAGTGCCTAATACTGGTTAGGTGAATAATTATGGTACAAGTAATAGTTAAAAAGTAAGAGTGAGGTTATAATGCGGGCGGTCGGGTATTGATAAGGAAATTTAAACGCCTGGTAAACGAGTGTACCAATTCAAAAAATTGTATATAATAGTATACAGGAAGGTGCCATTTTTCCCTTGGTTGTGTTATACCGCTTGGGCGTCGCCATCCGGGAACAAATTACACCACGCATTTCTCTTCCTTAATGTATAATGTACTTATTGTATTATCTACAATACCATTATTTGAAAAATGTTTCAAATGAATAATAACCATGTATCATACACATCATACAATAGTTGCATGTTGCAATTGATTTTTTAGTAAACCTTTAAAAATCAATGTGTGTCTTATTTAGTATGTAACCAGTAACATGTAAAATACACTGCATAGTTGTTATAAATTAGTCGGTTTTACAATGCAATACACGGCGCCCGAAATTTCCATTGAAGAGAACGCTCCGGACCGTCTAAATCTGGTGAAAAGCTTTGTTGCGCATCAACCCTTTATTCAATGGTGTAATGAAAAGAATGTGAACATTTATACGGAAAATGTACTTCTTGCGAATTATAACCAGATGCAAAAGATGAAAAATGGAAATCTTCGACAATGTGGTCCCATTATTCCAGATTAAGCATGAAATAAGTATGTAAATATTTAAAATTACGATGTTTCCTGAAAACAACAAATGAAGGATATTCTGAAAAAATGTCAAGAATATTTACGAAAGAACAGTGAAGGTCCTTTAATGGACGCACCAGATGCAGTCTATTTAGGAATAAAGGTAAATTTAAACAAGTTTGTGCCCTCCTAATGTAATATGATTTATTCAGATTGTTTCATTGATCGGAGTAACCGGCTCATGCAGATGCGGCGAGATGATGAAAATGAATACAAATGACATTGAAGATATGGGAAATTTAATCCTAATAAGAACTCCTAATAGCAAAACGAGAAAAGTGAAGTTGTTTACGTCATCGGAGAAATGTTCATCAAAATTTACCACAAGTACGCTTCATTACGAGCGAGAGATATGCAAGAGAGATTTTGTTTGAAATATCAAAATGAGACGTGCTATAGAAATGTTATGGGGATGATACGATCAGTGGTGTACCCGGAAAAATCGTCAAATTTATAAAACTAAGCAACGTTTAAGAATATACGGGTCACGGTTTAACGCGTACTTCGTCTACATTACGCTCAAATTAACAGTTATACTATCAGCAAATACTTAAACGGAGTCTACTTCATCGCTGCACTGCTTTAGTTTTCAAAATGCAACACTTACTAATTATACATTTAATATTACATTAATAAATAGGTCGGAAAATTAATAATAATTTTTTGAATAAATGCAAGTTAAAGTGTTGTTTCCATAACAACACCTTTCCCTCCGGAGATAGGAAAGGGAAAAGTGAAATCTGCTCTAGCGAAAATGTTAAACTTTGACTCCTACTACTAAGTCGAACCATGACCTGATATTTTGACCTTTGAAGAAGAAATAACTTCTCTTTAGCTTCTTGTACATATAATCTGATGTGCTTCGTTTTAAAACAATTGTGTAGTTATAAATTAGGAAATATCACCTATCATAATTGGTTTTTTGTATCGAAACTATCTAAAGAAGGTGATGGATCGCAAAATCCTGAGAGAAAACTAAACTTGCAAAAAATCAGCCATATAAAACGTTTTTTTTAAACCGTGCCTCCGAAAACAAGCAGACAAATATTCACGCAAGACATTATTTCAGATATTTAGCCGGTTATCCAAAGATGTCTTCAACTCTTGAGTCAATGACGAGGTCCTTCCTTGTCAACACAGTAGCAAACCATTCTGGTGTCTTACCAAAATTATCAATCAAGGTTTTTTCCAAGGCAGCCTTTCCTTTCCTCAAGACTGATGAGGAACAGTATCCACATTTAAAACATCTCACAATATTCCTCTACCAACAATACCAATTGTACTTCATGAGATAAAAAAAGTTACGTTTAATGTCAAAACAGTCAGGAAGATATTAGCCTTATATCCTCTGTTTACTTCAAAATATGCTCTAAAATTAACCACCATTCGTACTAGTTTATTAAGACTACATACGAAAACAGTATGCTACTACTTCATTTCAAAATTTGCTAGGATGCAATCGACACCCAAAATGGGATCCAAGAGGCTAACTGCAGATCTGTACCTCTACTTTCAATGTTACAACGATGAAGCAGTGTATTACCTCTTATTTCACAAAATACCCCGAAAATGGCTATATATTAAACAATAGGGATTTTGGCTTACGTCAACGTAGAGCCAATCACCCTTACATCGAATTTTCCGGGGTATCTTGCGTTGTTGTCTAAACATATCTTTCGATAAGGTTTTGTACACTGTATTTCTTAACTGGCCTATGGTTTATTCCAAAAACTAGTTGAATGGACCGTATATTTTTATCCAACCAAAATATTGTCGTACTCCATGGACATTTCTTTAACATATTCAATGTCTTTCAGGGTACGATAATTACATTCTTCCTCCATCATACAAACATCCTATTCTTTTCCACCAACAATCTAATTTACACCTATTCAGGTTATATTTAACGCTGTTAACTTTTGTAAAGAAATCATTAAACCTCCATTCTATCCGCATGTCTGATCAAGCCCAGAAAACAAACCATTCACTTAGCCTGTTTGGTGTCGAATTCGGGCATGTATAACAAAGATTTCATAACGCCATGTGATTGACCAGGATGGTGGTACGAAAGAGAGTTCAGGTATCTATTCGTATGAACTGGTTTTCGATAAACTCTGTGTGTAAATTTACCCTTAGTAATCTTGTTATTAGGGTGTCCACAAAGGAAGTGAATTCTTTTCTTTAACTTCCATAGTAAATTTGATGTGAATCTGGTTAATGTGTCCTAGAGAACTATTCAAATTTTCTTTTTCATAGGGCCAAACACTGTGTCATCAACGTAAGGAAACCAACATTTAGGCATTAAATCTGCAGAATTTAAAGCAGTAGATTCAAAATGTTGCATAAATACATTCGCAAAAGAAGGAGAAAGTGGCGAGCCCGTAAGTGTCCCAATCTCTTTGTAGAATTGTCCTATGTATGTAACACAAGTTGAGTGTATACAATCCTTTACCAATTTGAGTGTTTGTCTTCTAGAATTTTTCATCGTGTCTTCAATAGATATTTTGATGAAAAGTGACGTTACGTTGAAACTAACTGAAGTGTCTTTGGATACAAGGGTACATTTTTGAGTTTGTGTAGAAAATTATAAAAGTTTTTGATGTAGATAACGAGCAAGGTCATGAGTCGGGAAATTGAATGCACTGACGATCGGATGTAATGGCCAATTTTCTTTATATATTTTTGGGAGTCTGTATATTTTGGGTATTCTTGAACTCTTGGAAATATTTCAATTTTATTCCTTTATTAATTTTGTCTTTTCTGGGTAAGTGGTAGGTTCGTAGTGATTTTTCTTATATTCTGAAGAAGTTAAAAGTTCAGACATCTTGTGATAATAGTCTTTGGTGTTAGCAATGACAGTAGCGGGTAGTATTAATATTTGGTCGTCACCTTTCATGTGGTTTAAAATTTGGAGGTCTTGTTTGGTAACGTTCTGTTTGGGAACTTTGCGGTTCTTAAGAATTACGCAGGTTTCGTATCTCTAAGGCGTACTCCACGTTGGCATTAATGTTTTCTACGGGAATCCGTTTAAGTGGGTTGTCGAAATTAAACCCTTTACCTAAAACATTAAGAATATTGGCATTAAATTCTTTGTCACTGAAATTGTGTACTGTTCTTAATAGTTCTACATTCTTCGTCTTCGGTGTTTAAGACAGACGTTGAAATTTTTGTTTCTGACGGTCAGTTTTCATCACTAAAGACGATCCCACAGTATCTTCATTGAGACGACCCACTGTATCGAATATAAAAGGACGCTTTCTGATGACATAATTTCGTCAGCGGCCGCAGGTTCTGTATCCTTAGAAAATAACAACCTATCAAACACAAGATTGCTGTTATTCTACCTTATGTAAAAGGATAGACAGGATAGCGAGGAAATTTCACAAAAATGACTTTAGACCGGTATTCAAACCACACTCAACTTTGTTCCAATTTTTAAGAAACCCCAAAGGCAAAATTCTCAATGAAAACCAAGGAGTGTATGGGATACCGTGCAATAACTGTCCAATAACTTAAATCGGACAAACCAATAGCAAATTATATGGGAGAGCCCATGAACACAAACTAGCAATTAAATATCGCAATCCTTCATCGTCTTATCTGCACATAATTTAAACACAGGACACCAAATTAACCAAAACAGTATCCGGTTAATTGCACCTCTACATGTCTTACACGAACGAATGATTACAGAAGCAGTTGAAACTAAAAGAAGGCCCAGCGCCTTCAATAAGCGAGATGACCCTTCCAGAATGCCGCAAATTTGGTAGAATATAATTAAACAAGATGATTCGAGATTTTGACCAACTCCAAATCCTCCACAAATTTTAAACACCTATATTGTAACTATTCCTGACGTCCCCACTTCGACATCATGCACTAAAACAACTACCCCAAGCCAAACACGCTCGTCCAGATTGAATATAATTAGTTACCTTATTTCAATTTCTATACTTGTCAAAATAAATTCTTGACAAGGGGAACAAAGGACGTTCCCGAAATGTTGAATAAATTTTTATGTTTAATTTACACAAGTTTTTCGAGAAAATATACCTAATTTAAATATATATATATATATATATATATATATATATATATATATATATAATATATATATATATATATATCTGGTGTTGATCCGCGTAGCTCTTCTGGTCTCCAAAAGACTGTTTGTTGCAAAACGGCGTATTGCGAAGTCACTACAGCCACTCACTAACAGTGCTACATCTTACGTGAAAGACGCCCACCATTTAATTGTTATTCTGCAACAGCACACGATTAAACCAGGAGAGCTCTTAGTCCGCTTCGATATAGTATCGCTATTCACAAATATACCAGTCGACAAGGCTCTCGACACCATCCAAAGGAGAGATAAACCGACTGACCATGAAATAAGTTTAGCTAGACACTGTCTCACTAATACCTATTTTATGTACAATGGACGCCGTTACAAGCAGAAGCATCAATGGGGTCACATTTGTCTCCAGTCATTGCAAGCCGCTTCATGCAAGAGTTTGAATAGAAAGCACTACCCTCAGCAGCAAATAAACCGACGCTATGGTTGAGATACGTAGATGATACGTTTGTCATCTGGAGCGACGGAGAGGAAAAACTCAGGTATTTTTGGAACACCTCAACAACGTGCACACAAATATCAAGTTCACAATGGAAATAGAACAAAATGATCAGTTACCGTTCCTGGACGTGCTGGTTAAGAATGAAGACGGCCGCCTAGGCCACACGGTCTACAGAAAACCTACGCACACGGACAGATATACCAACGCCAAGTCGCATCATCATCCAAGTCAACTCAAATCTGTCATCAAGATACTGATCAATCGTTCGAAGGAATTAGCAGACGCCTACAACATCAAAGAAGAGATGAAAAATAAGAGAGGCTTTGATCAGAAATGGATTCCACCGCCACGACATACAAAGCACTTTGAGGTCTTCAAGTAGAGAAGACAAAGAACCACCTAATCCTGTAACCGCCACGGCATACCTACGATGCATCAAAGGGACAACGGACATGATTAGCTGTATTCGTAAAAACCATAAAATCGATACAACTTTCACGGCGTATCGAATAATTCATTCGATCTGAAGAAATCTTAAGGACAAGATCTTGTTGGAGAGTCAAAGAGTGTACGAGACTCCATGTGGAGGCTGCAGGCTGTCGTATATTGGGCAGACCGACAGAAAAATCAGTGCAAGGATGGAAGAACACAAAAACGCGGTTAATAAAGTTCAAGCGACATCATCCTTCGCCCAACACGTAACCACAATAGGACACAAAATTAAATTTGAGGACGCAAAAACATTGGTAAGCATCGAGCATTTTACAGCTAGAATTATGAGAAAAGCCATAGAGATTGAGAAACACCCACACAATCTCAACACAAGAGAGGGTGCTCTAAGACTATCATCAATATGAAAAACATCATTAATCCCTAGACAACTAAAATCCACAACACCTGAAACAGAATCAACAGAAGAAGTGAAAACAGGGAAGCAAACAGTGAAATCAGGGTAGTTATTGAAAGCAACGGAAGCAGTGAAAGCAGTGAAAGCAGTGAAAGTAGTGAAATCAGTGAAAGCAGTGAAAGCAGTGGAAGCAGTGAAACCAGTGAAAGCAGTGAAACCAGTGAAATCAGTGAAAGCAATAGGGCACATAAGCAGTAGCACATTCAACAGGAAGTTAGTTCAGTTCGAAGCAGGAGCAGATAGTTACCAACCTTGTATTAAACCTTTTTATGTATGTTTAAAATTTACGTTCATATTGGCAACTTAAGTGCATTTCATGTAGCGTTAGTTGTATAGCTTATTGGCGTAAAATCTTCTTCTAGTTCTTTTATAAAATGATTTCAAGTATTATACGTCTGCACATCCTTTCCGCGCTTCGAGTCATTTTCGGTTATTGCGCAGGGTTACTTTGAGCGTCCTTCATTCATTGCTTGCACTATGTGTTTAAGTAGACCCTATTTTCGCTTTGTTTAATTTTTTATTAAGAGTGCCACAATTATCTGTGAGTTATTAAAATTATTATACTGAAATTTGAGACATTTACATTTCAGGCAATTTTACTTATACTCTTACCACTTATTTTACGGTGGGTTTAATTTTATTGTAACGTTAACTTTGCAAGATGATGCAATAGCTTTGCTTCTGCGAGGTGGGATTTCCATTGCCATATTTTACTTTGAACCGTACAAAATCAATTCAGTTTGGAGGTTTATAAAGAAATTTATATATATTTAGAATTACCAGCATATCAATCTGATGTTTACTTTAACTTCCATTAAGATTGCGCAATAAATTTAAACTGATTAATCGACATTTCGTTATCTGCTGAAGTTCCAGTGACACCCAAATGTAAAATGAATTACATCAGGTATTACATATTGTTAATTAATTCACATTTTAGTTTAAGGCAATTAATTAAGAATCACTAACATTACTTTTTAAGAGATCGTCCTTATAATCAAATTAAGTATCGTAATAAAACTCACTTTTGTCATAATTTGTTTACTTGTTATTTTCATGAGTGTTTTGTGACTTTTCTATTTTAAGGTTTATTTGTTCCTTAAAAACAAATTGGCGTCCGTGATTACATTATTTATTTTCAACAACACCATTTTTTGTAAAGCGAAAGTATCTAGGCAATTCTACTTTTGTTAATAAGCAAATCAAATGTTATTGAACCTGGACCTATTAATGTACCGATGAGCAAAGTGGCATAAAATCTTCTGGTTATCCATTATTTTCCATAGCTAATTATAGCTCTGGACTAGAAGTATTAATCATGTGGGTGAATTATTTAGACGACACCTGTTAAGATTACAATTTGAGGATGGTAAATGAGACTTCGCCGAACCATCGCTTTGCAACAAACGGTCCTTTGGAGACCAGAAGAGCTATGCAGTTCAACATCCGAGAAACTAGCATTATATATATATATATATATATATATATATATATATATATATATATATATATATAAATTTTAGATAAATCTGTTGAGGATGCAGTCAAGCAATACAGGACCTTATTATTTAAAAATTTACTATATTTTCACGTGTATCGTTTTAATACCCTAATCTTTTAATGGTGCAGGTAGCAGACAGAAAATTTTATTTTTGTAATAAAAATAGAACATCGCAAAACATCGTAAAAATATCAAATTAACCTGGGATGATAATTACAATATGCAAGGTAAAAGACTGCAATGTCTTTGAATTCGTCCTTGATGATGATGCGACTAGGACATACGTAGATTTAAAATTAACTAAGAACAGTAATTACGATGCGCAAGGTAAAAGTGTGATGCGGTTGTAGCTACCAAAAAGTGTATTAATAAATGTGAAGATAATCTAGAGCATAAAATAAAGAGTGATATTGATTTATCGATTACAAAATTATTGGTTGAGCGGGAACAGAATCTTGAGGAAAAATTAATCGTATGTGTGTGATATAAGTATCCTTAGAAGGGATATTTATAATATCGAAAATAAGGAATGCCTTTTGTTGTCTAAAAATTGCAAAAGCCCTCACGCAAGAATTTTATAGGGAAACGAACTATTGTTAAGCGTCGGGAAGATCTCTTGTCAGACGAACTTAGCCGAATTTATTCCGTATGCTGAAGAGAACCACAATCATAATTATATTCTAACAGCGATATACTGCTATTCTAAATATCTGTGAGCATGCCCTCTAAAGTCGAAGAATGTCGACGAAGTTTGTCGGGCGATGGCTTCCATTTTGAAGGGAGGTAGAGCTGGGCGTGAAAAGGACGGCCATAGTCGAAAGGGTTATAACGGCATTATACAAACGATTTCGAGCTAGTAATACAAGGGCGATCCTAATACAAAAGTCACTAGATTTGAAAAAAGGCCCTAGAAAATTCAGTAGATTTGAAAGTTCGCGTCTAAGCTAATAATTAAAGTGACACCACTATCATTAAAAATGGCTGATGCGCCTCATCATTAAAAAATGGTAGGTGACCATACACATGTGAGGTTTGCATCTCTGTGCAAATATGTCACAAAGGAAATAACCAGATATGTATGGTTCGTATCTGTGCTAGACACGTAACTAAAAATGTAACTAGATGTTAGGTGTATAAACAATTTAAATTATACGAACTACAATGAAAATACGAAGTTGTGCCATTTTCAAATAATGAAACCAACAGTGTTATGTTAATTTTTACACCAAAATTAAAAGAAATACGATAAGTAATATATTAATAAAGGAGTGAAACTTACAAAAAGACCATGAAGAATACTGTTTATATAAATAAGATTGGAAAACGCTCGTAAATAAGATGTCTTGTAATGAAAATGCTGACTACACACACACGCACCCATCCATGCACGCACGCACACGCACCCACCCACACACCCACGCAAGGACGCGCGCGCGCACATACACGCACGCACGCACACACGCACGCACACTCGCACGCACACGCCCTCTCATACACGCACGTACGTACGCACGCACCCATCCAACCACCCACCCACACACGTCTCTCTCGTATCTCTCGTCTCTCCCTCTCTCTCGTCTCTCTCGTCTTTCTCGTCTCTCTCGTCTCTCTCGTCTATCTCGTCTCTCTCATCTCTCTCGTCTCTCTCGTTTATCTCGCCTCTCTCGTCTTTCTTGTCTCTCTTGCCTTTATCATCTCTCTCGTCTTCGTCTCTCTCTCTCTCTCTCTCTCTCTCTCTCTCTCTTTTCTATCTCCTCTCCCGTGTCTCTCGTCTTTTGTATATGGGTATAAACCGTACTTTATTTAGCCCTGTGTTAACAGGCCGTTTCTGAGCCCGAGGTAGTTGAAATCTAGACATCTCGATGATGTGCTCCTTTTTATAGATTTTATATTTTCTCCGGTACTTGTCAATCCCAACAATGTTTCCGATGTGAACGGGCTCATTTGTGACTGCTTATACATTATACAAATTGAGTGAATTTTGCTTGCTCCCGTTTAAAATGTTTGAATTTTAAGAGAACGCAAAAAATATTGAAGATCAAACGATACGCTAATTTGTTGCTACATGTCTAACCAGCATGTAAACATTTTTTTGAAAGTGCACTCGACTAAACTCCTGCGTACGGTCGTTTGACCGCAGAGCACTTGGATGCGTGGGGTTTTGGAGGGTTGCTGCAAGGTTGTTGACGTGGTTAGATAGCCACTAAAGGATAAGCGCCACAGCTTTTAGTACGGAAAGGGAGAAAAGGAAAGAAAAAGGAAAAAGAGGAGTAGAGTAGGGGCAGGCCCTGTAAAACCTGAAACAGGTAGTGCTCCAAAAAAAAAATAAAAAAAAGGAACAATTTAAAAGAGAGACAAACTTTTACCCGAACAACCAAACAGTAACCGTTTATTTAATTTAATTTAAACTCACATTAATACTTGTCGAATAAATATCGAACGTAAACAATAATGATACTATGCTAGTTTTCCCCAAAGTATTCATAACAATCTTAACTAACAAAAAAATAATTCAGCCCTGACGATGGCAAGTGGTGAGCCGTCGCAGATGCCCACAAAGAATAAAAAAACTAAATGTATTTAGTTCGTTAATCGAACCCTAAAGTAAAAGAAAAGTTTCGTTAATTGTGCTCCCGACGGTTGTAAGTACTTACAAATCGCAGCCGAAAGGGCGAAAGTAACCCATAAAGTGCGATCTAAAATAGATCCACAATGAAAATAAGTGCTTAATTTTGAAACGGCTTGCCTACGTTTCACAAAATAGAATTTAAATCCCCAATGATTTTGATTTCGGTTTCTTGAATTTTATTAAAACCCTTAAGAAATGGTATTAAATAGAAATATCGGGATAGTCTGTTCAGTGCAAGGCATAGAATTGCAGCAAGACATTCAATAGTACAGAAATTTTTATTGCAGCAAAACCTGCTCTGAACAAAATTATCCGTAATGACAATTAATTAATATTAATGAAAGACAAAGTACAGAAAAGTTACAGAAATTCTAAATTTGAATATAAATATATATACAGTTTCAAACAATGACTGTAATTCATACGACCTCGATATCTGTTCCACCCTGTATATAATGTATTTTAAAACAGGAGCTTCAACGCGCAACTACCGTGTGAAGGTAGTGAACTAAGTAGGTCAACGTCCCAGTGAATAATAGGTGTGGTTTTTTTTCTTTTGTATGCAGAAAGAAATTACAAATTGAACAAATCAAACTCTAAATTATTCAACCACTTTAGCCTCCAGTAAAAGCATGTTATTATAAATGATAAATTTTTGTTACACGTAAGTAAATAAAGTTAAACACCGAATGTAACCTAACTCTGTTGTACTGATTTTAGCAATACACTGTTCATTACACAAATCCTGTGTATATTGAATAATAAAGAATTCTGCCCTTTGATGAAGAATTACCAAACGGTAAATGCCCTTCGTGTTTCGAAGGTGGTAGTTACTTTGTGGAACCAAGACAGCTAATCAGTAGCTGAGAGCCAGCATTCCAGTAGGAATAGGTACGGAGGTGATCGGTAGTGGATTCCAATTTGCTAGTTAGGTATATAAATAAAGAATAGCTGTTTATGTCGCCGATATCAAGGCGCTCTTTTTAGATGTTTAGAGCCGATAGCGATGATTTCGTTTCAACAGACCTATGTTATAAATTTAATTAATCGTGCGAAAGTGTCCGAGGATATGAAGATTGAGAATTTCAATAAGATCCGCTTGTAAAGCGTCAGTAAGGTTTTATACCAAAAACCATTACCTTATATGAAACATTTTCCAAAGAAACGATGCTTAAACATCTTATAAACGGAAGGAAAATTTTTTCTTGAAGATCAATCTCCCCATCGGAAAATGGCGTGTTAAGTAAAAGAAAGATCAAGAACAACGCCCTAACAAAAGCAATATTGCAAACCTGTCAAAACTATTCAAACTAGATAAGAATGTTAAAACCAAATTTTTGATAAATAAATTTTACAGATATCCCATTGTTGTCTTTTAAAAACAAGTTTCCTTTTCAAACTTTATTAAATGACCCTAAATCTTCGAGATGGTGCAACTTGTTTAAATACCAAATTTATATCTATAAAGGAATAAAAAGATGTGTACGTTAAATAAATTAGTTTAACTGTAGAGGTGCGAAAAATAATTTTTTTAGGTACGAAATTAAAAACATTCCACCCACGAATACGGAAATATTTATTTAGATGTAACTAATTAGTTCATTCATTAAATAATGTAACGGAAGTTATCGAAAATACACGTTATTCACGATAAACACGTAACATTGTGGTAAAATTACAAAACTTTTCAAATTGAAATAATACACTTTCGTTTCCACAAGCTACTAATAATTAAGTTAGGAGTTTTCTAAACAGGGCAAATAATTCATTATTATGTACTAAAAAGTCGACACATAACATTACTCATAAACCGAATTGTTATTATAGCGAGTACTATTGATTTTTATGATGATAAGTTTTTAATAAAATTCACAAATATTAAATGAACAGCTTTCATGAGATTGGTTCAATATTTTTAGAATGAGTATGCAGAGATCACTAAGGACATATTTACAGCACTATTTGCGTCCGGAAAGAATCGGATTATAACATTATTTGTTTGTCGGGCTGATTATATATAGGAATTCTCTTTCAGTAGGGGCTTGCATGTCTGTATGAAAGCAGGTGACTATGGAAATGGTATATTACTCGCTGCGGCGCTCATTCCTTTATTTCTACATTTTAGTCACATTACATGTTAACTTTCCTTTTTTGGCCATCCATCATTAAAAATTATAAATCTTGTTATTAAAATTGTATTATTATATAGTAAACACGGTCGTGGAAAAAAAACAGTATTTTCCAATTTATGTCATCAGTTACGATTACTGGTTCTTGTGTTGGACCATTATTTTGAGTGTTGTGTAACAAAGAAAATTATATGCACATATTCCTACAGTTAGGCAGCATCTCTAAGCTTTGGACTTGGGAACAGAGAACAAATTACCAGCAGCATGTCAATTATTATTATGATTTGTATATTGTCTAAAATCTGCTTCGCATTTGGGAGGTAATGAGTTGGATTCCCGTTACCGTCTGCTCTGAATGAGATTTTTTAAGGGGTTTTCCTCAGACACATATATCGGCATGGTCGCTGCTTATATGCACACCATGTGCTGCGGCTATTTAGTCGAATGCTGAAGTAGTATCGTTCCCTTCAGAATGCCTACTCCGTTCCTTCCGAGACTACCCTGATCGCACAATCCTTTATTCCATCATGCACACATACTTAGTGTATGTATGTTGGAAATCCATGATTGTGGGTGAAGGAGCTTGGAAAGCTAAGCAGTCCACGATTCCGTTGGGGAAAGAATAAAATATGTCGCCTTTGCCTTTTTTCTAAAAATTATTAACATGCTTTAACGGTGTTTCGTAATTTGTCGTTAAAAGTCTGTAAATAAGTCAAACTTTAAATTTTGAAAAACAGACAGTTTGACAATTTATTGTTTCATGTTGTTCATTTGAAGTAGTAGTAAAAATCAAACCAAAGTGAGCTTCGTAAGGATTTAGACTGCAACCCTCTCTATATACATTTATTGCTAATAATGTAAACTTGGTATTCATAAAGTAACAACTCCTAAAAAGAGTAGTGCAGGTCATTGACATTAATACACACAAAGTAAAATATAAATCGAATATATTCGCAACCAAAGTAAAGTAAGCTTTCCTTGCCTTTAAAGTCGTATGACTTAAAGATTAAAGAACCCGTGTTGCCCACGTCTAAAACAATTAAAATAAATACCATCAGTACAATTTAACATTTAAATCCCCTTGTATTTATAAATTACACAAATGTAGATTATAGTAAATGGAATTAAACTTTTCAACATAGAAAAATTACCATTTAGGTCCGTAAATTTAGATCTTATTCGAAGTCTTGTGTGATTATTTGCACAAACACTGTATTGCGGATTTCTTAGTGACCCCCAACATTTAATGTTTTCTCCTAAGCCCACTTTTCCCATTTACCCTTTACCTAAAATTTTTGTCTTAAATTTTTTGGTTTTTTGGATCATGTTTCACTAATAAGGTTTCATTAAAAGTACGTTCCGATAAATATTTTTTAATATTTCAAATATATACGTGTTTGTGTTTGACTTCTGTAACGGAGGTTAAAGTCTTACCTCCCTCTTAAGCTTATTTGTATTTTAACTTGCTTTTTTTTGTTGCGCTTAAACTGCTTGTGGCTACTGCTTTATTTCATGGATCCGAACAGCTAATAATGCTCCAAATTAAAACATTTTTTTACCACAATCGATAAAAAACGATACACAATTTTGATTTTGTAAGTTCTTACAGGGTGAGTAGTTTACTATTTTTAACTACCGTTACGTAATTATTGTGAAACATTCAGATTTATCAGTTCAGTTTTTCATTTCACGGCAAAATTATATTTAACAATTCTCTACAGCGCTCTCAAATCACCCTTATGCACTAGAACGTTTCTATGTTTTACTATAAGAATTGATAATAAAATGCCTAGTTTAAGCTACAAAATTCTACAGAATACATCTTTTGGTCTGTTCAAATGGCCTAGCTTGTAACAAATTTAAATTCGATGTCATCGTTTAATTACGCACATTCAAGTAGGCCAAATTAAACAACCTTACATTTTAAGTAACATTAAAGAAATATATGATTATTTATTTTTATTTCTTTATGCGTACACTTTGTGGTTATGTTCACATGAGGGAAACTTATTTAATAAATTTATTGCGCTTGCAAGTGTGATATGGGGAGAATTAAGTGAAAATATGACCACATGTAACTGAAGTGTAACGTTATTAGGCCAATTATACGGCAGCACCTGGTTAGCATACACATGGTCGGTTAATAGTTCCAATAGTTGAACGACGGTATAAATGTGATCACGTGTGTTGTAAAAGTCGTTGACGGACTCTTAGTTATTACAAAGCTGAAGCAACGCACGTGATTAATTGATTACAGCCTAATACAGCCACCAATTAAAACGTATACCTAGCAACTTCTTTTTTTAGGAATTGGAAGCCTGATTCGACCTCATACTGTACTTTCTGATAATGCAGCACGAAAATATAACCACTTAACATTTCTTTTATATTCCTGCTTTTTGTTATTTCATTTTTGCAATTTACGCAAGGTTTAAAGAAATATCGGATGTTGCAAAAAGAAAAACACGATCCTTACGTCAACAGAAAAAAGTCAAGGAGGTCTAACTATAATGATTTGTATATTTAGACCAAATTTTAATTTTTCAGAATAGTATGATAAACCATTCCAGCGAAACGATAATAAAAGAAGTGTATGAACTACGAAAGCTAATAGTAAAATGTTTGCTAATTAATCGTGTGTTCGTTATAATAATAACGAACTTAGTTTATATAACCCTTACTCTAAATTCATTTTTCACGTTTCGTGAATTTACGGGCATTGTATTAGTTCGTATGACAACATTGATTAATAGTTACGTCACCAATATTATGACATACGTTACTTTAACTTTTTATTAACTTATCTTTCACGTTGGATAAGTATTTTTCTTAATTTCTATTTTTTCATAACAGGACACCATCTATTACATAAAGACAAACGTAAATGCTAGAACATTTAAATTAAGTAAAAGAACTACACTGTCGATATTTGTTTGATAGCTGGTAACAACTTATGAAGTGTGTGACTTCTTTACAGTACTGTAGAGCGATTGTGACTGGGAGGCAAGCTCGTTGAAAAAAGAAATGTACAATAATCATCTATTCAATAGCGCGTTATATTATATCCCGATTTAATTGGTTTAATGAATGTTAAACGTAAAAAGGCCCGAACACGTACCTTGTAGCTATTTTTTAACTTTTGGTTCCAGTTATTACCGTTATATGGCGTAAACGTAAAGTAGAAT
This sequence comes from Vesta saturnalis, assembly GCA_036346205.1. Taxonomy (NCBI): domain Eukaryota; kingdom Metazoa; phylum Arthropoda; class Insecta; order Coleoptera; family Lampyridae; genus Vesta; species Vesta saturnalis. Next base: position 934,957 of record JARFJB010001970.1, read on the forward strand.
TTATATATTTACGTCAGTATACTAATCACAATGTAGAAAGAAGTAAATAAAGGTATGTAACAATGAGTAAAATAATTACTTAGCCTCACAAAATAAAAAATTATAAATTAATTAGAGAATACGTACACGAATGATATACAAGGATCAATGGCGTAACATAGAAGTTTTACTTAGGATGAAATTACTATGCATAGTTACTATAAACTTTACTATAAATTATGTATGTGGAGTAAAATACGGTAAATCAAACCACACGCCTTACAAGTTTCCTCAATTTTTCAGCGTGATGAATGATACCTGTTAAGTACAATATGATTGTGAATAATTTTTTCTTTCAAACCTATCGCAATACCACTTTTCATATAATAATATTCATAAATGGTAACACCTGCAAAGGAAATAGCTAGTATATTTAATATTTTCGACCAACTGTTAGGTGATTAGGATATTATTGATAATTCCGATGAATGGAAGGAATTGACAAATTCCATGATTCTCAAGATTCTCCTTTACTAATAGCTCTAGAAATGCTGTTTTTACTATTTTTGTACGTACTAATAGATAGTTATGATATACGTGATTAAAGTAAAAATACTGTCTTCAACATTGCAAGTTTTTTAATTTTGGTTAAGAAGACAAATAACACACCTTCATTTATTCAAAGTATAATACATATAATACGCCTTAATTAATAATAATTTAGAGAAAAATGTTTCAGATAGTAGTAGTAATTATGATTTTGTATAAAAAGCCTGATATGAGTGGCTCTAGAGATATGATCGACATCCGGTAAAAATTTTACGGCCTTGCGACATTCAGAAAAAAAAAACTGAATAAAAACAGGTAAGAAAGCTTTTAAGAAAATAAAAACAAAACTTTTAGATTTTATCACGTAAATCAAATAATTATTTTTAAAGAGTATTCTTCTAAAATACAATAACTGTGTTATTTGAATAAAAAGGTATATCTTATCATACTCATTTCGTATATTTAAATCTAGTTAAATAATTTATTCTTTGTGTTCTGTGAATACTTTTTTTTTCTTTGCATAATGTTGCATTAGCTTTAAATGTACCGTTCAATTAAAATAGTACTAAACTGTATTTTACTTAGACCAGACAGCTAACATGTCGGAAAGTATGAAATGCTCCAAAGAAATATCCCATCAACAGTTTATTGGTAAGTGCAAAGAAACAAAATATATTTATTATATCTAAACATTTTGATAATTATATAGAAAAGGTACCAGCACGATTAATTTTGTATCTTCTTTCATTATCATGCATAATAATAACGTACTCAATGCGTACAGTACTACCCCTCACTATACTTGCGATGGTTAAGAACTCTAATGTCAGCGAAATTGTAGAAAACAAAACCCAGAAGTTATGTTCCTCGAATGAAGATATTACTGTAAAACCTATCGTAAGAAACGTTACTGTGGATTCCTTTACTTGTTAGACATGTATCAAGCTTTTAGGATTATGGGGTACACTAGAATGGTCTTTTGATGAACAATATTACGTTTTGACTGCTTTCTTCTGGACGTATATGCTATTACAAATATTTGGTGCTGTAGCAGCGCACAAGTATGGTTCAAGAAAGGTCGTTGGTTTATGTATATTAACGGCATCTCTATCTTGTATGTGCAAACCTTTTGGAAGTGAAATGCATTATGGAATTGCGGTTTTTCTTCAACTTTTGCACGGAGTTGCACATGTATGTCAATTAGTTAGTATCTTCCAAACATTTTTTTTATTTCTCAGGGTATGGTTTGGCCCGCTTTGGCTTCAATGACAAGTTGGTGGATTCCATTGCAAGAAAAAACTAGGTATGTTACATGTTTTCAAGGCGTAGCAATTGGTACAGGATTGTCACAGTTAACATCTGGTTATATTATTGCCTATCTTAGCTGGAAATACGCTTTCTACTTACCTGGTATTTTGGGTAAAACTTTTTAATTTTTAAATAATTTTTATTTTTATCAAAATTTTTTCTACAGGATTGATATGGTGCGTAATGTGGTATTTCTTAGCATTTGATAAACCCGAATTACATCCACGAATTTCTCTAGACGAATTAAATTATATCAAAGAAAATAGAGAACAAATAATGCATTTATGCAAACAAAGATTACCATGGAAGTCAATGATTTCTTCCCTTCCACTCTGGTCAATTGGAATTGCTGCATTTGGGAGAATGTGGATTCAGTCAACGGTTTCGGTGTATGGTCCAAGATATCTAAAAACTGTCTTAGGATTAGAAGTGCAATTGGTAAGAAAAATAAATTAAATGTTACTTTAAAGTTATCTAAAATAAATTAGATAAGGTGCAACAAAATATAAGTAATATCTATTTAACACTTCATATAACATGGAGACGTTGGGTCATTCATGCATTGCTTTTTATGTTCGTTTACAGAAATTTGAATTACGCTCATTTGTAAACGTTATTTTTATTATTCCCTAACGCCTTTACCTATATTCACAAAATTTCGCCGGTAGCAAGAGATTTAGATCTCAAACATTTATATAACATTTGAATACAATCGAAATCTCAGCTTATGAATGATGATTGCCAAAAAGGAAGATATTCAATATACTTCTCTCGCTCCTTACCCCGTCACTCCACTAGCACAATATACCATCGGGATCAAATATGCTAAACTTGAATACAGACGATTCTCAATTTTTGAGTTGTCGCGGCCGGAAGAAAATCAGATTTACCCCTCTTAGCCCGAAAGTCTACATCGTCAATGATCATTTGGGTCTAGACGTTCAGGTGCTAAGCATTTATGTTAAATTTGAATAGAATCGATTTTCGATGGTATGAGTTATCGCTGCCGAAAAAAAGCATATACCTCCTACTCATCGCCATGCAGGTTCACCCCTACCGAAAGTCATAGTGACATTTGGGTCATAAATACTTGTATAAATTTTTAATGCAGATATTTTTCAAACTTTTAACAAATCGCACCCAAAACGTTCATCTCAGGCACACATACACACATGCACGTAAGCATCTTTTAGATCGGAAAATTAGAATAAATTAAAAAAATTTGAGTCAATTTACCCAAACAACTTTTTGTCTTTAAATATACCTTTATATATACTTTCTTACTCCGTAACTTCATCAACTCCAAAAATCTCTAGGATCTATACAATTAGGTGTCAAACACTTATGTTAAATTTGAATACAATAGATTTCCAATTTTTTTAGTTATTATGTCCGAAAGTAAGTCACATTTACTCCTCTAAACCTTTACTTCCGGATCCATCCCCACCAAAGTCACTAAGGTCAAAAGATTTAGGTCTTGTGTGAAATTTTAATGTAATTCCATATCAAGTGTTTGAGATATCTTAGATTCTTAAGTTCCATTATTTTTTCTAATTATACGATTAAAAATACAACTTTTTGGTCTCTTTACTTTTTTTGATATCTTGCTTCGTTTTCGAGCAAAAATTAATATCCTTTTCTATGCACATTCCTAAGGGAAGTAGAAACAAAAAATAGAAATTCAGTTATTTACTAATCAAATTTAACAATACATTTGAGGGAAAAACAATGTAACAAGCTGAGAAACAATAAGTCACTAAATAATATTTAGACGATGATCGCAATGATGACGATGACGATAATGACGACGATGAGGATGGTGAATATGATTACCATGAAGACAATGATTACGATCATGACGATCATGACTGACGATGATGATAACGACGTTTCCTTTAGACGTAACAGGAGTATTACCAATTGTCCATTTGCCTGGTTTGGTATCATAGTGAACGTCGAGAAATTCTTCTCAGCTGGGTTCATTGCAGACACTTGAATCTGGCGTACGATGACATGTAGAGAGATTTATTTGAATAACAGTAGCTGACTAGTATCACCCTTTCTTGAATCACCTAGTGATGGTGAAAGGAAGCCAGGGGACCTTTGAAACCGTGGAACTTAAAATAACGGGCTAGGAGGAGTAGTAGTGTTTTTAGATTTAATATCAATGGCTCAATTTCAGATGTTTTAATTTGTTACATGGATCGATTTTATTTACTAGTTCAGTTAAAAGATCTATTAGGGGCTTATAGGTACTTTAACATATGTTTTCATTGTCAATGCGAGCAGTTCATCCCTTTGTTATTCATCGCAGTAAAACGGGTTGACCTAACAGATAGTTGTTTGATCTAAACAGGTGGCTCTTAATACCTAAACGAACCAGTAACTACTAAACCACAGAAAACAGTTTAAAGTATTATCTATTCATCAAACTCTCTTCTATAGCGACCATCATTCACTTCGCATCCTTATTTATGACCATGAAATCAGCGGATCTAGCCAGCACTTTGAACATAAACACCGAAGCAATTACTTGCCTGTTGTGGGACTTATATGATCTTCTGTGGCGTGCTTAAACGCTGAGGTCTCAAATTTGGTAGAACACCCGTAGTACTGAAGCACGTACAAAAAGAGAGTGAGAGAGAGAGCACCGCGATTAGCACACCGTGCAGTTAGGGAGCATTTGGATGCGAGAGGAACATTGAGGTCAATTTAAGGGCCAGAGAGAGAAAGGAAAGATATCTGTGTGTGTGTGTGTGTGTGTGTGTGTATGTGTGTGTGTATGTATGTGTGTGTGTGAGTGCAGAACGGAAGGCAGCAATTGAGCGCCACGAGTTTTTAAATAAACACTCAAAAAACAGAGCCTTTTCCGCAAAACTCGAGACAAGAAAAGAACTCTTACAACGCTAAGTAGTGTTTATACTCAACAAGGTAGATGTTTGATTAGGGCTTCCTAAAAGAGAAAGTTGTACATACACGAATATATATGAAAGTAATCGATAACAAAGTAGTACCAGCTTTTATTGAACTAAAGCACTAAAACAACCCCGAAAGAGAACTAAATGTCTAAATTAATTGGTTTAACTTAAAACGTAACACAAAGAAATTAGTAGTTCGGTGTATCAATGACCTAATATATTAAATTATCGATTGAAACTTGAGTACTAATTCTGTATGATAAATCATACTTATACTTAACCACCACGCTATGCCCTTGAGGGGAAGACAAAACAATCCCTGCTTCCTATTTATTTCTTATTCACAACCTTTTTCCATGCTTTCCTATCTCGGCATATCTCTCTAGCTTCCTCAAGATTCATACATAGTCTTTCACATGTCCTTTTATTTTTAAACTTCTTATATTTCGTTTTTGTATCATATTGCATTCAACCTCATCTACATATATTTGATTCGTTAATATTGCGTTGTTCATTCTCTCAATTTGGCCAAACCAATCTAATTTACTACTTTTATATCGTTTTTTCCTCGCCGCACTCCGTCATAATACACACATACTTTATCTTATCCCTTCTTGTTTTAATAAAATGATAAATCATTGAATAGAATAGAAAGAATAATATTAAATGTCTAATTTAAATACCTAAAACTAGACTAATTGTCTAAATGAATACTCGACTAAATTGAAAACGTAGCACAAAGAAATGAAGTCAAATGCATCAGTCACCCACTTTAATATATTAAATGAAACTTTATGCTAAGTTAGTCAAAGATTAGAACTAAGTCGGAAAAAACTAAGTATCTAATTTTTTCCCTAAGATAACCTAAACATAAATAATTTTTAAATTCAGTGAAGTCAGCTTAAACCACAAGAATGAATTAAAACAAAGTTGTAATGCTATTGTACTCATAGGCCACCCATAAGATATCTAAACGTTTTGTACAGTGTACAGGGTGGCCAACTAAGAATGCGAGGTACTATATCTGGGAAACTATCCATCGTAGAGGCTTGCGCGAAGAAAATTTTTACTAAAACGGCCAATAAAAAAACCTGAAAAATATTTTCAAGTTTCTGAAATGGCCGCTAGGGGGCGTAATTGCAATCTCGAATCCAAAAAAGTGATTTTTCTGTGAATTCTTCTATATTAACCTAATAAAAAATAACTGATCTTTAAAGTAGAGGATAATCTGAACTTCTTTTGTTTGCCACTTTTTGACGTATCTCTACAAATAAAGTGGTGGGGGGTATTCAAAGGTTTCCTTAAATAATCCCCTGTATCTTCGAAACGGCTAAGCTGATTTTAACAAACTTGAGCGTGTTGAAATGAGCTATTCTTGGGCTACAAAAGTTATAATATTTGAAGTTTTGTTAGTTTCACATGTCGTCGCTACAGGGCTTTGTTCGACATTCCGACAGTAACGGTTAATTTTCGCAAAAAAATTAAATACATTGGTATAACTTTTTTTTCATGAACAAGTAGCTAAATGATGCCTAAATAAGCTCGCGAAAACCGCATCTCAATATCTTGTTCCTAACCTAAAATATCCGCCAAAGAAAACTTTATACGAAAATCCCCTAACTTTTTATTTTTTTTAAATACATTTTTCTGGAATTGTTTCTATTATGTAAGTTGTGGCCCTAAAAAGGACCGATTTAAAGGAGGAAGGTTTGTAATTCCTCCGGAAATGCTCGAAATGCTGACCATCACTCTGTGCATTGCTGAGGCCTCTTATGGGTAGACAAAGCTGCAGCTTCAATTTCGGCTCTGAATAGGTTACCTAGAAATTGCGATTTTAAATGTTTGTAAATTTATTCACCAGAATAAAATCACCCTTTTGAAATTACTACGGGCAAGTGAGCATATATATATATATATATATATATATATATATATATATATATATATATATATATATATATATATATATATATATATATATATATATATATTATATATATATATATATATATATAATATATATATATATATATATATATATATATATATATATATATATATATGCACAGGAACATAGCCGCTTCTTATGAAGTTCATCAATCCACTTATTAAGGCGGATTAGTCTTCTTATCCCTGATTCTTCTTCTTTCTCGCTTTATATTTCTATAGTTCTGGGTGTCTTTTTGCTTCGTTTACGATTTTTTTCCATTGCTTTCTATCGATCACCTTATTTTTCCAGTTAATAATCTTCATTTTCTTTAAGTCCCTCATCACTTCGTCCAAGCATCTCTCTCTCGGTCTGCCTCGTGGGCTGCTTCCGAATAACTTCCATTTCATAATTTGCTTTATTATTTTCTCCCCATCGCTCCTCATTACGTATTCTATCCATCATATTTGTTGTGGCTTAATGAACTTCACTAGATCTTCTCCATATTCCTCATAGAGTTCGTGGCTGGTTTTTGGTCTTGTATCTCCGTTCTCTGTATTTTTTGGCCCAAAGATTTTTCTTAATATCCCCCTCTCGAAGACTCTTAACTGTTCCTCTTCTTTTTTTGTAAGTCTGATTACTTTCGTTGCATATGTAATTACAGGTCTTATTACGGCTTTGTATAATCTAATTTTGGCTTGCTTACCTATCGCCTTATTTTTCAGTATTGATATATTACTGTAATACGCTCTGTTCACCGCCAATAATGGTTCTTTAATATTTGGGTCGTTCTCGTCTTTACTACTTAGTACTACTCCCAGGTATCTAAATGTCCTCACCTCTTTGATCTTAAAATTGTCTACTTTAATATATATTCTAGTACTTTCTTTTCTTTGCAATCTCATTATTTTAGTTTTGCTTTGGTTTATTAACAATCCCATGATTTTTGCTTCTGTTTTTAGTTTTTGGAAAGTTTCTTCTAATCCTGCTTGAGTTCTAGCCATAATCAGTACGCCGTCAGCGTATGCGATAATTTCCACTTCATTATTTATTATTGTTCCCTTTTTTTCGGTTCTCCTAATTATTTTTTCGATTGCGTAATTAGTGTTGCTGAGAGTGTATCTCCCTGTCGCACGCCGATATTAATTGTGAATTGATCTGTAATGCCTTCGTTTGTTTTTATTACTGTTTTTGTATTAGTTATGGTCATCTTTTATTATTTTTTTTTTTTAGTATTTTAGATCGCTCTAATTCTTTTAAGAGCTCGGTCGATTTACTTTATCAAAGGCCTGCCTAAAATCAACAAATAATAAGAGTAGGTCAATTCCATGCTCATAGCATTTTTCCATTATCTGCTTAACTATAAACAAAGCGTCGGTAGTTGATCTCCCTGCACGAAAACTGAATTGGTATTCTCCTATTTCCATCTCACTGTATTGAGCAGATCTTTTCTGTAATATATTAGTAAATATGTCCCATGTCACCTTTTTTCGGTATTGGTATCATCGATTTTTCGCAGTCTTCTGGCATTCTTTCTGTGTCCCAAATCTCTGTTATTAACTTAAAAATTCTTTTATGGAGCGCCTCGCCTCCCATTCTTATTAATTCTGAGCAAATTTCATTTGTTCCTGCCGCTTTCCCGTTCTTTAACTTGCTAATTGCGTCAATTACCTCTTCGTAGATTTGTCTCTGCACTTCTTCTTCTTCCTTACTTATTGATCCTGCTTCATCTGCTCTTTCCGTGCAGCCATCTTGGTTTAAGAGGCCTAGGTAAAATTGTTTCCATATTTGTTTGATTCTATGTTCGTTGTACTCTATTTCTCCTTTATTGTTTATTATTCCTCTTCTATGGATAATTGGTTTTCTATGTTCCTCTTGTATTCTTTGGAAGAACATTTTTGTGTTATGTTTATTGTACTTATTCTCGATTTCTACCACTTTGGTTTTGAGCCATTCGTTCTTTTTATTTCTGCACATTTTTACTGCTTCTTTTTGTAATTCCTTATAACTTCCATTGTCAATTTCACTGCTTGTCATTAGGTATTTTGCTCTGGCTTTTCTTTTCCTCCCTATTATTTCTTCGCATTCGTCATCAAATCCATTCTTTAGGGGCAGTCTTCCTTTTATATCGTAACACTTTTTTTTCCGTTACTTTGATATATTGCTTTTCCACGTCTTTAGCTACTTTATTTTGCTCCAGTTACCTTTGTAATTCTTTTCATACTTTGATGTGACCTCAATTCTATTAAGCCTTAGTCTGTCCCATTGATTCTTTGTTTGCCGTCGGTAGTTACGGCTGCGTATCGTCTGTTTCATTTTTGCCATTACCATGAAGTGATCACTGTGCACGTTCGCCCCTCTATATGACCGCACATCATTAACTGTGTTTGCCGTTGTTTTTGAAACTACTAATCAATCTGATTTCCTTCAGTGCTTCCTGGTCTTATCCATGTCTCCTTGAGCGTTCGCTTATGTTTGAACTTGGTGCTTGAAATGATCATATTCAATGCTGCAACAAGGATACACAGCCTATCGTCGTTGTCGTTGGTTCTATCATGGATCCTATGTTTCCCAGTCACCAGTTCATTATGGCTTTCCTTGCCTATTTGGGCATTGAGGTCACCGATAATAATTGTTCTGTCGCTCCTAGGTATCTTTTCGTCGATTTCCAGTAACGTATCGTATAGTTCTTGTTTTTCAGCCTGTTCTGACACTTCCGTTGAGGCATATACGTTTATTATCGATAGGTTTGTATCTTTCCCCTTTACTAGTAGGTATGCAAGCCTTCCATTTACCGGTTCGAAGCACATTATGTTCTTTACTATTTTGTTTGCTACCATAAATCCTACCTCATTTCTTCCCTGTTTCTTTTCTCCTGAAAACATAAACGTATACTGCTCTTTTTTTATTTCTCCGCTACTTTTCCGCCTTATTTCCTGTACTCCGGTTATATCTATTTTATATCTTATTAATTCGTTCATTACTTCTAGCGTTTTTCCAGGTATTAATAACGTCCTTACATTCCAGGTCGCTAATCTTAGTACGATGTTCTTCTTTTTCCTTTGCATTGTTTTTTTTTACTTCTTTTTTTTTGTTTTGGTGTTACTATGTTACTTTTGTTTAACTTTTTTAACTCTTCTATTGTGTATTTGTTTTTATCCGGTTTGTCTAGTTCATTTCCTGTTTGACTCATATTTTGGTCGCGATTATGTTTCTGCCCTACTTCACAGCTTGTCGTCAACGTTCTTTCCATCCAGTTTCTTGCTTTTACTAGTTTTTTGACGTTTGTTTCTGTAGTCGTTTGGTATTTGTTCCTTCTCGTTTCCTTCCTTAAGACATCTTCTTCCTCTATCAGTTTGCTCGTTGTTCTTTGGTCTAATGCTTTTTCTCTTTTTTATTTTTTATTCCTGAAAGGGGCTAATGCCATCTGTGTCCAGTTCATGTTTCTTCTTAGTACTGTTTCTGTGGACCCTTTTTCACTGTAGGTAATTCCGCTTTCCTCATCTGTTGATCTCCCTCTTTTTTTACCCTCATTGCTTTCTGGTGTATTGTCCTCCTTTCCTTCCTCATCTGATTCGTCCTCCCCTGCTTCTGTTCTGTAGCGTGTTGTTTCGCGTAAAGGTTTTGTTATTTTAGGTTTGGGTCTCCTATCATTTTATTTGTTACTCCTTGTTCTGTAAGCTGGACCCTAGTATATTGTTCCCAGTTTATAATGATTTTATCATATGCTAAGTTTGCCCTGCATCCCTCTTCCCTAGCCTGCTTCATATGTTTAAGTAATTCCCTACGTTCTTCCAAAATTGCTTGAGAAATCGTCCGTGATCCATAAGTTCGTGTTCTTTATACTTCTTTTGTTTTCCATCACCTCAATTTTCTTTCTTAGGGACCCAAATTCTACTAATACAGGTCTGTATCCTCTTTAGTTTCTTTCTTTTCTTCCTAATCTTATTACTTCCTCGGTTTCTTGTTCCATGTTAATGTTGATACCCATTTCTCTCAGCAAAGTTCTGGTCTTCTCGTTCAATTTCATACTTGTTTCGTCTTCTTTCTCTGTAATTCCCTGTATCACGATCTTTTTCTTTCTTGTCTCCCTTTCCAATTCTGTTATGTACTTCTCCTACTGTCCAAGCTTCGTATCCAAAACCTTGCTTTGGTCCTCTAATTCATGATGTTCACGCCTCCTCTCTGCTATTTCTGCATGCAACTTATCTATTTTTATTTCTATATTTTCGATTCTTTCTGTGCTCGTATTCATTCTGTTCAGTTTATCCTGTATGTCCTCTAATACTTCCATTTTACTGCACTGCCCTTAGTACTTAGGTTGTTTCGTTCCTTTTTGCTTGCTGGATTGCCTGTACCTTTTTGTGTGACAAATTCCACTAATCAGCTTATGTTGGGTTATTGCTTGTTGTTAGGTGTGGTTTCCTCAATCGATAATATGTGAAATTTTTGTACTGGATAATTGCTTGTTATCATGTATAGTTCCCTCTATTGAACCCGATTCTTGCGTTTATGTGTTCTTCATTTATTGTGGTAGTAGAGCCGTATGGTTTGTTACCAAAACTTCTCCGTAACGTTCGCTTAAATATCTTTTTTTCTTTTGTGGTACCTATTATAGAAGCTTTCTCTCTTGTGGCTTTTTATTTGCACGCAATTTGTGGCTTTTTATTTGCACGCAATTTGTGGCTTTTCCCTTATGTGTTAATCTCGAAATTCCCGGTTGTTTTATCCCTTGCCAGTTGGTACCAACTGTACTTTCCCCTCTTAATGTCCTGGTGTCTCAATTTGTTTTTTCAGGTATTTAGATTACTCACAGTTTTACTCTGCTCAGTATCTTTTTCTTCTTTTTTGTCGCAAAACCTCGTTCTTTCCACTTTTCACAACACAACACCTTGTCACTATTCTCACTTCAGTAAATAAACATATTTGTTTAATTAATATTTTTAGACCCAACTTGAGTTATATTAAGGTTATGTAAAATTAAATTTTCTTTGAAAAAATATATCCACACTTTTTCTTATAGAATTAATCGTTATTCAGATATTTAAAAAATGTGTACACTTAGAATCTACCTTTTTTGTAGTTAAATTACGCGTCGTATCAAAAAATTGCATAGAACATGATTAATCTATGTATTTAAGATATATGAAGGTATTTTTAGATCTTTGAAATGTGCCTCTGTTTTAGAAATATTTGACAAAAACAACAAAAAGGACCTTAATAAACCCCCCTCTCCACCGCCGGATTTCTCCCAAAATCTAATCGGCTCCTTGCGAAATGAAAATAAGCTTAAGTACAAGATGTTAAGTACGTAGGCCTTTTCGTTCTGGAGTTATCAGATACTAACGTACATACACACACGCACGCACGCACACACGTACACACACACGCACGCACACACACGCACACACACACAAACACAAACACCCACACTTACACACACACACACGCACACACACACGCACACACACAAACACAAACACCCACACTTACACACACACACACGCACACGCACACGCACACGCACACGCACACGCACACGCACACGCACACGCACAAAAAATTATTATTTCATCACCAATGGTTACTGAGAAAATGTACCTTATTCACAAAAAAAACAATGTTTATAGGAAGCCCTTTTGAAACAAGCAGTAACCATGGGAACTATAACCACCTCAATGCATTTATGCTCCGTAGGAAGGGTTGTCTGGACCTTCTGCTGCTTCATAATCATCTTCCTATCTTCCATTTTCCAGACTGAACTTCTGACGAAATTCCTTTTCTATTCCTTCTAGAGCTTTGTTTTCTTTTTTTATTCGTAGAATGTCCAGTCTTCTAGTAATTTTACGCAGTTTACCCCAAGTACTATTCCCAATCTGTCCAGTACTTCACATCCTTCTACATTTCCCCCCTGAGCATGGAGTATTCTCATAAACTCTTAATTCTAAAGTTTTTAGCATTACAAAGGTACGTTTAGGGATGTGTGACCATATCACATTGTTCAGGGATTAGCTTGGTTTTGGATACCTCCGTGCAAACATCTCTTCAGTTTTGAAAATAGGTTTGATTGATTACATGACAACCGGTGGAAGATGAAAGTGAACTTTATGTTCGTATTCTTCTTTATTTATTGTTGCCTTTTGGTATTTACATCAGTTCCGTGGATCTTTAGATACCCACCATGCCCACTAATCGTTTTACCGCCAGAAAGTTTTTCTTTGCCACTCTTTGATTTCAGGGTTCTCAATCGCGTACCCATTCTCTTTTGCACATGGCCCACACATTCCAGTTTCTCAATATTAAGGTCTGGACCATATGATTTTAAACTTTCATTGGTGACATAGACAGCTGTGTCTCCATCACCAAGATATTCATCGTATTTCACGTTGTGGAATTCTTGAGAACGCTGGAAAAGGGTTACCGTCCCTGCTGCTTCCATGCTTCTACTAGTTCCTGGGTAATTAGCAGTACAGTTTTCTTCATGAACTTTATCAACACTTTTTTTACATCTGCAGAACTTACTTAGGATTTCCGCATCAATTAGCTTTCCTGCTCTTACACTGATTGCAGAAATCACGCCATTCTGTGAATTGTGTCCATGTACCATCCAATACGATTGTTAGATTCTGCTCGGTATTTTCAGTCTTCATTTTTTTTTCTACAGGTTCTTCAGCAGCTTCCTTCAAGCCTTTGATCCTATCTCTTTGGTCACATTGAGAAAAAGTTTATTATATGATTTGAATTTAGTAGGACACGCAATATTCATAGTTCCGCAAAACACTTTTGCAGTCTGTTCTCCTAAGCCAACGCAGCGAAAAGCATACACTAGTCTAACATTTATTTCTGCCTTTCCTGAAACCAACTCTTTACTGTTTGTGTCAGATGCATAAACTCCACAAGCGTTACACCTTACTACAATTTTGGTACTTAGGCCTAATAGATCACAAGCAAGAATTGATATTGAGCCCTTGCACTAAGCACACACAACAATGTCACTGAAAAAATTTTGTAAGGATTGTAGATTTACAATGTTATAAATACTAGAGTAACTATTGTATTCTGTCGAACAACCACTAATTTTCCTACTAGATAAGGTTTGCTTGGGTGGCTTTGCAGAAGTTAGTACAACTTGGATGCCCTACCCTAGCTTCACTGTCACTAGCTATATACTCAAATTTAGGCTTTCCTACATTTTTACGGCTTTCAAATACTCTGTTCACAAACTTAGGCATTATAATAATTCAATAATCATACCTTTCACACACAAATAACAACCTTCTTGCACCGAAACGCAAAGCAAATATTCTATTGTACATAACCACGAAATACATTTAATATAAACAAAGAAAAGAAATCAGTAAACAGTAAACATATGACACGCAGGGATGCCAACACTGCCATCTATAGCGAAAGAATAAATCATTTATACATTACCAGTACTATATAAAGTATATACTATGTAATTTATCATACCATATAATATGTTATCAGTAATATATAAAGCGCTTAGTGTCTTGTGTTGTTCACCTCGCCTCTACTCTTATAAACGTCTTGCAAAATCGGATTGCATTGCTTAACAGAAATATTTATAAAGAAAAACTACTCAATGGATTTGTAACTAGTCTTAAATTAGCCACCATTAAAAGAGGCTTATTTTTCTGAAAAAAAATCAATATATTTAATTTTTTGGTCCCGGCGCCCCTTAACAGATTTGTGCCAATATTACTGAGGACCACTACAAAAATGTTACACATTTTTCTATAAAAAATTATTATGTAAAATACCTCAAGTGGCCAATTAATTGCCGAAAATTGTGTATGAGTGTTTATTGCATCGATATAAATTGGTCGAGTGCGTTAGCAATAAATACGATTAAGAACTTTGCCAAAAATTTTTTTCAATGGTGGTCGGAGTTTGCATTACTTAACGTCTAAGTTTATGTCAATTTGACATTTTACCGGAAGGCAATCAAATTTCACAGGAAGAGAAGAAAATTGTCAGTAATATTCTGCTAGCGAAATTGTCGCACAATTGTGCTCTGATTGGCCCAAATATAAAAAATATTAAATTGTAATTGGTTAATAGTAGACACGGAGAGTTAGTTGAATAATCCTGAAAATTCTGGTTGTGAGAAATAATTTATGTTTGTGCTTGTGCTTGTGCTTGTGCCTGAACTTGAGCTTGTGCTTGCGCTTGTACTGGTGCTAGTCCTTGTCCTTGTCCTTGTCCTTGTCCTTGTCCTTGTCCTTGTCCTTGTCCTTGTACTTGTCCTTGTCCTTGTCCTTGTCCTTGTCCTTGTCCTTGTCCTTACCCTTGTCCTTGTCCTTGTCCTTACCCTTGTCCTTGTCCTTGTCCTTGTCCTTGTCCTTGTCCTTGTCCTTGTCCTTGTCCTTGTACTTGTACTTGTCCTTGTCCTTCCCTGTCCTTGTCCTTGTCCTTGTCCTTGTCCTTGTCCTTGTCCTTGTCCTTGTCCTCTGTCCTTGTCCTTGTCCTTGTCCTTGTCCTTGTCCTTGTCCTTGTCCTTGTCCTTGTCCTTGTCCTTGTCCTTGTCCTTGTCCTTGTCCTTGTCCTT
Organism: Vesta saturnalis; assembly: GCA_036346205.1. Classification (NCBI taxonomy): domain Eukaryota; kingdom Metazoa; phylum Arthropoda; class Insecta; order Coleoptera; family Lampyridae; genus Vesta; species Vesta saturnalis. Next base: position 950,210 of record JARFJB010001970.1, read on the forward strand.
GTCCTTGTCCTTGTCCTTGTCCTTGTCCTTGTCCTTGTCCTTGTCCTTGTCCTTGTCCTTGTCTCTTCTGTCCTTGTCCTTGTCCTTGTCCTTGTCCTTGTCCTTGTCCTTGTCCTTGTCCTTGTCCTTTCCGTCCTTGTCCTTGTCCTTGTCCTGTCCTTGTCCTTGTCTTGTCCTTGTCCTTGTCCTGTCCTTGTCCTTGTCCTTTGTCCTTGTCCTTGTCCTTGTCCTTGTCCTTGTCCTTGTCCTTGTCCTTGTCCTTGTCCTTGTCCTTGTCCTTGTCCTTGTCCTTTGTCCTTGTCCTTCCTTTCCTTGTCCTTGTCCCTTGTCCTTGTCCTTGTCCTTGTCCTTGTCCTTGTCCTTGTCCTTGTCCTTGTCCTTGTCCTTGTCCTTGTCCTTGTCCTTGTCCTTGTCCTTGTCCTTCCTTCTGTCCTTGTCCTTGTCCTTGTCCTTGTCCTTGTCCTTGTCCTTGTCCTTGTCCTTCCTTGTCCTTGTCCTTGTCCTTGTCCTTGTCCTTGTCCTTGTCCTTGTCCTTGTTCCTTGTCCTTGTCCTTGTCCTTGTCCTTTCCTTGTCCTTGTCCTTGTCCTTGTCTTTCCTTGTCCTTGTCCTTCTGTCCTTGTCCTTGTCCTTGTCCTTGTCCTTGTCCTTGTCCTTGTCCTTGTCCTTGTCCTTGTCCTTGTCCTTGTCCTTGTCCTTGTCCTTGTCCTTGTCCTTGTCCTTGTCCTTGTCCTTGTCCTTCCTTGTCCTTGTCCTTTGTCCTTGTCCTTGTCCTTGTCCTTGTCCTTGTCCTTGTCCTTGTCCCTGTCCTTGTCCTTGTCCTTGTCCTTGTCCTTGTCCTTGTCCTTGTCCTTGTCCTTGTCCTTGTCCTTGTCCTTGTCCTTGTCCTTGTCCTTGTCCTTGTCCTTGTCCTTGTCCTTGTCCTTGTCCTTGTCCTTGTCCTTGTCCTTGTCCTTGTCCTTGTCCTTGTCCTTGTCCTTGTCCTTGTCTTTGTCCTTGTCCTTGTCCTTGTCCTTGTCCTTGTCCTTGTCCTTGTCCTTGTCCTTGTCCTTGTCCTTGTCCTTGTCCTTGTCCTTGTCCTTGTCCTTGTCCTTGTCCTTGTCCTTGTCCTTTCCTTGTCCTTGTCCTTGTCCTTGTCCTTGTACTTGTCCTTGTCCCTGTCCTTGCTCCTTGTCCTTGTCCTTGTCCTTGTCCTTGTCCTTGTCTCCTGTCCTTGTCCTTGTCCTTGTCCTGGTCTTTGTCCTTGTCCTTGTCCTTGTCCTTGTCCTTGTCCTTGTCCTTGTCCTTGTCCTTGTCTTTGTCCTTATCCTTATCCTTGTCCTTGTCCTTGACCTTGTCCTTGTCCTTGTCCTTGTCCTTGTCCTTGTCCTTGTCCTTGTCCTTGTCCTTGTCCTTGTCCTTGTCCTTGTCCTTGTCCTTGTCCTTGTCCTTGTCCTTATCCTCATCCTCATCCTCATCCTTATCCTCATCCTCATCCTTATCCTTATTCTTATCCTAATCCTTATCCTTATCCTTATCATTATCCTTATCCATCCTTATCCTTATCCTTATCCTTATCCTTATCCTTATCCTTATCCTTATCCTTATCCTTATCCTTATCCTTATCCTTATCCTTATCCTTATCCTTATCCTTATCCTTATCCTTATCCTTATCCTTATCCTTATCCTTATCCTTATCCTTATCCTTATCCTTATCCTTATCCTTATCCTCATCCTCATCCTTATCCTTATTCTTATCCTAATCCTTATCCTTATCCTTATCATTATCCTTATCCTTATCCTTATCCTATTATCCTTATCCTTATCCTTATCCTTATCCTTATCCTTATCCTTATCCTTATCCTTATCCTTACTCCTTATCCTTATCCTTATCCTTATCCTTATCCTTATCCTTATCCTTATCCTTATCCTTATCCTTATCCTTATCCTTATCCTTATCCTTATCCTTATCCTTATCCTTATCCTTATCCTTATCCTTATCCTTATCCTTATCCTTATCCTTATCCTTATCCTTATCCTTATCCTTATCCTTATCCTTATCCTTATCCTTATCCTTATCCTTATCCTTATCCTTATCCTTATCCTTATCCTTATCCTTATCCTTATCCTTATCCTTATCCTTATCCTTATCCTTATCCTTATCCTTATCCTTATCCTTATCCTTATCCTTATCCTTATCCTTATCCTTATCCTTATCCTTATCCTTATCCTTATCCTTATCCTTATCCTTATCCTTATCCTTATCCTTATCCTTATCCTTATCCTTATCCTTATCCTTATCCTTATCCTTATCCTTATCCTTATCCTTATCCTTATCCTTATCCTTATCCTTATCCTTATCCTTATCCTTATCTTATCCTTATCCTTATCCTTATCCTTATCCTTATCCTTATCCTTATCCTTATCCTTATCCTTATCCTTATCCTTATCCTTATCCTTATCCTTATCCTTATCCTTATCCTTATCCTTATCCTTATCCTTATCCTTATCCTTATCCTTATCCTTATCCTTATCCCTATCCCTATCCCTATTCTTATCCTTATCCTTATCCTTATCCTTATCCTTATCATTATCCTTAAACTGCACACTTACTACCAGTAATTATAATTGGGTCACGGTAATCATAAATCCCTGACATGAATATTAAATAAATTAAAGTAAAAGGTTGGAATGTTTGCTTAAATAGTGAAATTATTACACTGTTTGTTAGACGACACACTTTACTTTAGTTGCGAGTTAAAGAAACCTGGCAACTCCGCACCAAGTGCATGCCGGTCTGCGCCATATTTAAAAGTTGCGATAAAGGAAAATTTCAATCATGTGATCTTCGGGTCGTTTTTGAAGAACGCCACTTTGTAAAGTACCTTTGTGCACGTATCCTTATCCTTATCCTTATCCTTATCCTTATCCTTATCCTTATCCTTATCCTTATCCTTATCCTTATCCTTATCCTTATCCTTATCCTTATCCTTATCCTTAACCTTATCCTTATCCTTATCCTTATCCTTATAATTATCCTTATCCTTATCCTTATCCTTATCCTTATCCCTATCCCTATCCCTATTCTTATCCTTATCCTTATCCTTATCCTTATCCTTATCATTATCCTTATCCTTATCCTTATCCCTATCCTTATCCTTATCCTTATCCTTATCCTTATCCTTATCCTTATCCTTATCCTTATCCTTATCCTTATCCTTATCCTTATCCTTATCCTTATCCTTATCCTTATCCTTATCCTTATCCTTATCCTTATCCTTATCCTTTTCCTTATCCTTATTCTTATCCTTATCCTTATCATTATCCTTATGCTTATCCTTATCCTTATCCTTATCCTTACCCTTATCCTTATCCTTATCCTTATCCTTATCCTTATCCTTATCCTTATCCTTATCCTTATCCTTATCCTTATCCTTATCCTTATCCTTATCCTTATCCTTATCCTTATCCTTATCCTTATCCTTATCCTTATCCTTATCCTTATCCTTATCCTTATCCTTATCCTTATCCTTATCCTTATCCTTATCCTTATCCTTATCCTTATCCTTATCCTGATCCTTATCCTTATCCTTATCCTTATCCTTATCCTTATCCTTATCCTTATCCTTATCCTTATCCTTATCCTTATCCTTATCCTTATCCTTATCCTTATCCTTATCCTTATCCTTATCCTTATCCTTATCCTTATCCTAATCCTTATCCTTATCCTTATCCTTATCCTTATCCTTATCCTTATCCTGATCCTGATCCCTATCCCTATCCCTATCCCTATCCCTATCCCTATCCCTATCCCTATCCCTATCCTTATCCTTATCCTTATCCTTATCCTTATCCTTATCCTTATCCTTATCCTTATCCTTATCCTTATCCTTATCCTTATCCTTATCCTTATCCTTATCCTTATCCTTATCCTTATCCTTATCCTTATCCTTATCCTTTTCCTTATCCTTACCCTTATCCTTTTCCTTGTCCTTATCCTTATCTTTATCCTTATCCTTATCCTTATCCTTATCCTTATCCTTATCCTTATCCTTATCCTTATCCTTATCCTTATCCTTATCCTTATCCTTATCCTTATCCTTATCCTTATCATTACCCTTATCCTTATCCTTATCCTTATCCTTATTCTTATCCTAATCCTTATCCTTATCCTCATCTTCATCCTCATCCTCATCCTCATCCTCATCCTTACTCTCATCCTCATCCTCAACATCATCCCAATCCCCATCCCCAACCCCATCCCCAACCCAAACCCCAACCCCAATACATCCCCATCTGGTGTGAGAAATAATTTATGCTTATGCTTATGCTTGTGCTTGTGCTTGTATTTGTGCTTGTGCTTGTGCTTGTGCTTGTCCTTGTACTTGTGCTTGTGCTTGTGCTTGTGCTTGTGCTTGTGCTTGTGGTTGTGCTTGTTCTTGCGATTGTCTTGTGCTTGTGCTTGTGTCTTTGCTTGTGCTTGTGCTTGTGCTTGTGCTTGTGCTTGTGCTTGCGCTTATGCTGGTGCTAGTGCTTGTGCTCGTGCATGTGCTCGTTCTTGGTCTCGTGCTTGTGCTTGTGCTTGTGCTTGTGCTTGTGATTCTGCTTGCGCTTATGCTGGTGCTAGTGCTAGTGCTCGTGCATGTGCTCGTTCTTGGTCTCGTGCTTGTGCTTGTGCTTGTGCTTGTGCTTGTGCTTGTGCTTGTGCTTGTGCTTGTGCTTGTGATTCTGCTTGTGCTTGTGCTTGTGCTGTTGCTTGTGATTGTGCTTGTGCTTGCGCTTGTGCTTGTGCTTGTGCTTGTGCTTGTGCTTGTGCTTGTGCTTGTGCTTGTGCTTGTGCTTGTGCTTGTGCTTGTGCTTGTGCTTGTCTTTGTCCTTGTCCTTGTCCTTGTCCTTGTCCTTGTCCTTGTCCTTGTCCTTGTCCTTGTCCTTGTCCTTGTCCTTGTCCTTGTCCTTGTCCTTGTCCTTGTCCTTGTCCTTGTCCTTGTCCTTGTCCTTGTCCTTGTCCTTGTCCTTGTCCTTGTCCTTGTCCTTGTCCTTGTCCTTGTCCTTGTCCTTGTCCTTGTCCTTGTCCTTGTCCTTTGTCCTTGTCCTTGTCCTTGTCCTTGTCCTTGTCCTTGTCCTTGTCCTTGTCCTTGTCCTTGTCCTTGTCCTTGTCCTTGTCCTTGTCCTTGTCCTTGTCCTTGTCCTTGTCCTTGTCCTTGTCCTTGTCCTTGTCCTTGTCCTTGTCCTTGTCCTTGTCCTTGTCCTTGTCCTTGTCCTTGTCCTTGTCCTTGTCCTTGTCCTTGTCCTTGTCCTTGTCCTTGTCCTTGTCCTTGTCCTTGTCCTTGTCCTTGTCCTTGTCCTTGTCCTTGTCCGTGTCCTTTTTGGAGTTAAGTATACCAATCACCAGAACTATGTACATCTCAGAGATCGCTCGGAACTAAACCGAATACAAAGGTGGATAGGAGAGAGAAATAGATTTCGTATAATGTAGAACCGTACACATCATAAAAGAGAATCATATGTGAAGTAGAAATTAGCTAGAGTACAAGAATAATTTTGTATATTTAATCCATCATACTCATTAGTAAATGCCGTAAATGCAGAAATTTTAAAGCATTATAGTAAAGAAATAGGTACTGGTAAGCTTAAAGCACATTACTAAGTGTTTAAGTAACAAATACTTATTGAATGTAGCTTTTAGAGATAGTAACTAGATAACATGATACAATCGATCCTATATCGATTTTTGCACGTTACAATATATATATATATATATATATATATATATATATATATATATATATATATACATACATAGAGAGATATAGAGCTAGGGTGAAAGAGGGGATGAGGGAGAGGGGAGAAAGGGCGAGAGAATGAGACGGTAGAGCGAGAGCGAAACAGAAGCTGGAGGGATAAAAATAATTATGCACAATGTAAACATAGTATAAAGTGTGTCCGTCCCGAGATATCCTAAAAATAGTAATATTGTTGTTATTGACAATATTTAAAATGTCACACAATATAGTCGTTTACAGTAACGACGATAAGTAACGTCGGTGTTACCTCATGAAAGCGTTAGGTAAACATTCGATTTACTAGTTACAAACATAAGAATGTATAAATAACGCAGTGTAAAGTATACAAGAAATTTTATCACTTATGCAAATATAGCTGCTGTAACCATAAATTATTTTAATGTACACAATGTTAAATGATAAAATAATTCACTGTAGTAAATATAGCAGTTTATAAATAAGCACGTTAAATGTCGTACAAAAAGAATTCATGAGATGGTGGTGCTTTTACCATCCAAAGAAATAAAAAAGTTAAGGCAGTTCAAACACAGAGCGAAAGATGAGCGAGTAAACGAAGCGCACTACCAAGTTTTTTGATACATTGATGATCGTGGCGGTATTGATAACTACATTATTCCTTTATTAGGAAAACCCACAATCCTATGAACTTTCAAAACTAATGAGCAAAGTTGACTAACAGCATCTAGTGCCGTAGGTAACGTGTCTCTTGTCAGGAGGTCAGGTTTACAGGTTAAGGGGTCTAGTATCCCATTGTCATATTGCCACATGTCTGTTATCATAATAAGCATAATCATAATTAACAGTAAGCGTAACAGTAAAATCTATCGTATCGTAACATGTTTTGATTAGCTAAAATTACATTTCGTGCAACTTTAGTGGATATGAAAATTCATATTTACATTGGAACCATAATTTCGTTCATAAAAAAAAACAAAAAAACATAATAATATAATAATAATTCCTTGTGGACTAACTTGGACAGAAACGTTTAAGTCACATATATGAACCAGTTAGAAAGTTTGTTAACCGATTCAAAAGTTTTGTAATGTTACTACTACGCGAACTAACACAGGTATGCCAATCCTAATCACTTGCATGTACTTTTAATACTTTGCTAATTTCAAAAACTGAATAACCATTTGATCGAAATTTAGAATGGGATGTGGTCAAGTGTTATCTCACTCTCCACCTTCTTTTGGGCACTAATTCTGTCATACATTTCCGATAAACTTCACATACACAAAGTAATTCCGCTCGCTGTGAATCGAAAAATAATAGTAGGAATAGGTAAGGAAAAAGTTATATAAATCAGAAGTAAATTCTTTTTTGTAGGACTAATTACTGGTGGTGCATTATGTATTTCAATAAGCTATTTAAATTGTAATCTAAATTTAATTTTGTTAGTTTGGGCATTTTTGCAAATAGCTTGTACCACTGCTTTTATTCCAACAATGACTAACGTAGTTGACATTGCTCCAAACTGTGTCGGTCCAGCTACCAGTTTAATTCAAATACCTATATTGAGTGCAACTATTTTATCAACATTTGCTACCAAAACCTTTCTGACTGACGATGTAAGTACTTAAAATTAATAAAATGAGTGTTACAAATTCTATTATTTTCAGGGCTCACACGAATCTTGGAGAGGTGTGTTTAATACTTCCGCTATAGTATTGTTTTTAAGTTGTTTATTCTATGTAGTATTTGGGACGGGAAATGTAAGAAAGCTATTATTACTATTCCTTTGTTACAATTAAATTTGTCTTTAATATCTTTTAAGGTTCAAAACTGGGATAAATTAGTCAGTATAAGAAACAGTGACGATGAATCGCTTGCAGAGAGCAGAATTGAAGAGAACGCAGCTTTGAACAAATAATAATTTCTTGTATGAGTAAATCTTACGAAGCGTTTGGTTTATTTCAAATATTGGAAATAAACTATGTATAGTAAATAAAAAAGATACCTACCCCATTAGTTGTATTTTAGTGAGTCTTTGAATAGCTGCGAATTGGTTTTCCCAGCAAGAAAGGTAATATCGTTAAATCAAGCAATTACCCAGACTGGGGTAATAGAATTATTAAGTCTCACCGCAAGTTTTGAAGATTTAGTTCCCAAGGACTTAGATTGTCAATCAGTTTCGTAATAATTAACAGTAATTTATTGGAGTAGAACGCATGCAGATAATGAAGTGAATAAAAAGTAATAATGCTTTCAAAAAATTGTCACGTGCACAAAGGTACCTATACTAGGTGGTGTGCCTTGAGTCCTATTAAGATATCCGGTAGCTCAGCCGTTTTGCAAATTACTTGGATGCGTGGGCGTCTGGTTGGCGTAGAAAAACAATAACAATTTAAAAATGGCACCACCTTGTTCGCTCTTGTATAACCCTCAAACCAAGAAAAGGACCAAGTCACTGTAGACTGTGGTCAAAGTTAAAATAGAGTCGAAGCGTTGACCTGAAAGAAGACAGGCTAACTAAGGATCCTTGATAGTAATACGCATAACGCAATAAAATACTGGTCCAACACAATTCTTTATTTCCTACAGAACTCAACCCAAATGGGTGTAAAAAACAAATATTCCCCTTAGACAAAATTTGTGGAAGTAAATGAAACTGCACACTGACTACCAGTAATTATAATTGGGTCACGGTAATCATAAATCCCTGACATGAATATTAAATAAATTAAAGTAAAAGGTTGGAATGTTTGCTTAAATAGTGAAATTATTACACTGTTTGTTAGACGACACACTTTACTTTAGTTGCGAGTTAAAGAAACCTGGCAACTCCGCACCAAGTACATGACGGTCTGCGCCATATTTAAAAGTTCCGATAAAGGAAAATTTCAATCATGTGATCTTCGGGTCGTTTTTGAAGAACGCCACTTTGTAAAGTACCTTTGTGCACGTATCAACAGTCATATTAAATGGTTTATAACAATAAGCACTCCCATATCGGTAATAATAATAAACCACTTACCCTTTCAGTGCCCTAAATATATTACAAAAAATATTCGAATAAAAATGAATTAACTCAAACAGCACTCAGACATCCAGCAGGATATGATGTTGAGCTTGGTGGCTATAGTAGAAACACAAAAAAAAACTTTCCATAAACTTAAGCGACAAGCGGGGAATAGGACGGATAAGCGCAAAAAAATTGTGCAACTCTTGATTCTTTGAAGAGCTCTCCTTAAAACGCTAGTAAAGAAGCATGACCAGCTAGGCGTTTATTACCGTTTAAACCCAACAAAAAATCATTTCCGCGCAAATCCTATTTCAGCCAGGTGTCCACAAATAAAGCTACTTAACTTGATACAATAAACTGAGCAACGTATTGCAGAACTATAAAGCAGCCCAAAAAGGTACGTAATTAATGTAATATTGACAAAGTTAATGATTGAATGCTTAAAGCTGTCACGTGTGGGCGATTTGTATCATAATGTTCTTTCTTTCTTGCCGCATTATCGAATGTTTGGTGTTAAAAAGGTTATAGATTAAAAATTAAATTGACTTGTCCTTTGATGTAGTTTTTTTATTGAACTCATTATCAGACTTAGAGTGGTAGTTAGAATTAAATTTCGTTTCGGATCTAAAATGTGATTTGTGGATGTTAATTTAGTTGGGATTGAAATCGTTTTAAAAGTTTTACAAGGTTAAGGTAGGTAGAAGGGACTTTTGAAAATTAAAATCGAATTTCATGATGAGTAAATCAAAAAGGGGTTTGGACAAATAAAGATGCAAATATAAAGTTGGTCTTGTATTGCGTTTCTGATAACGTCAGCTTGCGGCACAGTTCCGAAATGGGTGCCGCCAGTCTTCTTAAAGTTTACCGGATCGTTTTGGTTAAAATTTGCCGCTTGCAAAGTGAAGAAAGTTTATTTGAGCTACAATGTGTTCCGTTTCGAAAAGAAGTTATGCGATATTAGTTCTTGGAATAAATCTGTTTTGCTCATGGGAGTGCTGATTGTACTGTTTAGAAATAAAAGATTGATGTTAAAAATATGACGCAAGTCGTGTAAAAGATGATGCAGAACGGAAGAAGGATTTCGGCGGTTAATTAGTGAGTTTTAGGTTGGACAGCACAGGGCCAAGAGGCACAAGCTCGCGTCATGATGGTTGATGGAGTAACTATGGGAGCTGAGATATTTGAACGTTTTGTAGGGATTATTTACCCAAACACCTGCCGGTGGATATTGGAGTGGTTCAGCAACCTAGGAGTTGTGTTGATTGGTGGACATTTTGTGTTATTTTCGAATTTCTTGATGGGGGTTGTGTTTAATAAAGTGCACCCTGATTGTGGAGAGTGTAACGCATTTTAGCGGATCAGGTTTACTGTAATTTAATTAGTGAAGAAGCACCGGTCGATCGCGCATGGATGCGGCCGTTTGAGGAAATAAAACCCACTGTAGATAGAACCTTTATAAATATAACAACAGTATTTTGTGTAAATAAAACTAGGTGTAACAATTAATAGTACCAGGAAGTTGATCTATTAGTTCTCGGATTAGTTCCGTGCAACTAAATATCGTAAATCTGTTAGCCGGTTATTCAAAAGCTTAAAATCAGTGGATTCCCGAGTAAGAAGTACAACGAAAGACCGTCTTCCGTCGGACTGTTAACGTAGGGTTTATTCCGGCCAAGCCATTCTTCGCTGTGGAGGGTTTTTTTTATGATGAATTTCCAATAGATGCCTATGAACAGCTACCTTAAATTTTCTCATATCATAAGTGAGAGGAAAACAAGAACTAGGGAGATCATTCCAGAGTTTAGAAGCCGTGTAGAAAAATGTGGATTGCGCCCGTTTGGTACGACAAGTGGAGATTTGTACTGCATACTGATGATGTGAATGAGCGAACCGAGTGTTTCTCGCAAAGATAGCCGGAGATGGTATCAAAGAATGTAATTCACCAGCACAATAGCCGTTGTAATAACGATAATACAAAGAAAGAACTGAAACCACCCTTCTATGCTCAAGGGACTGTATGTGAGAAGTTAAGGACGGGTCGTTTATAAGCCTAATCGCTCTCTTTTGAATACGATCAACGATATCCAGAGCGTATTGGGGAGCACTAACCCAAAGGTGAGAATTATATTCCAGATGAGGTCGAATTTGGGCCTTATACAACAGAAGGAGTTGTCGAGAGGTAAAGTACTGTTTAGATCTGTACAAAAAGCCTATTTTACGAGCAGCTGTTTTGGTAGCTGGCAGAAGATGGTCAACCCATGAGATATTTGAAGATACAGTCATACCCAACAGAGTAATAGAGTCTGAAAACTTAAGAACTTACAACAGGAAATGATAGATCTTTTTTGGCAGACATAAGGCAACACTGAGTTTTGTTAGCATTAAATTTAAGTAGATTATTGCTTCCCCATTCGAGAATACGTTGAATGTCTTTGTTGATTGAATTTGCCATTTCAGCTTTAATTTCTTGATTTGACATGCAAGGTGGATTATCACTATGAGTAGACTGATATGAACTACAGCGAAGAGTGCTATCGTCAGCAAAGCAATGGATGGGGTTAGTTGTTGAAGAAATAAGGTCATTTATGTACAGTAGAAAAAGTGTAGGCGCTATAACGGATCCTTGTGGTACGCCTGCGTTAATGCTAACTTCTTTTGAAAAAAAGCCATCAACCACGACACGTATTCGTCTTTCATCAAGGAAACTAGAAAGCCAGTTGATGAGCGTATCATTTAACCCAAACGAGGTGGGTTTGGCAAGTAAACGCTTATGGCAAACTTGGTCAAATGCCTTTGAGATATCAAAAGCGACTACAACTGTTTCACCGGACTGCTCTACTGTATTGTTCCAAACTTGGGTCACATATGAAAGAAGATCGCCTGTTGAACGACTTTGCCTAAACCCATATTGGTGGTCACTAAGGAGTTTGTTAGTTTCAAGGAACGTGAGCAGTTGCTGATTGATGGCTTTTTCCATGATTTTAGACAAAATGGAAGTGATGGAAATTGGTCTGTAATTTGAGGGATCGGTCTTATCACCTTTTTTGGGAATAGGTTGAACGTTTGCTAACTTCCATGATGAAGGGAATTCCCCAGAAGATATAGAGATCGTATAGAGCTTAGATAGGACTGGTACTAGTTCGGAGGAACATTTCTTTAAGACAATAGCTGGGATACCGTCTGGGCCTGTCGCCTTATTGAGATCAAGCCTACTGATCATCGATTCCAAGAGCTTGTACCGAAAATGAATTGGTTTCATAACGTATGAAGAAGAGTTGACTAGGGGCACATCTTTTCCAGAATCATTGAGACACGAGTTTGATGCAAACAAATCCAAAAAACGTTGGCTTTGTCTACAGAATCAGCAACTACCAATCCGTCAATAGATGTCAGGGGGGGAAATGAAGATGTTCGAAAGTTTTTACTAATGGCTTTTGCTAAAGACCAAAATTTACGACTGCCTAAAGGAGATGTAGCTAGTTCATTGCATTTTCGTTGTTCGAACAACTTTTTAGTTTTAGTGATGACACTTTTGCAGATATTTCTAGCACCAACGTATTCTACATGACTGTCCACCGATTTATTGGATTTCCATTTAATTAGCATTTATTTTTTAGGGATATTGCATTAGCACAAGCCTTATTGAACCAGGGTTGGGAACGTGAATGACCTATACGGTACAGTTTTTTGGGAATGTGTAACTCCATTCCCATTAGGATGACTTCAGATACTGAAAGAGCGATGTCCGAAGAAGAGGATGACTTAAAACAATATTCACGCCATGGAAAGGTTGCAAAGAAATCCCGCAAATCACTCCATCGAGCTGACTTAAAACACCACAAGGGTCTATCAGTGTTGGGAACAACAAAGGTTGCAAGGAAATCCCGTAAATCACTCCATCGAGCTGACTTAAAACACCACAAGGTTCTATCGGTTTTGCGAACAACAGTATTTGGGTACAGTAGAAATGATTTTTATTAGACAATGGTCGGAAAGACCTAAAGGCGAAATAACGGAAGTTTTATAAACAAGAAAGTTTGATGTAAGAAAGAGATCTAGAAGATGTGGAGTATGGTTTTGAGGTATATAAGGTATAAGGTATATCAAGGACGTAAATTATTTGGTTTGACGACTTATTTTGTGGTGAATTTACGAATTTGTTATGTTACTTGTAAATAGATATATCATATATGTATAAAAGTTTGTCATGTCAATATGATAGATAATTAAATGCTTCTATCCGTGTATTGAACGATTTCTTGTTGTTTTCTTGTGTTTCTTACCGGTATAATGAATCCAAAACTTCATGTTATAAGATTATTATCTTTTAAGTGATCAGACCTGATCCTCGTACTTTAGAGATTCAATTGGCAATTTAATATTGAAAATTTATGATAACCGTTAGATTTAGTGTAAGTCGATTTTGCACATTAATTCCGTTTAAAAGATAAGCTAGCTTTCATATTTTTTGCTTTTTTGCGCTTTAATTGACGTTGGTATAAGTTCTGTGTGTTGTCTCCTAATGTTATTAGCTCAATATAATTGTTCCGTGCTGGATTTAAAGCACAATTTGTAATCTCATACCTCACCACAGTGAAAGCATTTATGATGAAATTTGAACTAGTTGTTATTCGTCAGTGTTGAATTTTACAATAACTAGCGAAGCATTTAGTGTTTGTTTCATTTTCTAAATACGTTTTTAGCATTTAATGTGAAAGTAGGGTAAAGGCGGCTGTTGACCAAACAGCTGCTTTGATAACATATTTTATCGCTTTGAAGGCGTGTAGATATTTTGAAGGTTTTACAGGTAAAGTAGATCATGGAGCTTGGTTATCGTACACCTGGAGGTTGACGTCGTATAAAGGTAAGTGAGTGTGTACCTGTTTAAATTGGATGTACACTTGCGTGTACTTAGGAGTTCTTTCCCGATTTTGATTATAATAACAAACTGGCGTCCAGTATTAATGACAATTTTGGTTATATTTAAAGTGTGGACTAACCCCCCCCCCCCCCTATTTGCGACTTATGGCAATACGGCGAGCTACCCCAAAATATTGAAATTTTGTAACAAGGCATTATCACTTACAGACACATTCGCCGTATAGTAAATTCCCGGATAGTATCAATTTTTATAAATTTTATTAAAGCCTAAGATAATACAACTAAAGCAGTAATCAAAACAATATCAAAAACACAACTAAACTAGCATACACTAAAAGTCTATCACTGATCACCCTGTTAAAAGATGAGTAGTTACGGAAGCGCAGTTCAAATTTAATGACAATTTCATAAGTATAATACGTAAAATTTGACAGCTTGTTATGATATGGTTAGTATTTTTAGTAACGGTAGTCATACGATATAATTAGGGCACCACCGAAGCTGGTTAGGAAAGTCAAGCACCAGCACCTTTAGTAAGTAGTATACTGAATAATTTTTATTAATTCATAGGTAACAAATTAAAGTTTCAGGTGCGTACCGTTGCTACATGAGTCACTATGTCATGCAGACGCAAAACAAATGCCTTTTAATATACAAGTAATGATCTGAAGGGTGTGGTAACATCATGGAGTGACGAAAGATCATGTAGATTTTAAGGAAACTTATATCCGAGTAAATTAAAACCAGCTTAAACTGAGATGTAACTTACAATTTTAGCTTTGCAAAATTACAGAAAAACTTTTAACACAATCTTTCCTTAAACGCTAAGACCAAAATGGCGTCATCCAAAAAAAATCACACTACCTTTATAAATTTCCTTTTCGACCAACTGCAGAATTTATGTTTATCTAAAAAGCTTTTGAAATTTTGTGTAGATTTCTAGTAACATTGTATGCGGTGTTGCCACGTCTAACTTTTATACGGAGAGTATCTACTTATCTCATGTTTACCCGAGCGAACCGCGCAGACGATTTTTGGCAACTTCACATCTCAGGTACGTTGATTGGAGCTAATACAGAAGGACAGCGTCCTTTTTAAAACACGATTAATCCGTTCAGGTCGGCTAGATCTTGGATGGTACTTTGTAGTATACAGAATGTGCGTACGATAGCGAAAGTACAGATTTGTGGACTTCTTGCAACGAAATTGTACTCCACTGTCTCTGATGATGTATTGCGGAGTATCAAACATTAAGATTATCTGTGCCTCGACAATCCGAAGAGACGCAGCGGCTGAGCCGTGTGTAAAGGAAAGAAGTATGAAATGTAGCAAAATAACCAGACACTACTAGCATGAAACAATGGCCTTTTGAAGATCGCAGCAAAGGTCCCACAAGGGATGTGTGGCAACTCTTCACCAAATATATGACGGTCTGCGCCATATTTAAAGGTTCCGATAAAGGAAAATTTTAATTAGGTGATCTTCGGGCCATTCTTGTAAAACGCCATTCTGTCAAGCGCGTACTTTGGGAAAGTGTGCGTTTGAGAAATTGTACTGTAATTTTTACTAATTTATAGCGTAAAGTTATTCATGGTTTTGCTTTTTAAACATATACTGAAAGTGATACTAAATTTAATAGTTTAGTCCTACGTTTTTACGGATGTAAAGTTTCTTCAGGAGACAAATTTTCCTTCCATTTATTATACCCTTCAGGGGTATAAGAAATCCCTCTCTGTCTCTGTCTCTGTCTCTGTCTCTGTCTCTGCCTCTGTCTCTGTCTCTGTCTCTGTCTCTGTCTCTGTCTGTCTCTGTCTCTGTCTCTGTCTCTGTCTCTGTCTCTGTCTCTGTCTCTGTCTCTGTCTCTGTCTCTGTCTCTGTCTCTGTCTCTGTCTCTGTCTCTGTCTCTGTCTCTGTCTCTGTCTCTGTCTCTGTCTCTGTCTCTGTCTCTGTCTCTGTCTCTGTCTCTGTCTCTGTCTCTGTCTCTGTCTCTGTCTCTGTCTCTGTCTCTGTCTCTGTCCTCTGTCCCTTGTCTCTGTCCCCTGTGTCCCTATGTTTGTCCCTGTCACTCTGTCTCCATACTTGTGTCTGTCTTTTTTTCCCTGATCCTGTCCCTTTTTTTGTCCCTTCCGTCCCGTCCCGTTTTCCGTCTCCCGTCCCGTTCGTACTTGTCTCTGTCCCCGTCCCTTTTTTTTCGTCCCCGTCCCTCTTTTGTCCCGTCTCCGTCCCGTCTTTCTGTCTTCTTCGTCCCCGTCCCGTCCCTCGTCTTCCTTCTTCTTTTCCCTCGTCTTTTCTCGTCCCCTTCCCTCTTTTTTCCTTCCCTCTGTCCCTCTCCCTTTCTCGTCCCTCTTCCCTCTCTCTCTCCCCTCCCTCTTTCTTCCTTCTTCCTCCTCTTTTCTCCCTCCCCGTCCCTCCTTCTCCTCCTCCTCTCTCCCTCGTCCTTTCTTCTCCTTTCTTCCTCCTCTCCCTTTTCCTTCCTCCTTTCTCCTCTTTTTCTCCCTCTCCTCTCCCTCTCCCTCTTCTCCCTCTCCCTCCCTCTCCTCTCCCTTCTCCTCTCTCCCTCTTCCCTCTCCCTCTCCCTCTCCTCTCCCCTCCCTCCTCTCCCTCCCTCTCCTCTCCCTCTCCTCTCCCTCCTGTCCCTTCCCTCTTTCCCTTCCCTCTCCCTCTCCTCTCCCTCTCCCTCTCCCTCTTCCTCTCTCTCCCTCTCCTTCCTCTCCTCTCCCTCTCCTCCTCTCCCTTCTCCCTCTCCTCTCCCTCTCTCTCCTCTCCCTCTCCTCCCTCTCCCTCTCCCTCTCCCTCTCCCTCTCCCTCTCCCTCTCCTCTCCCTCTCCTCTCCCTCTCTCCCTCTCCCTCTCCTCTCCCTCTCCCTCTCCTCTCTCCTCTCCCTCTCCCTCTCCCTCTCCTCTCCCTCTCCTCTCCTCTCCCTCTCCTCTCCCTCTCCTCTCCTCTCCTCTCCTCTCCCTCTCCCTCTCCCTCTCCCTCTCCTCTCCCTCTCCCTCTCCCTCTCCCTCTCCCTCTCCTCTCCCTCTCCCTCTCCTCTCTCCCTCTCCTCTCTCCTCTCCTCTCCCTCTCCCTCTCCTCTCCTCTCCCTCTCCCTCTCCCTCTCTCCTCTCCTCTCCTCTCCCTCTCCTCTCCCCTCTCCCTCTCCTCTCCCTCTCCCTCTCCTCTCTCTCTCCCTCTCCTCTCCCTCTCCTCTCCCTCTCCCTCTCCCTCTCTCCTCTCCTCTCCTCTCTCCCTCTCCCTCTCCTCTCTCCCTCTCCTCTCCTCTCCTCTCCTCTCCCTCTCCTCTCCCTCTCCCTCTCCTCTCCTCTCCCTCCCTCTCCCTCTCTCCCTCTCCCTCTCTCCTCTCCTCTCCTCTCCTCTCCCTCTCCCTCTCCCTCTCCTCTCCTCTCCCTCTCCCTCTCTCTCCTCTCCCTCCTCCCTCTCCCTCTCCTCTCCCTCTCCTCTCCTCTCCCTCTCTCCTCTCCCTCTCCTCTCCTCTCCCTCTCCTCTCCTCTCCTCTCCTCTCCTCTCCCTCTCCTCTCCCTCTCCTCTCCTCTCCCTCTCTCCTCTCCCTCTCCTCTCCTCTCCCTCTCCTCTCTCTCCTCTCTCCTCTCCCTCTCCCTCTCTCTCTCTCTCTCTCCTCTCCTCTCTCTCCTCTCCTCTCCTTCCTCTCCTTTCCTCCCTATTCTCCATTCTCTTCCCTCTCCTCTCCTATCCTTCCACTCCTCACCCTCTCCCATACTTAAAACTCCCCTGCCCTCTTCCAGTAAATCAACCCTTTCATTCCCTCTATCCGATTTCCTCCCTCTTCCCTCCCTCTCCCTCTTTTCCCCTCACTCCCTACTCCTTTCCACTTCTCAAATTCCCTCCACTCCCTCCTCTCCAGCCCACTCCTCTACCTCTAACTCTCTCTCTCATGTCCTTCTCTCCTCAATCCACTACCCTACTCTCATCTCCCTCTCCCTCTTTCTCTCCTTCTCTCACACTCTCTCCTTCTACTACTCTCATCTCTTCAACTCATTTACTACTCCCTTCATATCCCTCCCCTTCCTTCCCATCTCCACCTCTCCATCTCCCTCTCCTCTCCCTCTCCCTCTCCCTCTCCCTCTCCTCTCCCTCTCCCTCCCTCTCCTCTCCTCTCCCCCTCTCCCTCTCCTCTCCTCTCCCTCTCCCTCTCCCCTCCTCTCCCTCTCTCTCCCTCTCCTCCCTCTCCCTCCCCTCCTCCCCTCCCCTCCCCTCCCCTCTCCCTCTCTCCTCTCCCTCTCCCTCTCCCTCCCTCCCCTCTCCCTCCTCCCTCTCCTCTCCTCTCCCTCTCCCTCTCCTCTCCTCCCTCTCCCTCTCCCTCTCCTCTCCCTCTCCCTCTCCCTCTCCCTCCTCTCCCTCTCCCTCTCCCTCTCCCTCTCCCTCCCTCTCCTCTCCCTCTCCCTCTCCTCTCCCTCTCCCTCCCTCTCCTCTCCCTCTCCTCTCCCTCTCCCTCCCTCCTCTCCCTCTCCCTCTCCCCCTCTCCCTCTCCCCTCTCCTCCCCTCTCCCTCCTCCCCTCTCCTCTCCCTCTCCCTCCTCCTCCCTCTCCTCCCTCTCTCTCCCTCTCCCTCTCCCTCTCCCTCTCCCTCTCCTCTCCCTCCTCTCCCTCCTCTCCTCCTCCCTCTCCTCTACCCTGTGTGCGCGTTTGTGCTCGTGTGGATGCGTGTGCATGCAGGAGTTTGAAAACCTTAATTATGCAACAATTATTTTTTGTTGCTATGGTTTCCTAATATTTGTAATTTTTAAACGTGTCTCTCAAGTAATTTAAAAATTTGAATGGCGCGTACGTTGCAAGGTAAAATCAAAGCAGTTATCAAGTTGGCGAGACTAATCGGAATTATCACGCTGCCGTTCGCATTTTAAGGAATGTTTTCCGAGACGGACAATGTGCAGGAAATGCTTTCAGAAGCTGATATCAAAATTCAAGGTAAAAGATGCCCGAAGATCTGGAAGGCCCAAAATTCCCGAAAATGTAAAAGTGCTGGTCGTAGCTGAAATGGTAGTTAATCCCCAGCAAAATACAAATTAAATAGGTGAAATGTGCAATATTTCGCGTTCTTTTTTTTTATTAATAATTGTTTTGCTAAAAAATTATTGGTCGCTATTTGAACATAAATGAATCGAATGTTTTCAAACTCGAAGTTTGAATTAAGCAAAAAAGACCTTCAAAATGAAGTATCACATGACCCACTATTCAATTAAAACAAAATCGAAACTATGCCAAGCTGTCATTTTGACAAATGAAGTTGTCATTTTCAATATAAATTTTGTCAAAAAAATCATAACATATTGGCCAATTTTCTGAAGCTTCCTTATTATTACAAACACAGTTTTTATCATTTTGGTATAGAGTGTTTCTAATACAATCATTTTCTTGTAATTTTGTTCGATGTCTATAACTTTTGTTTCATTTAACTCGTACATCCGATTTGTGCTGTATGATTATATTCTTTAATGTCTGTAAAGAAGTGTCAATGTAGTTAATGTTAGAATTTTCACAAGGAATTCGTTTTATGGTATTGGTTAATAATACCTTTTTTAATTTACATTTTAATTTTGAGTGCAAATTTTTACCTTTGTTTTGTGGTAAAAATGTTGTTTTTATGTTAAATTTCGTAAGGCGTATAAACATTAATGATTTTTTGTTTGTAAATAGATTTGTTACATAACTGGGTTTGTTAAGAGCTATTTCATTGTATAAATTATTATAAAAATAATTTACCTGTTTAATTGCATATAAAATTAATTACTTACGATGGTTATTTTATATGAAGGTTAGAATGGTGTTTATAATAACATAATCATTTCATGTTTAAAGATTGATTAGAATAATAATTTGAATACCGTCTAGTATGAGAATTATTGTCATTACAAGCAATTGTAGTATCTATTTTATTTTTCGAAATGCAGCAGTTTATAGTAATCATGTTATAAATAGTAATAATTATTATTACACTTTATTGTTGAATTTTTTTACCTTTATTGTCACCTGTATTATTGCTGCAAGGGATTGCTCCTTAGTATGGACAGATTACCAGTGTAATCAGATCCTAATTGACTCAAATTCAAAAAACAGACTGTATCAATTGGTTACTAAATTTTGAGTTGGATTGTCGCATGTAATAAAACAAGTGGTAGGAATCTTGTCGGTAATTTTTATCATTCAGATCACGAATACTTGTGACGAAAATCGCCACGAGTGCTTATGCGCGAGTGGTGATTTTCTAAAGACAACTACGAGTGATTCTGACGGACAAAAATTACCAAAAGATTCCTACCACGAATTGGATTCAGCAAGACAATCTAAAGGATTGTGTTATAAATAATAATTATTATTAATGAAGTTTATCGCTTAGTACGAAAAGATTGCCAGTGTAATCAGATCCTAATTGACTCAAATTTAAGAAATAGACTGTTTCGATTGGTTGCTAAATTTTGAGTTGAATTGTCATCTAATGAGCATTTAAATATGAAATATAATATTATTACAAACACTATTTTTAAATGCCTGATTATGAAACTTCCCTAGAGTACCGCTCTTACCAACTGAGCTATCGTGACACAAGCCCCAATCGATTTAATTTTTGTCTTTATGCCTTTGAAATAATAATAATAATTTAATATTAGTCACGTTGCTTTGGTATGTATAAATCCTTGCGATATTGCAGGGTCGCATTCCATTAGTATAAGTAGTTTGACTGTATTATATTTAGAATGTACATCCTACATACATTAAGACAGAATCTACATAAGTTGTGGTTTGTATCTCGATAGCTCAGTTAGTAGAGCGGTATCTTAGCAAAGTGCATGTTGTAGGTTCAAATCCGACTCGATGTAAACTTTTTCTTCACGTGTTAGAAAAATGTTTATTTACATATTTGCTTTGGACTTATTCGTTCAATACAAAACATAACTATTTTTAAATGTTTGACAATCTCCGATTACAAAAATTGCTTCGGCTTTCATAAAAAATGGTTGTTACCGAAGTGTTATTGAAACGTTTAGATTTGTGTAAACATAAATACAAAAATACACCATTAAATATCCAAAAGTATAATACTATTAATATATATATATATATATATATATATATATATATATATATATATATATATATATATATATATATATATATATATAATTATATAAGAATTAGATTGGGCATTAGACCTAGCCAAGTTAATTAAATGTATTTATTATTCAATATTTCGCTAATGAATTATTAGCTTCATCAGGAACTAAAATGAATTAGACTAATTACAATTATGTTAAAAATTACTAAATTACTTACAATAAAAGTTGTTAATTAAAATTCGGCTTATGGAAAGACAATTGCCAAGATCAATTACACCAATTACTTATAAACATTCTAGAACTAATTGACTTCAATTTTACGTAAGTTGTGTTAGTGTTCATAGTTGACAGAGCGATGAAAAGTTAAATGGAGAAAATATATATACTATATATATATATATATATATATATATATATATATATATATATATATATATATTATATATATATATATATATATATATATATATATATATATATATATATATATTATATTTCGATATCGTTTGATATCTTTTTAGAAATGGCAATTTGAAATCTATAATGACATATTTCATGTATCTAAATCAAAACACTATATTTTTATTTTTATAATTTTTTCTAAATTTTCTAGAATAGGATCGTAACAATTTGGTAAATCTTCTATATCTTTTTTGCTATTACATACGTTTTATTAATATTGATGAATAACATTTCCGAAATGAGTCATTTTTTATAATTATTTTCTGAATCTAAAATTTTAACCGCGTTAAAATCGAAAGAATGTTTTAAATCTATAGTATGTTTTGCCAAAGTCATACAATTTGGTTTTAAGTTAATGTGGCCTTGGTGTTGTAAAATTCTATTTTTTAACGGTGGTAAAGTAGTACCAATATCTAATTTATTATAAGGGGAACATGGTATTTCATAAACGGTATTTGTTTTATTTACTTTACGAATATTGGTTTTTAAATTAGTGAATAAACTATAGCTTTTATTTAGTGGAAGAAATACAGGTGTGTTATTGAATTTGGATAATTATTTAAAACTAAAACTTTTTCATTTACAAAAGGAATTGCAACAAAATTGTTAGTTTTTGTTTTTTCCATTTTACTTATTTTATTATTACATTTTATTATTTGTTCTTTAATAATATTTTTTTATAAAATTAATTGGATAATCATTATTTTTAAAAGCTAATTTAATTTTATTAAGATTTTTTGGTCGAAATTGGGGGTCTTACAAATGTAAGCATTTATTATTAGTATTTCCAATTGTGTTTATTTTTACACGTTAATCCACAATTGGTTTGAATCCTTTAAATAATATGACGAAAGACTCACATACGTTAATCCAAAATTAGTCTAATGAAGGAGTTATTAATAATACAGAACTAAACTTCCTAAACATCAAATATCCAATAATGCCTCAATTATATTTTCTTCCTAAAATAGATAAAACTGATACACCTTTTAGAGCGATTGTTGCTTCAATAAATTTCCCAATATATAATATATCTAAATTTTTATCCAGAATTATTAATAATATTATAATGAAGAAACCTTACTCCATTAAAAATTCTACAGAATTTGCAATTGAAAATTCGACTTATACAGATTAAAGATAATCATAAACTAATTTCTTTACATGTTTGTTCACTTTTTACAAATATACTTATTAATTTGGCTTGAATATTTTAAATAAAATATGGAAAGATATTAAAACACATCCAAATTAAAAAGTAATCAATTTATAGAAGGGGTGGTCTTTTGTTTAAATACAACTTTTTTCCAATTTCATGACAAGTGTTATAAACAAAATTATGGACGTGCCACGGGTCCACCAATTTCGGCTACAATTGGAAATTTGGTAATGGAATTTTTAGAAGATCTTTGTTTACGAGATCTCAATTTTTCTACTTCTTTTTGCTTTCGTTATGTTGACGATACTATTGTAACAGCCGAAGAAAACAATTTTGAGCATGTAATGGAGATTTTTAATGGATTCCATCCAAAACTTAATTTCACTATGGAAAGTGAAAAAAATAACCAAATTTCATTTTTAGATAAGTTACTAATTCTACATACTGATAAAATCAAATTAGATTGGTTTCAAAAAGAAACTCATAGTTGGAAATATTTACATTTTGATTCAACGCATCCAATAAGTATGAAAATAAAAACAATTGGAAATACTGTTCAAAAATGTTTACATTTATCAGACCCCGAATTTCGACATAAAATTAAATTAGCTTTTAAAAATATTAATTATCCAATTAATTTTATAAGAAATTTTAAAAAACAAATAAACAAATTTTATAATAATAAGATAAATAAATGGAAAAAATAAAAACTAACAATTTTGTTGCAATTCCCTTTGTAAACAAAAAAAGTTTAAATGTTAAAACATTATCCAAATTCAACACCACACATGCATTTTTTCCACTAAATAAAAGCTATCGTTTATTTACTAATTTAAAAACCAAAATTCCTAATGTAAATAAAACAAATACCGTTTATGAAATACCATGTTCCTCTTGTAATAAATTATATACTGGTACTACCTTACAACCGTTAAAAAATAGAATTTTATAACACAAAAGCGACGTTTAATATAAAACCAAATTGTACGGCTTTGGCAAAACATATTATAGATTTAAAACATTCTTTCGATTTTAACGCGGTTAAAATTTTAGATTTAGAAAATGATTATAGGAAATGGCACATTTCGGAAATGTTATTCATGAAAATTAATAAAAACTTATGTAATGGCAAAAGATATAGAAGATTTACCAAATTATTACGATTCTGATTTAGAAAATGTATAAAAAAAAAATTTATAAAAATCAAAATATAGTATGTCTTAATTTAATGTCATTATGGATTTCAAATTCTCATTTCTGAAGAAGATATCAAACGATATCGAAATATAAAAATAACTTAATGCTGTTATTTATTGACTAAATAACTAATAACTTATACACCTACATAAATATTTAAAAAGCAAATAGATTTAAAAGAATAATTATATATATATATATATATATATATATATATATATATATATATATATATATATATAATATAAATTAAATGCCAATGATCATAAACTTCTCACTAGATATCATTTATATATGAAAACAATTAAAAGTAAAATGTAGACTATAAGAATTTTTTTTTTTAATATAAAACACTTATTAATAGTCAACTTTCATAGGGCTCCAGCATGGCCGCTCGCTTCGATCCCCTGCTAAATCTGAAAAATCGTTATTTTATCATAATATTAAGAATGATGTCATTTTCGAAAATCTTTTTTTTTCTGAATACGCGCGTTTCAAGATGGCGACGTGGACAATTTTTAATAAAATCATATTCTCGTTAAAAATCAAGCGATTTTGAAAACAAAAATCAAAGTACTTGGAAGAATCTATACTTTCTAAAAAAATATTGAAGTTTCTAAACATGTAATTTTTGTGTGAATTTACCCAAAAAATCAATCCAATGATATCTATTGAGGCTTGAGGAAAAACAAGATCTAAAAATATAAGAAAAAACAACCCGCAGTACCGCTTCGTACGCCCTTAAAATCGCAAATGCCCACTTACTTACGCGTGAGCGGCTCAGGTTGAGACAATATTATTCGTGCAGTAATTCGTGTGAAAAATGTCAAACGTAAACAAGTTCGAAGTACATTTAGAAGCAAATTTAGAAGGTTACTATGGAATTGCATCATATTTTTCTCTCCCATCCAACTTTCACACCAAACATCGCATCCGATTCCAGCCCATGTTATCACGATCAAGGGTATGTGCCCTTAACGTTTATTTCAGTACAAACTGTAGTCCAGAAAAATATTGGCGTCAACAGCAGCGATAATTGTTTAACTCCAAACGGAATGAAATATTGTATCCTTACAAAAACACGACGTTAATCTATCAGGCGCGCTTTCCGAATGACATCGCGGAAATATAATCCAAACAAACAACTCACAAAGTGATCTGATATTTCTCCAACTTAGATTTGCATGTTTCTTATCAACAACTACGGTTTCACTTTTAAAACCCCTTAATAAAATTGTTCAGGAAAACAATTTATACTCAATTATTATAAGTTTTTGTTATGAACGAATAAGTTCAAAAGTAAATATGTAATTAAAAATTATTAGTAATTTTATTATATACATAAATAAAAAGTTTACCACAAGTAGGATTTGAACCTACGACCTGTAATTTGCTAGAGTACCACGCTAAGTGCGCTATCGAGATTCAAGCCCCAATCGATTTAAATTTTGTCTTTATGTATGTAGAACTAATGTAAATTCTAAATATCATGAGACTACAATCAAATTACGTATATTAATGGAATGTGAGCCTTGACTATCATTAAATTATTTAAGTTTTTGTTATTAACGAATAAGTTCAAAGGTAATATGTAATTAAAAACTCCTAATCGATGTAAATTTTGTCTTTATGTATGTAGAACTGATGTAAATTCTAAATTTAATGAGATAATCAAATTACTTATATTAATAGAATGTGAGCCTGCAATATCGCAAGGATTCACGCATACAAACGTAACTTGAGTAATATTAAATTATTATAAGTTTTTGTTATGAACGAATTAATTCAAAAGTAAATACGTAATTAAAAATTATTACTATTTCATTAAATATATAAAAAATAATAAAGTTTACCTCTGTAGGAGAATATGAACTACGACCTGTACATTTGAATAACTAAAGTTTCGATTACCTTTTTATTTCATTTGACGCAACAATAACAAAAAAATGTACTTGAAAGATAATCGTACTAATGTCTTGGTTTTCAATAAAACTTTAAATCTAATTCTTACGTCATTACAAATTAATCTTTTTCGGGTAGTTGTAGTCCATATGATCTGATTTCGTAATCCTTTTAAATGTTAGATGCACTATCACAAAACACAAGAGGTAACGTATTCGCACGACATCGGTGTAGTACTCATCTACCAGTGTTTATAAGTTTGTTCATGCATGCTGTAATAGAATCTTTAGCACATAAAATGGTTACTATTACATCAAAGTTCTTATTTCTTTATACAATAATTGGTATTCTAACGTATTGTTAATTCAATAGTTAAGAGATACATATAATTAAATAATCTAATTCGATCATAAATTTTTGTCTTTATGTATAATATAGATGTAAATTTAAATTTAATGAATAATCAAAATACTTGATATTAATATAATTATAAGCACTTTATTATTGAAGGATTCACAAGTTTCTTACAACTAACAGATAATATTAAATTATTTATTTAATGATTTTAATTTATGAATAATTAATTAAATAGTATAATACGTAATTATATAAATTATTATTAATTTATTATATATAATATAATATAAAAGTTTACTCTTGAATCAGAATATGTAACCTACAAGATCTTCTGTACTCTTATGTCACAACAAATTCATTGACCTGATTTCACAAAGTCAAGTCTTGACCTCTGAATCAAATTTATTCAAAAAAAGTTTTAGAAATGGCCCATAATCGTACGTATGTCTGAATAAGGTTGACATCAAAATTTAAACATAATTTATCTAAATACTTTATCTAGATAAACACTTGAAATCATAGGATCAACCATTAGGATTGATTAGTGGCAGAAATTTATTTTAGTGATTTACCATTGTTTAGTGTAAAATTATCACGAAAGGTCTATTGATAATTCCAGAATGTCCATAAAATAAAAGTCCTATGTAATATGACATTCAAATAATCTTAGATGATCCTATTCATAACACTTTTAGCACTATCAAAATCGACATTCATACATATTAATCTTACTTATGACATTGATTTCATAACCATTTTCTTGTATTTCTATAACTATTGACATAATTTTAATTTATATTGATCAAGTCCAAAATTGATCTTTGACATCTAATTCAAATTTAAATTGAAATATCTTCTTCAATGCTGCTTCATGTTTATTAACTGTATCCACGATCGTGTTATATCTTATCTTAATTTGTATGTATTATCACGCTAACTTCTTTAGATTGGTTGACAAGGTAATAATTCTAAGCTTTCCTTGAACTAAAATCTTATTATTTATTTTAAATAGCTCACAATTTTCCCACTAAATCTTTCTTATTGTTTTAACTTAATCAGTCACGATTAAAATTTATATATATATATATATATATATATATATATATATATATATATATATATATATATATATATATATACTCTATTAACATAATTTTCACAAATAAACTCCGACACTAATGGTTCTGCGTCACAATAAATTCACGCTAAAATCAAATTCACCTATCACTATTGAGTATTTCGTGCGTTTCTTTGCCGCGTCGAAGGTTCCAACGATGCGAATAAACGTAGCCATCTTCAATTACTTTGTAAATTCACTGAAAAATTTCCAAAGAAATCATCAATTGCAATTACCTTCACACTATAGGTTAATCAAATGTATCTCAACTTTCTATGCAAATCTCACATGTGGACGAATTCTATTTCCGCACAATCTAACGAACTCCCTCACATTCTATCAACTTCATTCTTGAACATGCATTAATTTACGTATTGCACCATATTACAAAATTTCTGCAAACAAAAATATGCGTCCATACTGCTTACTGCACGTAAATAAAATATCAATATATCATAAGTTCACTCACTCATACGTCTACACCCATTTCTTTAGTGAAAATTCCTTTATACACAGTAGAAAAAAGACCAGTAGTTTTACCAGTAAATGCACATGAATAAGAATTTACTCAAAACATTATTTCTTAACCAAATTTAACGCTTTCAACACGAAAATTTTTCTACGGCATTCAAATATTCCTTCACACGGTAACCAATGCCTCACTAAATTCCAGTGGCGTATCAATTACACCAACTTACGTTACGCATACTCAAAAAAATTTTTTTTCGTGCAAACTCACTTCAGCCACATTCAAAATACGTTACATACGTTAGTTCTCGAAATATATACTGGCCAAAACCTCATGGGCCACCCTGTATAACACTATAACAAGCAAAAATATGAACAAAGAAGTAACAAATTAGTTTCGAACATTGATTCAAGGTTTTGGAAATTGAAATCAACAGTTTAATAGTATGTATTTATATAGTAAGGGTACTTTTAAATTTATTTGTAATTACATTAAACAGCTTGAAAGTATTTGAACGTAGATTAAAGCTATAAGAGCAGAAAATTGTGTGCTTCACTTTAAAAGAACTAATGCCTTAAAAAAATATTTATTCGCACGTGATTACCTGACCTATGCTAGAGTTATATCACCTTATTTGTCTTCTATGACATATGCAAAATAAAATCATCCAGAAATGTAGCAATAATTTCGTTCAGGAAGATTCCCTGTATCTAAATCGGACGTACCATTCACTGCAATTGGTCCTGATCGTGCTATAGAACATGAAAATGGAAAGTTGAAAGTTTCTGGGGGTATTATAGATATAACGCAAAATCGATGTTTTACTATTGCTTCATAGCTTACCCAAATTACTAAAAAATTTCGAAAAATAATTTTTTCGGATAGTGGAATTAAAAACGCGACGCCCTGGGGAACGAAGGATCAAATACAAATACTTAGCATTGAAGGAAGTCTTTACCCGACACTGATGAAGTGAGTAATCTTCTTAACGGAAAAATTTTAGATAAAAAAGTAGCTTGAGGTATCTTAAACAGAGATAAGTTCGGAGGAAAAAGATACAACGCTTTTGAGACTCAAAGAATTTTGGAAGGAAAAGTAGAAATTTGGGATACGGTTCAAGATGAAGAATTGTTCGAAATTAGAGAAGAAAGATGTCTACTTCGGCGTTTAGTTTTAGTTTCTAGGACTCGTCAAAATATTAATTTAAGAAGCGTAGTGGGAGAATACGAATTTGGCTCAGTTCCTCGATCTCTGCTTGCCGCTGATGGAAAAATTCTACCTCTTACCGAAACATTCAAATTGATGCAAAAAATGGAAGAATTTTCAAAATTTTCGCCTCCTTTGGATCCATCAGTCAATCGTAGATCAGTGCTTTAAGTTGTCGGAATGGATTTAGTGGAGTGTATTTCAAAATGGCCATACACGAAGACGTGTAAAAATTTTGCAAATGCATTTATTTCAATGCTAATGGAAGTCACTCGATCATATGATGAAGTACTTGGAATTGGATGAAACATCTGGCACACTGTCGGCTCTAGCACTATTGAGCAATCAAGATACTTCCACCGTAGAGATGGAGCTTACTTTGGAAGGGTTTGTATGTTTGCTTTACAAAAATAACAATTACAAATGCATTAAGGATTTGCCGTGGTACCTGTATTCCATCAACGGTCAAGAAGGGGAAAACTTACCTCCCACGACTGATATTTTAAGGTAAGATAGTTAGGTTCTTATCCCTAAACAAATTATTTTAATAGGTACTTTTGCCCCAATTTCAGAGAAAGCTATATGTCAACTATATGGAAACATTCGTCTCAAAATTTGAAAAGCCTTCCAAATCCAGCTCTATTTGGTTGGAACAAATTAAACGAATCATTAGAACCCATTCCCATGTCAAAATGTTCATGCAAAAAAGAATGTGGTACCAACAAATGCTCTTGTAGGAAGAATCAAATGGTTTGCACTGATGCATGCGGCTGCTCAGAATATTTATGTTCCCGTTCCAATACGCCAGATTTAGCTAGTCCATCACTGGAGAATCCAGAGTTATTAGAGAATTGCTGTGACTCAGCAGGTGTGATTTATAAATTTCCAAAGAATAACAAATTAATATATTTTAGGACAAGATATGAATGAAGTTCAAGCTCTCTATTTAATATGCAGCGTGCAGGGTGCGTAATTTCTAAGACAAATGGAACAGCGCCTTACTTTTTCAGATTTTTAAGCGTTATTTTTGTTCCAAACTCTAACAAACTATATATCATTAGATTCAGGGGAAAAACCTGCTCATTTTTTGTTTCACAAATTTTAGTGTGTTAAGCATAATTTTTTAAAATTTTTTTTAAGTAAAAATGTTAATTACTATGATTTTTTTGATATTTTATATAAAATTACACATTTCAAAACTTATTTTTTTTAGAAAATGCAGATTCTTCCGAGTATTTTATTTTTGGTTTTCAAAAATCGGTTGGTTATTAATAAAAATATGACTTTTTCAAGAATCGACCTCGTCGCCATTTTGAAATACATGTTTACAAAAAAAAAGGATTTTGGAAAACGCCACCTAGCATTTTCACAAAAAAAAAACCTTTTTCAAACTTAGCACGACATCGAAGCGAGCGGACCATATGGCTTGAAAATACTATAAATGTATCTAATTATAAACTTATTTTTCTAATAGTCTAATAAAATAAACGATATTTAAACCTTAGGTATCTGTTTTTTTATTAAAGCTAAATTTTCACTATAAGTTTCAATAATTTCCAAAATAATTATTTTACTTAAAAATTTTCATTAGTCAAAATTTGTGTATTACTAAAATAAAAAATATGACCAAAAGATACAGAGCGCCGTCTTAAACTACAAGTAATTTTTTTTTATTTACAATCACTTTTATGTGATTTTATCCTTACATCTAAATTACCGGACTTTTGACCTATATGACATGAATTGCAATTTAAACAGTTAATTTTGTAAACTCCATTAGATCTTTTTGATACAGGAATTTTATCATTTAGTTTGGAAAATAATTTTTGTAAAGTATTAATCTCATTTATTGTAACTTTGTGTTCGTTATTTAACATATTCTTAAATCTGAGTACAATTTTTTAAGTTAAGTTTACTAACTTACTGAAATGTAGGATTGAAATATTAAAAATTAATTTATTTAATACATTTTATTGGTAGGAATTTTCAAGTAAAGTACACATATATATCTACACACACACACACACATATATTACAATGATATGGCACATGTACTATCTATTTTTAAAAACAACAAAGAAAATTTAAAAAAATGTATTTTACTAAAGGCTTTAACAATAAGCAGGCCGTGAAACATAAAAACACAATCGAATTTAATGTCACTTAAAAAGTATTCGATCCAGAATATTTTTGTGTCAAACATGGCTTTATTTACTAATACTGAAAAGTTTGATATGTTGAGTTGTTACATCTTGTCTCATGAAAACAGTTTAGAAGCTGAACGGATGTACTTGAGGCTGTATCCTGAAGGAAGGCAGCCCTGTGCTCGTACCTGCAGAAATTTGGTAATTAATTTAAAAGAATATGGTTCATTTTCAAAACCTACTAGAAATCCGAAATTACGGAATGAAGATGCAGAACTAAATGTATTACAATCAGTTATTGAAAATCCTTCAACATCTGTTAGAGAAATTGAACATAACACTGGTATTTCGAAAACTACATCACAAAGAATTTTAAAACGTCACAGGTATCATCCGTATAAGTACACCATTCTGCAGGGACTTAGAGATGGAGATCAGGGGAGAAGAATACAATTTTGCCAATGGTATGTTAATCAATGTGAGAATAACGATAATTTTCCAGCTACGATTTTGTGGTCTGACGAAAGCAGATTTACAAATAATGGCCTTTTTAATCGACACAATGTTCACTTTTGGGACCTTGAAAATCCTCACGTTGTTATGGAAAGTCGGCATCAAGTGAGATTTGGTTTTAACTTCTGGTGTGGCATTTTAGGCGCTAAACTTATTGGGCCCATATTTTTTAACGAAACATTAAATAGTGAAAGGTATTTGAATTTACTACAAACTGATTTAGAAAATAAACTTGATGATTTACCACTGATTGAGAATATTAATATCTGCTTCCAACAAGATGGCGCCCCACCCCACAATTCAAACATCATCAGCGAATATCTTAATATTCGGTTTCCAAATTCATGGATTGGTAATCGAGGGCCGATGATTTTATGGCCACCCAGATCTCCAGACTTAACGCCCTTGGACTTTTTCCTTTGGGGCTACGTAAAAAATCGAGTGTACGTGCAAACATTTGAGAATGCCGAAGATCTTCGTGAAGCTGTTCTTGCAGCATTTGGTAGCATTAAACGCCAAAAACTACGCAGAGCAATTACGTCGACACTACGCAGGGCACAATTATGTTTAGAACGGAATGGTCAATTGTTTGAACACCTTTTATAATTGGATAATTATCTCCAATACTATTACCTGCTTAACTCTTGTTGTTATCTATTATTTGTCGTTTTCTGATGTTTCACGGCCTACTTATTGTTAGAGTCTTTAATAAAATACATTTTTTTAAATTTTCTTTGTTGTTTTTAAAAATAGATAGTACATGTGCTATATTATTGTAAAGAGGATAAAAAACACGATCAATTATTTCAAAGCCGACTTGTCGTTCCATAAGAAAAATTTAATTTAGGGTTGAAACTAAAAATAGAAAGTGCAAAAAAATCCAAATTGATACTTAAATTCTGCATAAAAATATCTTAAGAAAGTGCAAATAAAATTTATATGTCTGATATAACAAAAAAGATATTACAAGAAAAAGAACTTTGACATTTTTCTTTTTCTTGCCATAAGTCTTAAAATACATGGAAATTTGGAAATTGGAGAGTGTCCTATAATTTCACTAATCCTTAGGAGTAATTCATCTAGTTTAACCAAATCTGTATCTTTTATAATAAGCGAGATCCCCATGCTGGAAATGTTATCTGGGACACGTTGTATATATATATATATATATATATATATATATATATATATATATATATATATATATATATATATATATATATATATATATATATATATATAGTTAATGTAGGTTTTTCAGTCAATGTGTTCTGATAAAGAAATAGTTATTTGTATTATAAGTAAAGAAAAGTATTGTTTTTCTTTACGAATCGCGATCTTTCTTGTTGAGGCGCAGCCGAAATTAGAAACGCGATGGCCAAATTTTAATTTTAACCAAATTTTAATTTAATAACGTTGTTTTTACATGTACCGCGTAATTACTTTATGAATGTATAAAATTAAATATGAACTAAAACAGATCTGAATCTTTTGGTACGTTTGATTGTGTGAATTTAATTAATATCGTGTTTCTAAACATCTGAAAAATAAAATAATTGAGTTTATACCGCTGCGTCATTATTTTAGTTAATGTATTGCCTTTTTTGGTTAATGTATAGGTATAACGTTTAACATTTCTGTGCCTAACGCCTAACGGTTGTTTAACTATATTTGTTCTAAGAGCTATCTGACGGACGCTAGATCAAGTTGAATTATACTTAATCAAATATGTAGTTACTATTATTTTAATGTTATGTTAAAAAAAATTAGTGTTATGCAGAAACGTATTTTTTTCAATTTTTGTTAGAATATAATACCTATCAGAATAAGGAATAGGGTTCCAATAAATGTCAAGATCGAATTACTCACGAAGGTAAATAACAATTAAAACAGTCTACTGGTTATTTCGAAATCTCTATCAGTCATACTCCCTTTTAAACATTATGGTAAAGTTAGTTGAATTGCGTAAAAATTTTAAATTACTTTTATCTTTTACTTTAAGAACAAACTGGTACATTATTCAAAATAATTTCCTTAGTAACAACGGAGTTATTATACACAGAATAAATACATTCGGCTTAAAAATGAAAATGTAGAAATTGTGGGTACTTCATTCTCCTACTGCTAATCTTTACTAAAATCTTTAAATCTATTCAAGGTTTTTTGTTTGTTTGCCAAAATATCTGTAATATATTGCAATATATTGCGTTTAATTTGGTATTTTTAAATTATCTTTGAAATATACGTAACGTTTTCCCAAAAAATAAGATTTGGATCAAATTAATATCCTCAAGGATAAAAATATTAAACACATTATGCAATATGAGAGTATTTTCCAAGCAAGTTTCATTGATGAATTGTACAATTCTTTAAACAAATTTTGTAAGTTACTATAAATCACTTTGATTGTGATTAAATTATTTAAAAAGATGCTACATGTGCTACATGTGTTACTACATGCTGCGGTTGTAAACTAAGCTGATATAAAATATCATACTGAAAATGTAAAGTAAAATATAAATTGTCAAGAGAACTAAACTTGATTTGCAAAGTTGTAAACAGTTTTAGGTTATTTAACATTTTTCTTATTCCCTGTTTTGAGGTTAAGTGAAACATAATTAGGCCTTTGTGTAATTATTAATACACCATTAAAATTACATTCTAAGCAGCCGAAATCGTTTCTAAACTATCAAAGCCAAAATAAGTCATATCATTGAACCTTATCACTTTAGTTAATAATATCTTTAGGAGATAAAATACTGCACGGCTAGACTATTAAGACAAAACTGGTGCATAAATAACGATTTTTTAATCTTAGTAAAAATTAATTTAGTCACGAACAATACAATACTTTGGACGGTTTTCCAATTAAATTAACGTTTAAATAACGATTTTGACATCTTTTGGTCAAAACCCCACATGGTAACCGAAAATGCATAAAATTTACTTATTAGGCAATGAAGCAACGCTTTGGAACTTTTGCAGACAAATTGGTTCATAAAAAAACTATTCTCTCATCTCCTAGTAAACATTCATATTCCCACAAAAAATTGGTGCATTAATAACGATTTTACCATATCTTGGTCAAAATCAATGTGATCAATAAAAATGCTTTAAATTAACTTACTGAGCAACGGTTCGTATATGGTCAGAAAGCATACATAAAGTTTACTTATTAGGCATCAATACAACACGTTGGAATGTTTTTTTTTAAATGGTGCATAGGTAACGACATCACTATCTCATGACCAAAATGCATATCCAGAAAATGCATTGCATTCACTCCATATGGTAACGAAAATGCATTAAAGTTACTTACAAAGCCTCGAAACATTTTTTTAACAAAATTGGTGAATAAATAACGAATGTTATTTCTGAGTCAAAATTCATATGGTCACGAAGAAAGCATAAAGTTTACACATTGGGCATCAATTCATAAGAATTTTTTTTGCAAAAAAAAAAAACGGTGCACAAATAACGATTTTTGGCAAAATCCGCTTGGTTACAGAAAATGCATTAACTTCACTTATTGGGCAATGAGCAATACTTTTGCACGATGTTTGAATTAAATTGGTGCATAAACAACGATTCTGACATTTCCTGCCAAAATCCATAAAGTCACGAAAAATGCAATAAATTTACCTACTGCACATCGATACAAAACTTCGGGACGTTTTTTCAACAAAATTGGTGCATATATCACGGTTTTGATATCTTTTAGTTAAAATTCATACGGCCACAAAAGGCATAAATGTACCTTTGGGATGCTTTCCCAAAAAAAAATGGTCTATAAATAAGGATTTTGACATCTCTTGGTAAAAATTCATATGGTCATGAAAAGTGCATAAAATTCAATTATGGAACATCAGTACAATGGTTTGAGACGTTTCTCCAACGAGATTGGTGCTTAAATATAGATTCTGATATCACTTGGTGGAAATCAATGTGGTCGCGCAAAATGCATAATATTAACTTATTAGGCATCCTTGGACGGTTTTATTCAAATTCATACATAATTATGTTAATAAATAATTTTTAATTTTACAAGATTTGATACATCTTATTCCCGATGCTTATTTAAATTCAATTTGTGTAAATAAAGCTGTATAAATCACTAAATTGTACGAAACGTCTACAATATTTGTTTTACTTTTACGTAAACATACCGTGTGTCCCCGGATTGAGTTTACAAAAAAAAATATTTTTTATTTCTCATTTCTCAAAAAAAAAACATTCTTTACTTTTTTGCTTGCTTTAAAACAACAAAAACTCTGATCAGATCTTAACTTGCCCT
Source organism: Vesta saturnalis (assembly GCA_036346205.1). Lineage (NCBI taxonomy): Eukaryota > Metazoa > Arthropoda > Insecta > Coleoptera > Lampyridae > Vesta > Vesta saturnalis. The sequence goes on from JARFJB010001970.1 coordinate 985,735, forward strand.
TTTCCATAGTCCACTTATTACATTTTGAAAAATAAGAAATATATTGTAAATTTTGTAATTTTAAACAAAAGTTATTTTAGCCGGCTAAATTTAGAATTATTGTTAAATAAATACATAAAATAACACCTGAACAGAAAATCATAAATCATTCAATTAATTCCCCACCGTTTTCTACGCGCAACTCTAGTTCGCAGTTCATTGAAGGTATTTCTAATTTGTTCAATTGATAATGACCTCACAGCTTCCCTTATTCGAATTTTTAATTCTACGGCATTGTTAAGCATATCTTCGCTGTAAACAATTTTTTTCAAACGTCCCCATAAATAAAAATCGGAAATTGGACCATTTCTACCGATCCAGTTATTTCCAAATTATTGGTTTAACCAATTCACAACAATATTTGCATAATGAGCAGGACATCCATGTTGTTGAAAATCCATGGAACGTAGATAATTGATGGGTAAATTATCTAATTTTTCAACAGGAAAATTTTGTTGTATGTCTAAATAACTGTGCTGATTAACGTTATTCTCAAAAAAAACGGTAGGGTATTTATTGAATGAGTAATGGTTTTCTGTTCAAGTGTTATTTTACGTATTTAATTAACAGTAATTGTAAATTTAGCCGGCTAAAATAACTGCCGTTTAAACTTAAAAATTTACAGTACATTTCTTATGAACAAAATGTAATAACTAGACTGTGGAAAGGGCAAGTTAAAATCTGATGACTATTTTGGAGGTTTTAAAGCAAGCAAAGGTTTTGTTTCCTACAACGTCTTCAGTATGTTCTCTCTGTACACCCATCCATTCATATATCCCAACATTACCACTGTCTCATTTGGCTTACATACGTTCTACATGTCTCTACTTCATTTCAGAAGATCTCACACTTTTGGCTCTTTCTCCATTCACCGAAATTCAAGTTTCATTCTAACCCACATCACCCATAGGGACACCAATTCGTACAGTTTGACATATCTTTTCGCTCTTTGACTTAGAATCACTCCAACTCCTTTTGCGCCATGCACTTCAGTGTCAACTCCTGATAATAGTGCTAGATTGCCATCCGCCATGTCCACAGCATCATTTCCTTTGCGCATTGTCTCCGATACACACAGAATATCAAGCTGCCCTTCGTACATTGCATTCGCAATTTCAAATTCTTTACCATGCATACCTCTAAGATTCCACGTACCGCCTCGCCATTCATTCCTTGCACAGTCGTCAGCAACAGAGCTTGTCTATTTCTACCTTGACCGCCTCTTGTAGCCAGGCCGATCCCAAGTAATTGTATTGTTCTTTTGAGTAATCATACAGCGGGTAGACCGGTTACTGGCCAAATCGTGTCCTGGACAAAGTAGTATTCCTTCCTAACGGCAGCGTCCTACTACCTTACAATTATTTGTCTACTGCCCCGATACTTACCTTACCAAAGTTCATCATAAAATTACCACAAAAATAAAACAGAACAAAGCATACCAGTACTGTTAGACATCCAGAGTTGACCCAGAATCCTAAATAAATACTCACTACAAAAGCAAACAAATTCTTGAACCGAGGTTCTAGGAAAGATTTTCCTTAAAACTTTACGTTTCTGTTAACTCAAACAAAAATAAAATAATGATATATAATTAACCATATCGTATACTAGCCAAAGGTGTACCGCTGGGGTTAAATAATTGAATAACATGAAATAAGCAGTAATTTCTAATTTTTTAAGTAAGAAAGGTAGGTAACTCAATACTACTGCCACGAATTGTGCATTAAAGGCATAAAATAGAACCCTAGAATGAATAATAGGCACCCTTATTCCCCAAAGGTGACAAATAAGTCACTAAACAACAATTAATGGCTGAAGGCCGCATCACTTACAAATACATTACCATTTAATAACTTTCTCGTTATTATGACGCTTGTTACAAAGCCCATTAAAGGCTACGTTTATACACATAAAGCAGGAAGCACAAAATATCAAACAGTCATTTCATCATATCATATCCACATGTATAAATTATTAAATTTACAGAAGCAAAAATCAAATACAAATAAACGACAAACTTCGAGCTTCATGTGTAGGTTGTAATACAGTTAGTGTTATTAATAATAATTAATGCACAAGCGAAGCCAATTACAATACTACAAAGCGGACATCATGGGTGGGTAGTGCTAATTCCAAAGTCATAAATACAATTTTAAGTGCATACACCTATTATTTGAGTTGCCAAATCATGCAAGCTGTTTAAGGTTACATTCAATGCCTCCAAGTCACTGAAGCAGTTCTACACCTCTGTTTCGTCGGGATAAGATGAGCAATCCTCAATGTAATTATGATGATTGTAGGTGCTGCTTATTGCTCCAGGGCTCCGCCACGAAATAAGAAAAAACATCTCACCAGTAAGTTGATTGAGTGGGAAATATCCAAGCGTCTTACTTGATTTAATCTCGGTCTTTTAGATAGAATTCCAGTTGACAACAAAAATATTTTGAATTATCTTCGAGGTAGAGTGATTGAAAACCCTTAAACTGTATTATCGATATTTTTATGGAAGCGATAAAATAATATCATCGTTTAGCGTCTATGTCGTATTAAGTTGAATAAATACTAGTTCTTGTGAGTTTATATTGTCCACAGCAGTAAAAACAAAGAAAAAATACAGTCCGCTCATCGCGTCGAAACATTTTTGGTCTTTACGAACGAATGAAACATTTTTGTACAGTTTGAAATGAGAACTTAAATTTGCATCGACAAGTTATGTTACCGGTGGTACATAAAATATCAACAGCAAAAAAAATCGGTTGTTCATGAAAATTCACAAATTACAAAAATTAAAAAATTTGACTATTTACAAGCATGCTTAGAGTGTCAAGCGATTAAAATTTTGCAAAACTTAGAGATAACTAAAAGTAAAAATACCGAAAGGGATACGATTGGCAGGTATATCGTTAAATCATCCTTTAAAGAAAACATAAACGAGTTAGGTGAGTCATTTTCAATTGCGACAAAGTTATCACTTGCAACTGAAAAACATTTATCGAATAATCCTGATTTTCGAAAATATTATAACGAATTTTTACAAGAATATGGATCCATGGGCACATGTCTTTTGTTGAATCCAAAAACGATCATTCGGATCAAATAATCATCCAGTTTTTAAAAATACAACTACAACGCGAGTCTGCATTTTTGTTCAACGTTAGTTCAAAATCAAGTTCAGGTTTGAGTTTGAACGAAACTCTAAAAACTGGTACAAAATAATCTTTTTCATACCATTTAAGAATGCGTACTATTCGTACAGAATGATTCTGATACACGAATCCCAGCGAGATTTTCAACGTATATTATGGCGTGAAGATCCTTCTAAAGAAATTTCACATTACCGACTAAACACGGTAGTATATGGATTTTCGAGTAGTTCATTTGTAGTTAGGCGAGTATTAAACGAAATTGGTCAACAGTGTTGCCACGAGTTTCCAAAAGCTAACGAAATAATTATTAATGATTTTTACATGGATGATTTTATAACCGGTGGAGCAGATATAGAATCTATAATCGGATTATAAAATCAGTGAACAACCATTATGCATAATTTTGGTTTCCATCTGCAAAAACTGTTATCTTACAATATTCCCGAAGAATTGGCATATTTCATGAATAATACTAACTTTTATACTCTATAAAGATTAATCGTTGTGTTTTATGTTGAAATAGCTCTTCACGGTTTCTGTGATGGTTCAGAAGAAGCTTATGGAGCAGTTACTTACATCTGTTCTAGAGATTCAAGTAATTAAATAAATTGTCATATATTATGTTCTAAATCACGCATTGCACCTATGAAAACTATATCCTTACCTAAAAACTCGGATTATCAGGAGCTTATTTATTAGCGCAACTTAGGGTTAAAGTAACAAATAAGTTATGTATAAAATTTCCAAATATGACTTACTGGAACGATTCTATGATCGTATTAGCCTGCTTAAATTCCGATCCCAGTAGGTGGAAAACATTTATCAGCAATCGCGCTGCTGGAATTCAAAAGTTTACCGAAAATTACGAGTGGAAACGTGTAGAATCACATACAAATACTGCTGGTATACTTAGACGCGGTTGTAATATACAAACCTTACAGAAAAATACTCGTTGGTGGCATGGTCCATCATTTATTCAAGAAAATTACGAAAATGTTTATTAATACTCTCGAACATTCCTTTTTCGATCAGTTTTCGTCGTTTTCAAAATTAAGTTTTCCCTATATGTTACGATTCTGTCACAATAGTCTATCAAAAATAAGACAACCTAATAAAAGAGTAAATCATTTAACAATCACCGAACTAGGGAATTCTTTAAGAATATTATATTCTGGTTTACAACAAAAGTGTTTCTCTAAATAATACGCATGTTTGTCCAATCAGGAAGAAATACCCTTAAATAGTAGACTTAAAAAATTAAATCCTTTCTTTTGTTCAAATGGTTTAGTGCGAGTTTAGTATCGTTTTACCTAATAAGCACTCTTTTCTTAAACTGCTGATTAAACATTATCACATAAAATATTTACATGCAGGTCCACAATTGATGTTATTACAAAGTAGAAAAAAATTATAGCCCTTAGACGGTCGAAATCAAGTACGTAACACTATTCCTAAGTTTATTGCTTGTTTTCGAGTCAAATCACTTAAATCTCAACATTTGATTGGTGCATTACCGAAACCAAGGGACTCCTTCCAAACCTTTTAGTCATGCGGCGTTGATCTTGCAGGTCCGCACTTGCTAAAGGATGGAAAAACTCGTAGTAGTTGTCTTAAAGCATACATAGTGATTTTCTTTGTTTTAACACCCGAGCGGTTCATGTTGAGATAGTTAGTAATTAACGTCCGAAGCTTTTTTAAATTCCCTTAAAAGATTCATTGCTGGACCAGATCTGTGTCAACACATCTATAGCGATAATGCTACAAATTTTGTTGGGTCAAAACATTAACTCCAAAACTTATATCAAATTATTCAGCATAGTGCCAATCACAAATATGAAATATATTATCAATAAAATCTCATTCGTTGGAATTTTATTCCTCCTAGATAGCCTCATTGTGGTAAGCTTTGGGAAGCTGCTGTGCGTTCTTTTAAATTGTATTTGAAACGTACCGTAGGTGGTTCTGATTGGATTTTGAAAGTTTTTACACGATTTTAACACAAGTTGAGTCTATCTTAAATTCCCGGCCTATCCTACCTATTACCAATGACCCCTCGGACTTGCAATGTTTAACTCCTGGGCATTTATTGGTTGGAAGTAATCTGGTTTCCGTACCACAAGAAGATATATCCGACATACCTTCCAATAAACTTAAATATTTCAAACAGTTGCAGCCAATAATCCAAAGATTCTGGAAAATTTAGTGTAAAGATTATTTGCATTCTTTACAACAACGTACAAAATCGTTTCACAAAAATGCTAACATTTGCATTGGTACACTTTGCGTCATCAAAGAACATAGCCTCTGTCGTGGCCTTTGGGGCGTCTGGTTGCCATTCATCCTGGTTTAGACAGAATGACCAGAGTGGTTCTATTTAATCAAAAAAGGGAATTTTCGAGAGGCTGGTACACAAGTATATCCTTTGCCATTAGATGAAGAACTCAGAGAAGAGTGTTCTAACAACCATATATAATATTATGTTCTATAGCAGTGTATTTTGAACTGACACTTACTAATATTGTATAGTGTGTTTACATATATTTCATGTTTATCTTTAACTACGTGTATAAGTTTTTAAATCATAGCGATTTCAAGATCGGAGGCATGTTGCGTCGCTGTATATATTTGTATTGATTGTTTTCATTAATAATGTCAAAGTGACAAATAAAATAATAAGAACATCGTTTAGCGTCTATGTCATGTTAAGTTGAAGAAATAGTAGTTCTCGCAATATTTGAATCGGATTAAAGCTGATGGTGTCGTGTCTTTACATGTATGTTGTACCATACCTTATCGTGAAGGCATGGAGGATTGAAAAATTATCCATCATCTGGTATTTTTCAGAATCAAGATCGTTTTAATGTAATAAATTAACATATACATTCAGGAATGTTGAATACAGTATTAATAAAAGAAAACTTGACTTGACTTATTCAGTGGTTCATAACATACACGTAGAAACTTGCATCGTTATTTTGCTCACATAGGTCATAGATTTTAGTTATTACATTGAACAATCTCAATCCTCATTTTGAGATAATTCTGAGTAAGTACAATTCCCTTTTTTGCATTTTGATTATTTAACAAGAACTAGTGGCGCCTGATCTGTGCAAATTTGATATATAACTAGAGATGTATCACTCGAATTTCTCACGCTCTCTTGATAAAGAAAAAAGGTCTCAATTTACAGTAAGTATTCTAGTTTATGTCTCCGATGAGTTAAGCTGTGGTGCAAAACTGCACTCCTTTTCAATGTATGTCAAGCAACGTAGAACCGTAGAATCGTAATTACGGATAATCGGTAATGCAAAAAGTGAAAGTCTATTTTGGAGTTTAAGAAAAATGACGGAAAAGTCGGCTGGTCTAGTCATAACTAAATGAAAATAAAAATAAGAACAAAAATAAAAATAAAGCTACCACGTTCTCCGACTGCTCATAAAAACTGAACGACTTTCAGAAGCAGAACATGAGTTTATTGAGACAAAGAAAAGGCAAAAGTTAGTCTAGAATCGTTTGTTACACATCTTACCGTCCCCACCCACCCATCCACTAAGAAAGAGAAATGGGACAAGAGGCCATGGTAGTGATGAGTTTTATGCCGCAAGAAACTTAGAATTCTACCAAAAAAGGCAAATGAAGGAAAGCAAGAAGAGTAGAGGGCAAACTTATTTGTCAAAGATTAGCACCATTTTATGCGCAGAAAATTTCAAGCACAGTATTCAAGCGCACAGCGTAAAAAGAAAGGTTAGCGTAAAGTGGTAATTCTTAAACTAAAACATAACTGAATCTGGAAAAACAAAAAAAGTATATTAAAGACTTGTTGGGATCACAAAGTGGATAAGAATCAAGAGCTTGGGTAGGCAAGTGTTCGTCATCTTCCCACTCACACCCATTTGTGTATGCATCCCTCCCAACCCCATTTTACAGACTAAAAGGTTGTGGCATAAAACTCCCACTCATTCCAAGTAACCAAACCCAGCAGAGTATGCAAATCCACCCAAAATAAACAATAAGGGTATATAATAATGAAGAGCTCAGATGGTGGAGCAAATATTACCTCCGACGGAAGAAATCGCTTTTACCAGCATAGCCCTAGAACTCATAAGTCAAGTAACCTTGCTTAAGTTTAATTTGTTTTGGCAGGGTAAACTTAAGAGACAATTTGTCGAAAGACTTTAGTGGAATCAGGTATAGATTTTTTTTACGCCACATCGTTATCCCAGTTTAAAATTAAACGTGTCCACGAGGAAAGCTATATGTTGTTTTGCAACGTTTTGAGTAGCGTTAACACGTTCCTTCATACGAAGAAACCTTCCTAGGGTTAAGTCGTGAAGTATCTGGACCTCTAGCGTACGTATAGGGATCTCTACGTACAGGACATCAGTTTTAAAACTCGAAACCGATGTTCCTTACCAAAATTGACAGAGTAAGGAGTTAAGCATATGGGTTGATGTTTCGCCGCACGTATAGCACAAACAATCGAAGTGGACATGACAATGTCAATGATTATTTTGGATGTAGGTACCTACTAAAAATCTGACTTCATTTACATGAGGATCAGTGAGTAGATTATATAATGAGGTAAAGTGAATTTCGAACCCTACACCGTTGACAAAGGTCAGAAAATAAGTTACCATCATTTGTACTCGTCGCAAACGATAAAATAAGGAGCACCATATAGTAGGAAGACCTGGTCCTCAAAGCACTTTACAAGAAATTTGACGTCAACTTGTCGCAAAGGAAGCAAAAAAAAACGAATTTATTAAAGTAGTCACTGATCACGAGGATATGAGTACATTCCTCAGTAAATCTTGGTAAGAGACCCATTAATCTAGACTTATCTGTCATTGTTCATAGATATGTGGACGCAATCACATCAAACCTGCATATTTGAGTTGTTCAACCTTGTGTTAGGCGCAGATGGCACAATGTCACACATATCGATGAACATTGACCAGCGCCTTAGGCCAGTCACACCGTTGGCGAATACGGCAGAAAGACACCAACATGACCAGAAATGAAAGCATTATGATAACTTGCAACTCTCGTGGGTCGAGGGGGGGAGGGATGAAGATTGAACTTGTTTTTGAAATAACTTGCTTGACGTTCCAACCGAGATAACGAAGTAAAGCACGTTAGAGACGAAAAAACATCCCAAGATACTTATCTTTGGTAAAAAAAAAATATATTTCACGTCAACATGCGTAGCAAGTACGATATTCTCATCAACCACCGGAATAGACAGTTAGCTAGAACTAACGTTGTCTATAACCGTATTTCAATAGGAAAAATCGTATCTGTCCTGATATAACTAAGTGCTTGGAGAATATATTTAAATACAATACTGTAAAGACATATTATGTGCAGTGTTCAGTGAATAACTACGTTAGTCTTCCTAGTGACTTTTGTTAACTTCTTACAAATATAAAAATTAACATCATGCCCTGTTTTTCCTACTTGATAAGAACTGTTTGAATCTTTTTACCTTATTACGATGAATAAAAAGGTAAAGTGTCCTACAAAAAGGAAAGCGTAGATGTATTTTTATACTTTACTGGCGTGCACAGTTAATAACGTTTATGGAAGAGGAAATTGTTCTTGCTCTTCGTCGTCGGTACCAACAAGTCTAAAGTTCTTCATTATTTAAATATGGCTATCTAAAAATCGTTTGTTAAATTTTCTGCCGTTCTAAATGGACTAGTGGAATCTATTGTTGTAGTTTTAAAACGGTTAAATATATGCAACTGAGTACCACAAAACACCTCTTTGGAGTAAACAAACACTCTTTCTTTAAACACTAATTTTGCTGATAAATCCAGTTTCGTGCGGTAGATCTTGAAAATATTTCTTAGGATTTTGACCAATTATGAGTTGGTGTCATAAATTCCCTGTAATTTTTAAAAATAATTTTCCACTGTTATTCTTTGCTAATAATTTGTAAATTTCAAAAACTATACAATTTGCCATGAATACAAAAAAAAAACATCTCCACTTTTTTTTAGCATTGCGTGTGTATTTATCAATGTTTTTCTCAATAAAAAAATTAATAAGTTGAATTAAAGGAATCAAACTACATCTGTATTGAAAACAATAGTAAGACACTACATGATCAAAATTTTGCAAAAATTCCAATATAATATTATCGGTAAGAATATCTGATTGTAGAAAACGTAGTCTTGGATAAGTTTGATAGTACTTCTTAGCGTAATTTATCAAGAGTTCTGATTTATCAATACCTGTGCAACTTTTAATAGTTTTTGGAAAACTTGGAAATAACACGTTGCAGTATGCTTTGGGCTGTAACAGTTTTCAATGTTTTTTTAGAATGTAGTCAAAATCGCTTTTGGCCTGGAGTGTACATTTTGCGTATAAGAGTGGTTTAAACATTGCTCTAATATTTCTTTAATATTTAGTTTCTATGTAAAAGTGCTCGCCTCGGGTATGTAGTCTAAAAATTGTTTTATTAGCTTTCAAGTTAAAACTAAATATAAATTACTTAAAAAGTAAGGGTTATTATGAATATGTCGGTGCAATTATATTTCTAAACGGGTTCTTTAAATATCTTATTCTACAACGTATCGCAAACTAAACTACGCGACGAAAACTAGTCAGCCTTAAAATATTTTTCCAACTAAGCCACAAAATTTTTGAATGTGAAATATATTCTAAATACTAGATACTAGAATTGCTTAAATACTAGTATCAAGATAATTAAGCAATATAAATTATTAAGTAAAATTTCAATAAGTAAAATGTAAATGTATGATTATTGTGATTATCCTTGTATATTGTAGGTATAAAATGGAAATTTCCGGAACTCGACTTAAAGTTGAGAAATTTCTATTTTTAAGGTAGACGGGTTTTGGTTTATTTTGAACAAACGTTGCGTCCGTACAAAAAACGATACTGTCAACTCCGTATATTGCTCACGCCATGCCTTCTTGCTTCCATGCCATGTTACCAAATTGTAGGACGGAATAATATCAATATTGTCTATTTAATAAAAAAATTAATATTGTTATTTCGGTGTTCACTGAATCAAGTTAGTATTTACCAATTATTTCGTGATTTCTTTAATTAAATATTTGCTTGATTTCTTCTCGTGCTAAAGAATGTCTAGATAAGTAATAATGGCAGGTTAGTCTTTACCACTATTATGCATAGTTTGGAAATAGAAGGAAATCAACAGGGAGGTCCGTTTATAAATTAAGTGGCAACTCGGTGTTTAGTCAAGCAGGTGTTTTCAAAGTACGTGATTTCATTTCAGTCTACGTAATGGAGCTTCAATCTTCTGTATTAGTAGTAGGGGTCCCGCTGAAGACGTCACGTTATAGCGGCGGGGGAGGATTGGAGGGGTAGATGGGGGTCAGGGTCGGGGTCTGAGGTGGGGCTAAGAGAGGGACCGGATTCTCCTCTGGAGCGCTTTTCAACCATTGGGCGTGGTTTCGGCCCTAATTATTCAACCCCTGGGGTTGGTTTTACCCCTAATTAATGTCCTTTTGTCAACACTACGAGCCTTTTTGGCGGTCTAAGCCCCATTTTTAGAGGTGTTGTATGTCGCTAGAGTGTGGTCTAGCGGCCATTTTGTCTGCATTAAGGTGGGGGTTTAAAGCCCTTATAGCTTCATTAAAGCTAGAGCACACCCAATTCCTTTTACCCTCTGATTGTTTATTTCGGGAAATCTGAACTTGTATTCTAATAAGGGGGATCTAACGCTAACTTATAAGACATGTATAGGGCTTCGCAACTTGCTTTCGGGGCTCCGCCCCTTTGGCGGAAAATTTGAAATATAGATATATATATATATATATATATATATATATATATATATATATATATATATATATACGCACGAAGCTGGATTTACCAGCAAAATAAGTGCGTCTAAAGAAAGAGTGTTTGTTTACTCCAAAGAAGTTTTTCGTGGTACTCAGTTGTATATGATTAACCGTTTTAAAACTACATTTATATTTGTAGGTAAAATATATTCCACTAGTCCGTTTATTTAAATAATGAAAAACTTTAGACTTGTTGGTACCGACGACGAAGTACAAGAACAATTTCATCTTCCCTAAACATTATTAATTGTGTACGCCAGTAAAGTATAAAATACATCTACACTTTCCTTTTTGTAGACTAATTTGCCTTTTTATTCATCGTAATAAGGTAATAAGATTCAAACAGTTCTTATCAAGTAGGAAAAACAGGGCATGATGTTAATTTTTGTATTTGTAAGAAGTTAACAAAGGTCACTAGGAAGACTAACGTAGTTATTCACTGAATACTGCACATAATATGTCTTTAGAGTATTTTATTTAAATATATTCTCCAAGCACTTAGTTATATCAGAACAGATACGATTTTTTCCTATTGAAATACAGTTATAGGTAACGTTAGTTCCAGCTAACTGTCTACTCCGGTGGTTGATGAGGATATCGTACTTGCTACGCATGTTGACATGAAATATTTTTTTTCTGCCAAAGATAAGTATCTTGGGATGATTTTCGTCTCTAACGTGCTTTACTTCGATATCTCAACTCGGTATTTAGTCAAGCATGTGTTTTCAAGTACGTGATTTCATTTCAGTCGACGTAATGGAGCTTCAATCTTCTTTATAAATAATGTGTATTAGTAGTAGGGGTCCCGCTGAAGACGTCACGTCATAGTGGTGGGGGAGGATTGGAGGGGTGGATGGGGGTCAGGGTGGGAGTCTGAGATGGGGCTCAGAGAGGGGCCGGTTTCTCCTCTAGAGCGCTTTTCAAATGTTGGGCGTAGTTTCGCCCCTAATTATTCAACCCCTGAGGTTGGTTTTACCCCTAATTAATGTCTCTTTGTCAATACTAAGAGCCTTTTTGGCGGTCTAAGCCTCATTGTTAGGGGTGCTGTATGTCGCTAGACGGTGGTCTAGCGGCCATTTTGTCTGCATTAAGGTGGGGGTTTAAAGCCCTTATGGTTTCATGAAAGCTAGAGCACACCCAATTCCTTTTACCGTCTGAATGTTTATTGCAAGAAATTTAAAAGCTTGTATTTTAATAAAGGGGATCTCACGCTAACTTATAAGATAGGTATAGGGCTTCGTAACTTGCTTTCGGGGCTTCGCCCCTTTGGCGGAAAATTTGAAATATATATATATATATATATATATATATATATATATATATATATATATATATATATATATATATTCTGCGTGTTCCAAGCAAGATTAGCTACCTCGTGCGTTTCAACTAACCGTCAAGGTGACGCTTGGGGTGAACTGTAAAGCATCACGCATGGTTCCTAATGAGCGGGAGATGAAGGATTTTAAGGGTTCACTGATACACCATTCTATTTACTCACCCCGAAAATAATAAAATTAATTGTTTTCAAATACAAATGCAAAAAATTGTAAATACTGATAGGTACGTTCCGTATTGTCCATTAAATTCTCGGAGAGTGATTTTGTAGGGTGGGGGATATGGAAGTGTGACTAGTGAGTCCTGAAAATATGGTTTCCGTCAATCGATGGTTGACATGTTTTACAGTTTTTTTTATAGGAAGCTAACCATGAGGGTTGTTTTGTATTAGTAGATTTGCTTGGTACACCCAATATTTACTGAACGGTACCAGTTGGCATGTTTTACTTATTATTAGCATTTCAGCTACTCTCCTCCAAGGTTAAGGTTAGACAATGAGATACCCCGTTCTGCTCTAACGTGTTGGAAATGAATAAATATAGTTTACGAATTTTAAACGTTTAAAAGTATATTATTTACAGATACATATAAGACATATTTTACTATATTATTCGCGAAGCACACAAGAAACATATTATTTTCGTGAAAAGCCGACATCGAATTTTCGACGGTGTTATACGTTTTTAGCCTTATAAAATGATCTAGACATTTGTGCGTAGGAATAAAAAAAATCTGTTTAAAAATTAATTTAGTAACTTTGCACACCACATTCATAGTTTTATAAATGTAGTTTCGAATTATTATTTGTTTCAGTTCTTAGAGGTAGTTAATTTAACCGAAAATTTTTCCCCGAACTATATTCACCTTTAGTAAACCTAAAGCACTGTAGATTAAGAAACAAATGTCTTAATTTTGAACTACATAGTAACTGGTTACGACGAAACCGTTTATTAATCAAAAGTATCCTTTAGTAAATTCATTTTTTGTGTTAGTGTTACCACTTTAAATTAGAAGCCAATTATATTATTAGTATACAGTGATAATTTTTCTATTGGAATAATCTAATCGTGAATATTTAAAAGCCGTTTTGTAAAATCGAAAACTTATTGTTTGACTTCGGTAATTTAACGTTGAGTCTTCTCAATCTAATTTGTCTAAAATATGCGGCTGTGCGTCTGTACGTGCGCGTGCGCCTGTAGCCAGGGTAACTTAAGATACGCAACGGATTTTAATGACACTTTATATTTACAGTTACTAGTGAAAAATCTTTCTTCTATCAAGTTTTGTTCAAATCGGTTCACAGTCAACGATACTTGATAGAGAGCGGCGCGCAAGTGATAAATACACATTAAAAAGTATTTTAGCAAATATATCGAAAACTGTCAGCTTAATGGCCGTTTTACATGCAACTGACGGTCAAAGCAGACGATCAATGCTGACTGTCAACATATATATTGTTTTGTTTTCAGATGTTGCGGAGGATCAGTTGAATTCTTTGTTTAGTTACCATCAGTCATGCATTTGCGACGCAACACAATCCGCATTGTTGCCACTTCTTTTCTTATAAGGAGCAAAAGGCAGCAATCGAAGAAAAAAAGAATGTGGGTGCATCCTATTGGGATGGGGAGAAATGCATTTGCAACATTGTACATCAGTCTAAGGGAAGACGAAACAAAATTTTTTCACTTATTTTCGGATATCCATAAAGTCGTTTGCTGCATGCTAAATTAGAAGGTGGTCTAAAATTAATCATATTAGAGTTTCAATATACTCAGTAGAACTATTGTGCGTAGCTTTGATGCAAGTAAAATGTTCGGTTTAACTTTAAAAACTTCTTGTGGTTTTTTATTTGTTTTCGTTCCATATGTCTGTGATATTAACTGTTGTGTGTGAAAACGGTTTAAGGTAGAAACGTAAGATTTTCAGTCCCTTAGCGTTTAACGACATACATTTCGACCAAGTTTAGTTTACACCAAAATCTGTCAAGAAAAGTGACAGATGGTAGTGTGGAAGGCACACAGTTTGTGTAACTATAAGAAAATGTGCAAAAGTATTCAAAAGGTACTTTATTAATGCTCAGATAAACAAAATACTACAACCTATAAAATGTTAAAGCCTACTGACCATCAACATGAATGTTTCCAAGTTCAGTAAATGTGGCCTGTTCCCCTGGCGGTGATATGTAATGAGGTGATGTTGCTGAATGTTGTGTAAGAAGGATAACTTGAGGGTCCTCCATAGCCATGATTATAAACATTGTCGTATGGAGAATTCGAGGAAATGCTATGTGTTAGCTGGTTATGTGCCCTGTACGTATAACTATTACAAGATGACGTTGTTGTTGAAGGAGCCAAAGAGGTGGTACAATGAGATTGGTGTAGCTTGGCTAGGTCGATATGGTGAAATTGTTTAATTTCCAACATAATGCGTAAAGTTCCTGCACGGAATTGAAGTTTTTGGCCTTCGTCGGAGAATTTAAGAGTTGGCAAAAGCGAAGTCAAAAATGCTCTACCATCATCGTCTTCCTCGTTTTTGGCATGATGAAGGAGTGATATTAATTTTTGATCTACATCATGCTTGCGACTGCGTATTTTTCTATGAAAATTTCGATCATTCACCTTAGAGACCATTTCAGCCGTGGGCGGAACACTCACTGCATCTTCACTTCCGGAATGATCTTCACTGTCTTCTCTAACTGTACCCGTCCGTCATCATTGTTATCATAATTTGTTTCAGTCCTACAATAAGAAGATAATTTATAGACATTCAAGGATATACATGGACGCTTTTATGTATGGATACAGTTAAGTATGTCGAAATATACGCTTTGTTGCGGGAAACCAAAAAATACGTGTTACACGTTTTTAAATAAGTTATCAAATAGTAGTAAACAGGACCCTGCATATACGAGTTAATGTCTCTTGCACATTTAAATCCAGGATACAATCGAGAAATTTCCAAAGTAGACATAAGTCTTGAATTTCTTTGCCGCGCTCCCATTTCTAGTGTTACTTATTTTGGCTTTTTCTCTAACGTAAGCGTCTCTTGCAGTCTTCCACCTTCTTTGTAGGAGGTTCACTAAAAATAACAACAAAATAAATAAAAAAATGCACAGAATTACTTGTTAGGAGTTCCATTACACAATAGGTACGGGGTTGTTTATTATATACAATGAATAGTTTCTCAGACATGGCCGAGTGCCATTCTTAATAGATCATTCTGTACTTGATCTCAACATACAGTGTTCAAATAATGGCCAATTTTTCAGAATATTCTCTTAATGTATCTTTTTTGTTGAGGATATTTGGCAAACGGAAACACATTCACAGACATGCACTATACATACTGACTAGGAATATCTACCATAAGTGGTGCAGTAGAACTTGTTTGCGATCAAGTTTGGGCGATACTAAAAACTGAGTTTATGCCAATATTAGCACATGATACGTGCCTGGACATATAATCACTGTTTTTCACGTACGCTAATTTCCCGAATTGTGTTGGGGCTGTAGACGGGAAACACATAAGAATAGTGAATCCTATCAAAAGTGGTCCTCTCTGCTTTAACTACAAACATTTGTTCTCATTGGTCCTATAGGGAATTTGCGATGCTAATTATTGTTTTAGACATATTGATGATGGTGCTTTTGGAAAATTTTGTGATTCAAATATATTCACTAATACTTCATTCTGGAAGCGTTTGGAAGAACGAAACCTAGACTTGCCACAAGACAGTCCGCTTCCTAATGGGGATAATAATATACCAATACCCTACGTAATTGTCGCTGATGAGGCATTTCAGTTAACCCGCCTCATTTTATGGCCTTGTGCGAGGAAGAATTTAAACTATAAGAAAACAATTTTCAATTACCGTCTTACTCAAGCCAGGAGATTCAATTGGCATTTTGTAATTGTAATATGTCAAAGTTGCAAAATTTTTGCGCATTCCAATTTATGTTTTTGGAACTAATTCTGATGTTTACGCTATACATACTGTAATTTAACTGATTTGAAACTGAATTCAAAAAAGAAAAAAAAATAATGCCAAAATTATTAAACCAATTTAAAACTTGCTTACGTTAATTAAGCATCAAATGTCAATTTAAGATAATATACATAGCCTCATTGCATTTGAACATTTATTCATTATTGAATAAAATTAAAAAAATGTTAATTTTGGGGAATTAAGATTTTTTAGGTAACTTTTGCTCATTTAAAAGTAGTTTAGCCAAATAAAAAAAAGAATTTTAGCAAAATGAATTCACACTTTATACTTGAGTATTCAAACTATGCCAAATATGGAAAAACATACATTTCTATTTAAAAATTAAGTGTAATACATATATTGCTAATATGAAAGAAGTTTACACACAGTATATTATTTTGTAAAATTTAAAATGGTCAAATTTATGTTCAATATCGTTACATGGATGTTGCCACTAATTACAATGACATAACGGTGTTGTTAAATGGAACTGAGAAAACTGATGCTATAGTATATGTTGTGTTAAATGACGAAAACTAATTTATTCATTCAATTAACCAATTTTAATACTCTCGTAACACATTTTCGAGTTTCGTTTGGTACAATATAACATAAAGTTTAATACTTTTTACTATAACTCTCTGAAAACGTCGTTATAAAGAAACGTTATAATAAATAGTCAATATCTATTTTTTCTTCTAATGTAACCTGTCACAATTATTATATCGATGCAGTCATGTAATTTTTCAAAAATATTTGGATACATTTGTCAGCACGTCCACGTCGCTAGTTTCGGTGTGCGTATTTGTACTTCATACTTACTTATAACAATCAATACTAAACTCATTAACAGGACTATAGGAGGCGGAAGATCCAATAATTGTATACAAAATGGAACGATGCCTACTAAATTTATACAAAAATTTGTTTCAAAATAATTTACGAAAAACTAGGCATCATGCTGATTGTTGATAATTGTCAACAAAAGCGCAACGCTTTTTTGTATAGAATTTGCTAGACTTATACGCTAGACTAAACGCTGCCTTATCGTTGGTTCAAATATAATCACCACAATTCTTAATAACGCAATGATTCATTTACATGGAGATTATGTACAAACTCTACGGAAACCTTCATCTTCTTGATTTTATGAAAACGTTGATCAAATTTAACAAAAGTGTCCCTTCGCAAGTGATACCTGTCCTGTACGAGTATAACCTTTGATAATAGTGTAATGCACCGAAATCCACCACTGTTAGTTCTATACACGATAGTGAATAAGAGAGCAACCCGTATTGTAACTGTATGCTGCTGCGGGAACATTCCGTAGTCAGTGTGAGAGAGAGATGCGCAATGAGAGGTGGGATGTATAGGCAGTCAGATCCCGAGATCCCTCCAACATTATACTTGTGAGTAATTGTTTGATCTTATATACTTGGTGTAGCTGTTTTTGATAATGTGTTAAAAGAATTATTTTCCAGTACATTACGCATTTCTTTCCCATGCAAAGACCATGAGACAGATTAGACAGATCTGTTTGTTATTATGTATTAATATCATAATCAAACAATACTATAAACAAGATGAAGAGGTAGTAATCAAGAGCAAGAAGAACAAGGAATCTAGACTGCAATCTTCCTAATTTTTATGTTCTTTTGTATCTATAAATAATATCCGAATATATGAAAACTTTGATTTTATGACCGTGTCCTAATTTTGTTTAGATTCTCACAAGTTATTTCTAGTAAGTGCAATTTTGTGTTTAGAAATATGAAATGTGTGATTTTTGTGTGAAATTTATTAATAAACCTTAATTCACTGGGTACACTTCGTTTCATTTATTTGCTGAAACGGCATCAAACAAATATTGATGATAAAACAAAATTTAGTACAACGTAGATCGTTTTTTTGTACTTACACTTAGTGAATCCAACCAACCGTCGGGGCCGATTCTGTTTGTTACTTATTTTAAACCGTCTTCTTTATTTACTATGATAAAAATCAGGATGTGTAAATTAAAATAGGATAAATTTTTTTAAAATGTATTAGATATCGTACCTCTCACTTACAAGTACTCCTTTCAACAACAATGTGCAGAAATACCGGTAGAAACCATTGTTCCATATTTCCTCGGACGATAAATAAAACACCATTCCATTGCTATTCAATAAAAATCAGTATTTGTTGAATGAGTATTAAAACTGCGCACGCTGTAAATACTGTATAAAATTGGCTCTTTCTATGCTTTATCTGTTTCTAACGAGAAAAGGCTACGAATTGAGTTCGCGTGTACCTCTATCTACGATCGTGATGCTATATAAAAGGAAACTTACTAGATTTTAAAGACCCTTACATTTTTTTGGGGTTTGTGAGGCTAATACAAAGTACATTAGAAACATGTATTGGTCCCGCTTTAAATTTACAATACCTCACCTGCGTTCTATTTTCAGATACAATTATTTTCATGGTTTTGAGAAACTTGCTCATATACAAGAAACGAATACCTACAAAGAATGGGAGTTGCTTCAGTTAACATAAAATAGACGTCAAAATGATTGCACATATTCCTTGCACCTTAACGCTCATATACTGTAATAGTAACAACATGTATATTTTAAGCTAAGACGTCCAAATGATCGCCTGAAACTATTAATTGCAATATATAGACGCCAATATGTTTGTAAGAACATCATTGTATATATTTTAAACTAAGACGCCAAAATGATCGTGTAGTTTAGTTGTGAAAACATTCATACAATTTTTGGATAAAGCATGCGTCAAACTGATTGCTCACAAACTATTAACTAAAATATATTGACGCCTATATGTTTGCAACGAGAACATTATGTACATTCTAGTCCGAGGTGCCAAAATGATTGCTTTGTTGCATTAAGAGGGCATGCAACGCTGAAAGACGCGTAATGATCTTTAGTACTGTACCTTAATGTACGGGTTCCAGAATAATTGTCAAACGTACGAAAATTATGTATATAGTAAAAATAAAGTTTGAAATATATGGAATAGACTATGGAACTCAGAAAAAAAATGCTTATTTATATACCTCAATAAAATGTCAGAGTACATCTTGTTCTAGGTGACGCCAAATTAAGGAATTACGTACCGATGCATGTACACATCATGCTATCGCTATGACGCCCGTACGTAACGCCTTAATGTGACGTGTACTAGAACCAGGCGTATCGTCTGACATTTTGATTTTTATTATGTGCAATCAGGACGATGTGTATTGCTCCTTAGCTTTACAAAGTAAATTTTAATTCTTTTGAACCATTTGGACCATCAGGGCGAGTTCACAACTTTCCCTACCTTGGTGTATGTTGGGTGGCCTGTCATGTAGTTTACAAGCTATTAGTTTAAAGCAATTTATTCAGGTTAAAACAATATAAAATGAAACAATTCTGGAAAGAGGAAGTAATAAAATGAATACAACTAATGCTAATGGACTTGAACTTGAACTTGAAATTCATATCTTTGTGGTAGTGCTGTTGGTTGTTGAGGTACCAGACTCCACTGTTAGGATTCCTTCAAGTCGACTAAGGGGTTAGTCTAGAGTCTAGAATTATAAAATTAAAACCACGTGCAGGATAACCACAGTAATTTATAGTGTAAATTAATGTTTTAACTTCAGTGAAGATACAAAAGATGTGAGTTATGTAGGTTTATGTACATAATTTAATGAAATTAATTACAGGTGAGTATTACTTTGACTATTTTAGATTATTAATAGGTCAGCGAACAGCTGATGCAAAACAATAATTACTTCTTTAAATGGATGATGCTGTAAGATCAGGAAGTTAAAATGTTTAGCTGTGAGAACTGAATTCTTTGTAAATGTGGTGTGGAATAATTATGTATAAATGTATACAATGGGTTTCTGGAATATGCAAACAAAAGTGAATCCGGGTTATAGATAAAAAAAAACGAGATTAGTTTGTAGGTACACGAAAATCAATTGAGAGGAGTAAAATAATCCTTGTATGAATAAACACATGGGTATTAGAGGGAGTTTTGGAATAAACTGGTTCGGTAAATGTAACTGTTGGTAATGGTAACAGGTGGATTTGGGTAAACAGATGATTTCAGTACGAAATATATTTGTGAGAGATGAATATAGGTTGGATGGTAATGTTGGAGAAAATAATTTAACTTTTAACTCAATAATTTTTTCGGAGTCGTTACCACCGGCAAAGGTAGTAGTGTTAAGTATCTTTAAGGTAGGCTTACTGGTGACGTCTCCCAACAACCCTTCGATACCCTCCTCGGGGAAATGTATACACCACGAAAACCGTACTAATGGTTGTGTTTTACTATTTTTTTTTATTGTGTTTACGTCGAGGTAAGGGATGGTTTGAGAAGCAATTATTAATCCGGAGCATAACCACCGTCAAAATAATGACATCTGCTTCTGGCAAGCTTTATGTAGTCTCCTCGGGGAAATGTACCCACCAAGAAAACGGTACTAAAGCGTACTTGAATCACAGTTAGTGTTAGGGGACACGGGGTTGGTTATGGCTGGTAACACGGATATGAATGATCAGGCAATTTGAATTAAGTGGATAGATAGTTATAATTATTGACGGGATTCAGGTGATAATAATAGTAATAATCAGTATAATGGTTGATATTTGGGTTCTAATGTCAGCAATAATAAAAGACAATGAATTACCAGTTACAAGTGCCTAATACTGGTTAGGTGAATAATTATGGTACAAGTAATAGTTAAAAAGTAAGAGTGAGGTTATAATGCGGGCGGTCGGGTATTGATAAGGAAATTTAAACGCCTGGTAAACGAGTGTACCAGTTCAAAAAATTGTATATAATAGTATACAGGAAAGTGCCATTTTTCCCTTGCTTGCGTTATACCACTTGGGCGTCGCCATCCGGGAACAAATTACACCACGCATTTCTCTTCCTTAATGTATAATGTACTTATTGTATTATCTACAATACCATTATTTGAAAAATGTTTCAAATGAATAATAACCATGTATCATACACATCATACAATAGTTGCATGTTGCAATTGATTTTTTAGTAAACCTTTAAAGATCAATTTGTGTCTTATTTAGTATGTAACCAGTAACATGTAAAATACACTGCATAGTTGTTATAAATTAGTCGGTTTTACAATGCAATACACGGCGCCCGAAATTTCCATTGAAGAGAACGCCCCGGACCGTCTAAATCCGGTGAAAAGCTTTGTTGCGCATCAACCCTTTATTCAATGGTGTAATGAAAAGAATGTGAACATTTATGCGGAAAATGTACTTCTTGCGAATTATAACCAGATGCAAAAGATAAGAAATGGAAATCTTCGACAATGTGGTCCCATTATTCCAGATTAAGCATGAAATAAGTATGTAAATATTTAAAATTACGATGTTTCCTGAAAACAACAAATGAAGGATATTCTGAAAAAATGTCAAGAATATTTACGAAAGAACAGTTTGAAGGTCCTTTAATGGACGCACCAGATGCAGTCTATTTAGGAATAAAGGTAAATTTAAACAAGTTTTAACTTTGTGCCCTCCTAATGTAATATGATTTATTCAGATTGTTTCATTGATCGGAGTAACCGGCGCATGCAGATGCGGCGAGATGATGAAAATGAATACAAATGACATTGAAGATATGGGAAATTTAATCCTAATAAGAACTCCTAATAGCAAAACGAGAAAAGTGAAGTTGTTTACGTCATCGGAGAAATGTTCATCAAAATTTACCACAAGTACGCTTCATTACGAGCGAGAGATATGCAAGAGAGATTTTGTTTGAAATATCAAAATGAAACGTGCTATAGAAATGTTATGGGGATGATACGATCAGTGGTGTACCCGGAAAAGTCGCCAAATTTATAAAACTAAGCAAAGTTTAAGAATATACGGGTCACGGTTTAACGCGTACTTCGTCTACATTACGCTCAAATTAACATTATACTATCAGAAAATACATAAACGAAGTCTACTTCATCGCTGCACGGCTTTAGTTTTCAAAATGCAACACTAACATGTAATATTACATTAATAAATAGGTCGGAAAATTAATAATAATTTTTTGAATAAATGCAGGTTAAAGTGTTGTTTCCATAACAACACCTTTCCCTCCGGAGACATTAAAGGTAAAAGTGAAATCTGCTCTAGCGAAAATGTTAAACTTTGACGCCTACTACTAAGTCGAACCATGACCTGATATTTTGACCTTTGAAGAAGAAATAACTTTTCTTTAGCTTCTTGTACATATAATGTGATGTGCTTCGTTTTAAATAATTGTGTAATTATAAATTAGGAAATATCACCTAACATAGTTGGTTTTTTGTATCGAAACTATCTAAACAAGGTGATGAATCGCAAAATCCTGTGAGAAAACTAGACTCGCAAGAAATCAGGCACATAAAACGTTTTTTTTTTAAACCGTACCTCAGAAAACAAGCAGACAAATATTCACGCAAAACATTATTGCAGATATTTAGCCAGTTATCCAAAAATGTCTTCAACCCTTGCGTCAATGACAAGGTCCTTCCTTATCAACACAGTAGCAAACCATTCTGGTCTCTTACCAAAATTATCAATCAAGGTTTTTTCCAAGGCAGCCTTTCCTTTCCTCAAGACTGATGAGGAACAGTATCCACATTTAAAACATCTCACAATATTCCTCTACCAACAATACCAATTATACTTCATGAGATAAAAAAAGTTACGTTTAATGTCAAAACAGTCAGGAAGATCTTAGCCTTACCTCAAAATATGCTCTTAAATTAACCACCATTCGTACTAGTTGATTAAGGCTACATACGATAACAGTATGCTACCACTTCATTTCAAAATTTGCTAGGATGCAATCGATACCCAAAATGGGATCCAAAAGGCTAACTGCAGATCTGTACCTCTACTTTCAATGTCACGACGATGAAGCAGTGTATTACCTCTTACCTCACGAAATACCACGAAAATGTCTCTATATTAAACAATAGGCATTTTGGCTTACGTCAACGTAGAGACAATCATACTTACATCGAATTTTCCGGGGTATCTTGCGTTGTTGCCTAAACATGTCTTTGGATAAGGTTTTGTACACTACACTTCTTAACTAGCCTATGGTTTATTCCAAAAACTAGTTGAATGGACCGTATATTTTTATCCAATCAAAATATTGTCGTACTCCATGGACATTTCTTTAACATATTCAATATCTCTTTCAGGGTACGATAATTACATTCTTCCTCCATCATACAAACATCCTATTCTTTTCCACCAACAATCTAATTTACACCTATTCAGGTTATATTTAACACTGTTAACTTTTGTAAAGAAATCATTAAACCTGCATTCTATCCGCATGTCTGATCAAGACCAGAAAACAAACCATTCACTTAGCCTGTTTGGTGTCGAATTCGGGCATGTATAACAAAGATTTCATAACGCCATGTAATTGACCAGAATGGTGGTACTAAAGAGAGTTCAGGTATCTATTCGTATGAACTGGTTTTCGATAAACTCTGTGTGTAAATTTACCATTAGTAATCTTGTTATCAGGATGTCCAGAAAAGGAAGTGAATTCTTTTCTTTAACTTCCATAGTAAATTTGATGTGAATCTGTTTAATGTGTCCTAGAGAACTATTCAAATTTTCTTTTTCATAGGGCCAAACACTGTGTCATAAACGTAAGGAAACCAACATTTAGGTATTAAATCTGCAGAAATTAAAGCAGCAGTTTCAAAATGTTGCATAAATACATCCGCAAAAGAAGGAGAAAGTGGCGAGCCCGTAAATGTCCCAATCTGTAGAATTGTCCTTTGTGTGTAACACAAGTTGAGTGTATACAATTTTTTATCAATTTGAGTGTTTGTCTTCTAGAATTTTTCATCGTGTCTTCAATAGATACTTTAGAAAATCATAAAAGTTTTTGATGTAGATAACGAGCAAGGTCATGAGTCGGGAAATTGAATGCACTGACGATAGGACGTAATGGCCAATTTTCTTTATGTATTTTTGGGAGTCTGTATATTTTGGGTATTCTTGAACTCTTGGAAATAGTTTCAATTTTATTACTTTGATTAATTTTGTCTTTTCTGGGTAAGTGGTAGGTTCGTAGTGATTTTTCTTATATTCTAAAGAAGTTAAAAGTTCAGACATCTTGTGATAACAGTATTTGGTGTTAGCAATGACAGCAGCGTTCCCTTTTGTCAGCGGGTAGTATTAATATTTGGTCGTCACCTTTGATGTGGTTTAAAATTTGGAGGCCTTGTTTGGTAATGTTCTGTTTGGGAACTTTGCGGTTCTTAAGAATGTGTGCTACGCAGATTTCGTATCTCTAAGGCGTACTCCACGTTGGCATTAATGTTTTCTGCGGGAATCGGTTTAGGAGTGTTGTCGAAATTAAACCTTTTACCTAAAACATTCAGTATATTGGCATTAAATCCTTTGTCACTGAAATTGTGTACTGTTAATAGTTCTACATTCTTCGTCTTCGGTGTTTAAGACAGAGGTTGAAATTTTTGTTTCTGTCGGTTAGTTTTCATCACTAAGGACGATCCCACAGTATCTTCATTGAGACGACCCACTGTATCGAATATGAAAGGACGATTTCTGATGATATAATTTCGTCAGCGGCCGCAGCTTCTGTATCCTTAGAAAATATCAACCTGTCAAACACAAGATTGCTGTTATTCTACCTTATGTAAAGGGATAGACAAAATAGGGAGGAAATTTCACAAAAATGTCTTTAGACCGGTATTCAAACCACACTCAACTTTGTCCCAATTTTTAAGAAACCGCAAAGACAAAATTCTCAATGAAAACCAAGGACTGTGTGAGATACCGTGCAATAACTGTCCATTAACTTATATCGAACAAACCAATAGCAAATTATATAGAAGAGCTCATGAACACAAACTAGCAATTAAATATCACAATCCATCATCGTCTTATCTGCACATCATTTAAACACAGCACACCAAATTAACCAAAACAGTATCCGGTTAATTGCACCTCTACATGCCTTACACGAGCGAACTATTACAAAACCAGTTGAAACTAAAAGATAAGCGAGATGACCCTTCTAGAATGCCGCAAATTTGGTAGAATATAATTAAACAAGATGATTCGAGATTTTAACCAGCTCCAAATCCTCCACAAATTTTAAACACCTATATTGTATTTAGAAAACATATATATAATATATATATATATATATATATATATATATATATATATATATATATATATATATATATATATATGTATATATAAATATTATATTGATCCGCGTAGCTCTTCTGGTCTCCAAAAGACTGTTTGTTGCAAAACGGCGTATTGCGAAGTCACTACAGCCACTCACTAGCAATGCTACATCTTACGTAAAAGACGCCCACCATTTCATTGTTATTCTGCAACAGCACACGATTAAACCAGGAGAGCTCTTAGTCAACTTCGATATAGTATCGCTATTCACAAATATACCAGTCGACAAGGCACTTGCACCATCCAAAGGAGACATAAACCGACTGACCATATAATAAGTTTAGCTAGACACTGTCTAACTAATACCTATTTTATGTACAATGGACACCGTTACAAGCAGAAAGCAGAAGCATCAATGCGGTCACATTTGTCTCCAGTCATTGCAAACCGCTTCATGCAAGAGTTTGAACAGAAAGCACTACCCTCAGCAGCAAATAAACCGACGCTATCGTTGAGATACGTAGATGATACATTTGTCATCTGGAGCGAAGGAGAGGAAAAACTCAGGTTATTTTTGGACCACCTCAACAATGTGCACACAAATATCAAGTTCACAATGGAAATAGAACAAAATTATTAGTTACCGTTTCTGGACGTGCTGATTAAGAAGGAAGACGGTCGCCTAGGCCACACGGTCTACAGAAAACCTACGCATACGGACAGATACACCAACGCCAAGTCGCATCATCATCCAAGTCAAGCCAAATCTGTCATCAAGATACTGATCAATCGTTTGAAGAAATTAGCAGACACCGACAACATCAAAGAAGAGATGAAAAATAAGTGAGGCTTTGATCAGAAATGGATTCCACCACTACGACATACAAAGTACTTTGAGGTCTTCAAGTAGAGAAGACAAAGAACCAGCTAATCCTGCAACCGCCACGGCATACCTACCATGCATCAAAGAGACAACGGACAAGATTAGCCGTATTCGTAAAAAATATAAAATCGATACAACTTTCACGGCGTATCGAAAAATTCATTCGATCTGAAGAAATCTTAAGGACAAGATCTCGTTGGAGAGTCAAAGAGTGTACGAGACTCCATGTGGAGGCTGCGGGCTGTCGTATATTGGACAGACCGACAGAAAAATCAGCACAAGGGTAGAAGAACACAAAAACGCGGTTAATAAAGTTCAAGCGACATCATCCTTCGCCCAACACGTAACCACAACAGGACACAAAATTAGATTTGAAGACGCAAAAACATTGGCAAGCATCAAGCACTTTACAGCTAGAATTATCAGAGAAGCCATAGAGATTGAGAAACACCCACACAATCTCAACACAAGAGACGATGGTCTATGACTATCATCAATATGAAAAACATCATTAATCCCTAGACAACTAAAATCCGCAACAGCTGAGACCGAATCAACAGAAAAAGTGAAAACGGGGAAGCAAACAGTTTAATCAGTGAAGGCAGTGAAAGCAGCGGAAGCAGTGAAAGCAGTGAAGGCAATGAAAGCAGTGAAAGCAGTGAAAGCAGTGAAACCAGTGAAAGCAGTGAAAGCAGTGAAAGCAGTGAAATCAGTGAAAGCAATAGGGCACATAAGCAGTAGCACATACAACAGGAAGTTAGTTCAGTTCGAGTAACCCGACGCAGGAGCAGATAGTTACCAAACTTGTAACAAACCTTTTTATGTATATTTAAAATTTACGTTCATGTTGTCAACTTAAGTGCATTTCGTGTAGCGTTAGTTGTATAGATTATTGGCATAAAATCTTCTTTTAGTCCTTTTATAAAATTATTTCAAATATTATACGTCTGTACATCCTTTCCGCGCTTGGAGTCATTTTCGGTTATTGCGCAGGGTTACTTTGAGCGTCCTTCATTCATTGCTTGCACTGTGTGTTTAAGTAGACGCCATTTTCGCTTTGTTTAATTTTTTATTAAGAGTGCCACATTTATATGTGAGTTATTAAAATTATTATACTGAAATTTGAGACATTTACATTTCAGTCAATTTTACTTATACTCTTACCACTTATTTTACTGTGGGTTTAATTTTATTTTAACGTTAACTTTGCAAGATGATGCAGTAGCTTTGCCTCTACGAGGTGGGATTTCCAATACCAATTTTTACTTTGAACCATACAAAGTCAATTCAGGTTGGAGGTTTATAAAGAAATTTATCTATATTTAGAATTACCAGCACATCAATCTGATGTTTACTTCCATTGAAATTGCGCAATAAATTTAAAGTAATTAATCGACATTTCGTTATCTGATGAAGTTCCAGTGAACCCAAAATGTAAAATAAATTACTTCAGGTATTACATATTGTTAATTAATTCACATTTTAGTTGAAGGCAGTTAATTAAGAATCACTAACAATAGTTTTCAAGAAATCGTCCTTATAATTAAATTAAGTATCGTAATAAAACTCACTGTTGTCATAATTTGTTTACTTGTTATTTTCATGAGTTTTTTGTGACTTCTCTATTTTAAGGTTTATTTGTTCCTTAAAAACAAATTGGCGTCCGTGATTACATTATTTATTTTCAACAACACCATTTTTTGTAAAGCGAAAGTATCTAGGCAATTCTACTTTTGTTAATAAGCAAATCAAATGTTATTGAACCTGGACCTATTAATGTACCGATGAGCAAAGTAGCATAAAATCTTCTAGTTATCCATTATTTTCCATAGACTAGAAGTATTAATCATGTCGGTGGATTATTTAGACTACAGCTGTTAAGATTACAATTTGAGGATGGCAAATGAGACTTTGCCGAACCGTCGTTTTGCAACAAACAGTCCTTTGGAGCCCAGAAGGGCTATGCGGATCAACATCCGAGAAACAGCAGATTATATATATATATATATATATATATATATATATATATATATATATATATATATATATATATATATATACTTAGATAAATCTATTGAGGATGCAGTCAACCAGTACATGACCTTATTATTTAAAAATTTAGTATATTTTCACGTGTATCGTGTTAATACCCTAATCTTTTAATGGTGCAGGTAGCAGACAGAAAATTTTATTCTTGTAATAAAAATAGAACATCACAAAACATCGTAAATACATCAAACTAAGCTGGGATGATAATTACAATATGCAATGTCTTTGAACTCGTCCTTGATGATGATGATGCGACTAGGACATACGTAGATTTAAAATTAACTAAGGACAGTAATTACGATGCACAAGGTAAAAGTGTCTCCAATCCTAGAAGCGGTTGTAGCTACCAAAAAGTGTATTAATAAATGTGAAGATAATCTAGAGCATAAAATAAAGAGTGATATTGATTTATCGATTACAAAACTATTGGTTGAGCGGGATCAGAATCTTGAGGGAAAATTAATCGTATGTATGTGATATAAGTATCCTTAGAAGGGATATTTATAATATCGAAAATAAGGAATGCCTCCAAAGCTGGCGGTTGTCGAAAAATTGCATAAGCCCGCACGCAAGAATTTCATAGGGAAACGAACCATTGTTAAGGGTCGGGAAGATCTCTGGCAGACGGACTTAGCCGAATTTATTCCGTATGCTGAAGAGAACCACAACCATATTCTAACAGTGATATACTGCTATTCTAAATATCTGTGAGCATGCCCTATAAAGTCGAAGAATGTCGACGAAGTTTGTCGGGCGATGGCTTCCATTTTCAAGGGAGGTAGAGCTGG